>JAPERM010000123.1:0-385990 GCA_030411635.1 Fusarium sp. MBC 119
ACTCTAAAATCCGCACCTAAAACATCTCTCTACCCGCTACACCCTCTTCGTTTTTTGGTGTTTTAAGTAAGGCACGATCCCTTTCTTCTTTTCTTTTTCTTTTTCTTTATTATTCTTTTTTTTTTTTTTTTTTTTCATTTTCGAACTCTCGTTCTTTTCGCTATCAAAGAATATAACCCACATCAGAATCATGAACCTATGCCTTACATTCTAAAATAACCTTCATTCCTCCCAGCGAAGAGTGGTGTAGTGGGTTGCTCCCCAGAACATACAATTCTAAAATCCGTTTCCTATGAACCTAAAAATCTCCCACCACTACCTGCTCTTCGTTTTTGATGTTTCCAAGTTCGAAAACACTGTGCGTCTCTTTTTGCCCTTCTTTTTGGCGGCCAAAATACCCTCAGGCGAATGAGCTTAGTACCACCAACGACCTTCTTCACATCGCCAGGTCAACCAGCGAAATGTAATGAAAGAGCTGACAACCAGCAAGGGTATGGCGATTCGCGTCGCTTGGAAACAGTGTAATACCAAGGACACAATGGAAACAGTTCGACTACGCAAGCACAGTTGAACTGTCACCAATGAATCAAAAAATTAGGTCAAAAAGGGAAGGGCCAGTGTTTGACCCCTGCCCAGGAATTAACCTGAACAAGAACAGTTACTACACTTGATCAAAGCCTTATGGCAAAGAAAGCTGAAGAGGAAAGAAAAACGAAAGTAAGGAGACGGGGGGAGATGTCCCTTTTATACCCGATCTCATGGTCGCTCAAGCCTTGAAACTGAGGACGAAAGGAGCGAGTCTTTCGCTGAGCTTGCGCAGGCCTGCTACGAGTAAAACCTGCAGTCTTTCAAAGACCCAATCATTCTATGGAAATCCTGGAATTATTCTAGGCTGCCACAGCTGCCTAGTCAGGGCTGAGGTATGTGACTGTTGCCTGGGGCTATGCTTGGGATCGACACGGATACAATGAGAACTTTCTGAGGAAGAGACAAACCGGAAAGAAGAAGAAACTAAATTGCAAATGATCACCGTAGTGTTGCAGGATTCTATCAAGAGAAAGCGGCAGGAAATGAGAAGCGGAACGATATTGACGGGCTGTCTGAGAATAAGCCAAAAAGTCAACTTACACGCCACCAAATTACAATTAAAAAAAAAAGCGACGTCCAACATGATCGATCTTGAAACTGATCAACACACGGAAACTAATCGTCAAAATGTTTATTGCCTCCGCTGACAGCATTATTCTAGAAGCAGGCCCTTGGCCACGGTACTGGATTATTCTAAGTGTGCAGGTCAGCAATCAACATCGCCAACAACAAATGGATGCACGTCCAACATGTCAAAGAACTCAGATCAGATCTAACTTTAATTACCCCACAAATGACAAGACGAGGCTTACGATGCCGAAGCGCCGGCTGCAAACTCCCTTGCTTATAATGTAATAGGACGGTCTGCGAAGTTTGTGCACTGCATCAGCCATCAGAAATGGGGGCTATTCTTACATTTGGCAGTGTCAATTAGAACAAAGATGGTAATTATTAGTAACCAGGAATGAGAACCCCAGACATATCAGTTATTTCAACAAGATATTGGTGTTGGTTGGGTTTGGACTTGGGTGAGATCGAATAGTTACTATATAACTACTCATCCACTCAAAGCGAGTCAATGCAATAGAGATATACCAGTTCCAAGAGTTTTGCAGTGATTAAACATTCAACACACCATGACCATTTGACACCCGAAATCGTTCGGTCGTTGGCGCCACGGCGCGCCCGGACGTTGTACATCATTTGCCCTCTAATAGTTTGACTTGGCTCTTGTACACAAGGCTTCTGCTAGTCCCAACTCCTCAGCCACAGGATCGCGGGTGGTCACGATATCATAGGCTTGGCCACACTCGCAAGTTCTTGTGCATATGCATCCCCTATAGACACGTGCGAGCGGTGATTGACCGTTGTCTATCTGCGGATTCAATAGGCGGGTGACACTTCCGTGTCTACATTGAGGGCGGCTTCTATACCCGGTTCTACTTTTCGACCACCAATACCGTGCTTAGTTACTCTATAGCGCGGCAGGTTTAATGCCACAAATTGACAAAAGGTCATTTCGATATGTATTATAGTATTGCTGTTTCGTCATGTTCCAGAGCGTAAGCTTCGTCTTTTCTTTGACTTCTTGCTGACGACCGCATGGCTCTATGTAGTCAACACCAAAAGAATTACCATCATGGCATCACAGAAGGAGGCCTACCTCATTGCACACCCAGAAACTGGTTCTATCACGACACTATCCTCCACCCTTCGTTCTGGTCTCATTGCCATCACAGTCTTTGCTCTGCTTTCTTTTATCCTCGCCTCGTGCCTCTTCCTCTATTTGACTTTCAAGCTCGTTAAATGGCACATTTACAAGAGAAAGCTCGCCAAGAGCATCGCCAAGAACATTCCCGAGCCGTCACTTGTTACAGATTTTCGTTTTCTAGATAATGCTTTTGACTCTCAAAACCGGGAACAGCAACATCCTCACGATGACGTTAAGCGCTTTGAGGCTGCTAGGAACAATCCTCCTAACCAGTTCCTTATACTTCTTTTCAACCTCATCATTGCCGATATGCATCAAGCCGCAGCCTTCTCATTGAGCGTCAGATGGATCCAGAAGGGAGGCATACTTGTCGACACTCCAACTTGCTTTGTCCAGGGTCTCTTTGACTCCAATGGGGACTTGGCTTCGAGTTTATTCATCACTGCCATTGCCATCCATACATATCTCTCGGTTGTTAAAAACTACCGATCCCCTCAGAAAGTTCTATATGCGTCCATTATAGGCATTTGGGTGTTCGTGTACTGCATGTCTCTCGTCCCATTGCTGGCAACGCGCAACGGGCACAACGTTGGGGGCTTCTATGTTCGTGCCGGAGCCTGGGTAAGACCTCATCCTTCCAGTCAAGTTGGTTCAGAAGAACTAACGCAAATTCAGTGCTGGATCAACGATGCTTACGAAAACCTGCGTTTACTCACCCATTATCTCTTCATCTTCCTCTCCCTGGTCACCACCAGTGCACTCTATATTGCTATCTATATATCCCTCACACGGCAAGCTAAAAATGCCGTTGAGAGAGATGGTTCCAGCACTCAAGCCAAACCAAACCACCACCCAGCTTTCTTGATCTATCCCTTAATCTACGTCATGTGCACTCTGCCTCTTGCCCTCGGGCGTATTGCAACGATGGCCGGAGCCAAAGTCCCGTTGGGGTATTACTGCTTTGCTGGAACACTCATTGCCAGTAACGGATCTTTCGACTGCCTTCTGTTCGGAATAACACGCAATGCTATTGTTTTCGGCTCCTCAGACAGTGTCGACGCTGGAGATACAGGCCTCGAGACTTTTACCTTTATGCGAACACCAGCCAACCGGCTCGGCAACGTAATATGGATACAAGGTGGTGAGAACTATGTCGGTGGCCTAAATAGAGCTGGTGAATGGTGGCAGCGGCTCGGAAGCAGGTCAGAGAACAAAACACCGGGGGTGTTACAGTTAAGAAATGCCAGTCAGGAGTCTCTGAGAAGCGCGGCGCGAGGTGACCTGACTATCCAGATGGACGTTGTCACTTCGGTGGCAGTGGAGGTCGATGTGAATAAGGAAAGAGACCCGAGGTGTCCTGATCCTTGTATGAGCCAGGCTTCATCTCTGAGCGGTGGTGAAAAACATGTCAAAAGAGTGGTTTGAGGCATGATATGATGGTTCCTTTGTTTCTCAGCATCATTAAAAATATATGACCCTTGAACACATTGTATGTGTCCATCTTGGATCCTCGTCGAACTCGTCTATAGCTTACGGCTCTATCGTCTAAGCATGATCCTCAAAGTGAGCGTCCATTAGGAACGCTTACCTGTGACGATCCCTCTAGCCTCTCGAGCATCTTGCCATGAACCCCTTTCCAACCAGCCTCGCACGATCCCTTTATCATGCCAACCATCAGTCTAGAACAGGCAATGACGACGTTCTCGTCGATCTCCAAGCTTCCGTCAGCGGCTTCTTCAATCTGCCACACTGTCTCAAGCACCAGGCCCATTGGACCTCGCGTCCTCACAAAGACGCCCCTTTCTAGATCCAAAAACTCGTACGTACTGACTACGTTGGAGTCCCAGAGTCCAGCGGGCAAAGTGTGAATCTTATCCGTGACGGAGAAGCACTCTGGCGGCGCAATGGGCCTGGCTTGGAGTGTGTCCGGGACCGAGGGGGCAGGGTCTGGCGTTTGCAAGGCTTCAAATTTGACCATATAGGGGTCGCAATGTATGAAAGATACATGATCGTGAAGCATTTCGATGGCTTTTGAGGCTTGAGTGCTTGACGGGATGGCTGATGTGTGCCGTATCTGGGCAGTTGTCCGGAACATGGCTGCGGAGGTGGCCTTGATGTGGGATAGCGGTTGGAACTAAGAAAAGACGGGTTTATTCTTGACTTTCCGGTGGAAGTTGATATATATGGTAGAATATGACTGCCGCCGTGGCTGTTGTGTCCCGGACTATGAATGCTGATGAAGCTTCTGAACTTGATATGGTGGCAGAATGTGGCGCTTGGCTCAGGAACAGCCGTATCTTAGCACAGATAGCGTCACTAACATTTCCCTGTCGAAAGGGGAAGTTCAAACATATTACAAGCTGGAACTGGAAATTCAACGTTGCTGGTCCTTGACTGCTGTGGAATGTGACAACTCTTGTTTCACAAAGGTATCATGATCATCAACCCACATCGGTTAATCGGTTAGGCGCTTATTAGAAAATCTTCTTTTAGAAGATTGATATGGACATCCAATCAATCATGTCCAAGTTGAGATTAGTCCCATTCTTGCCTGTTAAGATACAGTAATTGTACTAGTTCTGGCGATATCGATGACTGAGCCGTTCCATGATGCCTTTTGACAAGGTCATGTGACTTCGCGAATTTCGCGATACCCGCTTTGCCACCCACTCAGCGCGCCTCGCGTTAAGCAGAAACTCATCCCACTTCGTTTTGACCCCTTGGACACTTTTTCAGGGATCTGGTACATGACCTAACCAACTTGGACCTTTCAGTCGGTGACAACTGAAGGTCAAAATTATTTTGTGTACTTTTTGTAATGGCCTTAAGTGCCCAATAATTATTTACAGTTCGACTTGCTCTCACAATGGTTGCCCCAAAGAAATCCAACCGATCCCACACGCCAAAGAAGACCCCCTCGGTCTCGCATCTTCCGAAGAAGCCGGTCAAGGCCAACCAAAGCATTCTGAGCTTCTTCAAGAAGGCTGAGAAGCAAGAGGCTTCACTTTTCTTAGGAGCTGCACCAGATACTATCGAGAACGAAGACCTCTATACTGCCGATGACGCCGACGACTCGACCCGTTACAATGAAGCGGAGTCGCCAAACAAGAGGCGGAAATTAAGCCAAGAGCCCGAGGAACTGCCCAAGAAAGAGGTTTCCGTTAAAGTAGAAGAGGTTGCCACAATTGAGGACCGCTCGTCGCCTGTCAAGGACGACAATGAACTCCGCCGGAAGTCGACCAAACCCAAGATCAAGACTCCCTTCGTGATGGACTCCGACAGCGAGGATGACTCCGAGGACGAGGCCAAGGTCGCGAATGATAAGCCTGACAAGACTGGCCAATGTACGGAGCTTCCCCTGCATAAAGAGGTCCCGACGGACGGTTTTACTAAGGACGATGAGAAGAACAAGACAGATAGCAGGACCCCAGCGCTGAAGCAGGAAGATTCGATATACCAACAGTTTAACGATCTCGGAGATGTAGCAGACGAAGAATTCCCCGATTTGAACGACCTGGAGGGGGAAGAGATGCGGGTGATGCGCTTCATGAAAGAGCAGGCCCGGTTAGAGGCGGAGGAAGCGGGAATCTCGAGCGAAGACCTAGCCGACGATCCTCTTGATGATGATTCCATGACCGAGAGCTGTCCTATATGTAACGGCAGTCTGGCTGGGGTTTCAGTAGATGAGGCGACACGACATGTCAATTCCTGTCTTGATGGACACCCAATTCCTTTGCCGAAGAAGGAGAAAGCCACACCAGAGAAGCCAACACCAATGAGCCCAGCTCAAACACCCGAGGTCGAACCTACCAACGTCAGCAAAAGATTTGCGCGGGCTGCCGTCCCTAGGCCTGGTCAAGCCAACCCATTCGAGATGAAGAGCTCTGACCCAGCACCAAAATCGGCCTTCTCCAAGCTCATGTCGAATAATGCCGAAGACTCAGCATGGCAGGAGGCTGCAGCAGCTGAGCATGCTTCTCGAGGAAAACAAGCCTATGAGAGGACATGTCCGTTCTACAAGATCATGCCTGGTTTCTCCATCTGCGTGGATGCCTTCCGCTACGGCGCCGTTCAGGGCTGCAAGGCGTACTTTTTGAGCCATTTCCATAGTGATCACTACATCGGCCTAACAGCAAAATGGAGCCATGGGCCCATCTACTGCAGCAAGGTCACTGGAAGCCTTGTTAAGAATCAACTCCGCACGGCAGCAAAGTGGGTGGTAGAGCTTGAATTCGACAAGTCGTACGACATCCCCGGGACTGAGGGAGCAACAGTTACCATGATACCAGCAAATCACTGTCCGGGGAGCTCACTTTTTCTCTTCGAGAAGAACATAAAGCACGGGTTTAACAGTCGCATTCAGCGCATACTGCATTGTGGCGATTTTCGAGCTTGTCCTGCTCATATCAAGCATCCTCTTCTTAAGCCAGAGACCATCGACTCTATCTCAGGAAAAGCCAAACAGCAAAAGATCGACATCTGCTATTTAGATACCACGTATCTCAATCCTAAATACTCATTTCCGCCCCAGAACGATGTCATCAAGGCATGTGCTGACCTTTGCGGCACGATGTCTCCTGATCCCAACTGCAAGGACGACATATGGGAAAAGGCTGGTGGAAAGGGTACTCCGACTGTTAGCAAATTCTTTCCAAACGCAAAGCCTGACGAAGACGGGAAGGTCGACACAAAGAAGAAGCCTCCCCAACGGCTACTTGTGATTTGTGGCACTTATTCGATTGGCAAAGAACGCATCTGCATCTCCATCGCTAAAGCACTGAAATCCAAGATCTTCGCGTCGCCTGGCAAGATCAAGATCTGCAAGCAACTCGACGATCCAGAGCTCTCGGCGCTTCTCACGTCCGATCCTCTTGAGGCGCAAGTGCACATGCAGATGCTGATGGAGATTCGTGCAGAGACGCTCCAAGAGTATCTCAACAGCTACAAACCGTACTTTAGTCGCATTGTTGGGATGCGACCCAGTGGGTGGAATTTCCGACCATCGGGCAAATCATTCGGAGCAAACACTCCACCTGGCAGTATTCATACCGACCAGATCCTTCACGACAAAAACTGGCGTACACGTTTTGGATATAAGGACTTTGTTCCACAGAGAGGCAGCACCAAAGAAGCCATGTGTTTTGGAGTTCCATACTCTGAACACAGCAGTTTCCGAGAGTTGGCCATGTTTGTCATGAGTTTAAGAATCGAAAAGGTTGTCCCAACGGTCAATGTGGGTAGCGAGCAGTCGAGAAAGCGGATGAAGGGCTGGCTAGACCGTTGGCTGTCGGAGAGAAGGAGAGCAGGGTTGGTGATGCCACTCATTGAAGGTGAAGATGATGACAAGGCGGCCGAGATGGCTTTGTGGGATGGTAAACCTGGCAAAGCAGGCGGAGCATATTGGTGATGATGATTGTAATGACATGATGGATATAATATTGTAGAGCGACTTGTATAATAAGACTCGATGGCATATTGTAGCCAAACTCACATCCGACCTGTTCTTTGTCGTGATGTTTGACCTGCTCTTGTACTCAATCTAGTCAATCACTTTGTGAATCGCAATACTAGTGTGACACGGGATTGGGAAAAAGAACAGCATTTCATTATCCATATCAGGAGCCAACGCCTCATGAAACCTCCCTTTTTGCCATTCCAGTTTCGATGCAACCGTCATTCTTTTGAACGAGTCAACTCTTCTGACATGACCTATTCCCTCTCTCATTGCACTCATTTCGCCTTGGCTTGCTGGGCTGCCGCTTCTACAACACAAGTATTGTCAGCTTGCTCAAAATTCCCGTCAAGTTTCTTTATCAGGACACAACTTACCCCTCCGAGTAGCATCCTCCAGCAGCTGCGTGTCTACTGACGCGCCAGGGAGGTGGACGTATCTCACCACTGAGCCTCGGATGAAGACATTCTTAACAGAGCTCTGCGATGCCGTTGAGTTGGTATCAAAACACATTTAAAATAGATATAAGCAAGGGAGGGGCTGCGTACGAGATGAGGATACTTGAGCTCCTCCACAACCTGGATGTCGTCGAGTTTGATGTTGAGGTACTGGTCCACGCTCTTCAGGATGCCCTTGAGCTGGATGTCATTCTTGAGCTCAACAGTAACCTCATGGTCGATGAGCGTCTTGAAGAAGCTGCGTAGATAGCGTGTCAGCTCAGAGCGAGGGCCTGGACGAGGGTTCGAGGTACCTGAAGAAGAGCATTGTGTCGGTGACTCTTTGGCGGGTTTAATGTATCTTAGGGTGTTCAGAATCGGCACAAGAGATTCTCTTTGAAGATATGATTCGATAAATCAGATTTTCCAGACGTCAAAAGAGGTCTATTCGTCGAGGGAGGCGGTTTAGATCGTTGGTGGTGCAAGATCTCCATCATGATAGCGCCTACAGCTAAGGCACACTCGAAAGAACAGTCACGTGATCGATCATGGCTTCTCGAAGCCAAACACAAATCGACTACAATACTATCAGGTTTTTGATGGTTAACCAATATTCAGCTGTAATGACTTGGATCTGAAATTTCGTTCTCAAGTTTCAATTTGTACAGTTCTATCTTCAAACGATGATTCGTTGTTCTACATATGAGCCAGGCCGGCTCAGCTCAGTGCCGTGCAGTAGATGAGATCTCAAAAAGAATTCATCAGATTGAGCTTGTCAAAAACAAAGTTTCAGCGCTAGAACTGACGCCCAGACGCTTGTTTATCCTCTAGTCTTACTAAAAGCAAATCCGCGATCCTCCTATGTACGCATTCTCTGCCCGGCCTTTCCAACACCACTGTAGTCGAGCAAAAGGCTCATGTACAACCATGTCATGTACATCAATAGTGATTCTGTAATCCCAACGCCATGCAAGCCGTGGAAATGCTGAATTCTTTTCTTCGTGATTCGTGAAATTATGTAGTTCCGCGCGGTTTGTTCTAGGCTACATAGCGATACAGAGTTGGCGCGTCATCCTCGTCGGGACGTTCGAGGTACTCTCTTGCAATGAGATCCTCGATACGCTTCTTGATGAGGGAGACTTCAGGTCGGAAGCGACTAGAGAGCTGCGTGAGAACCTCGCTGACGAGCTGCGAGTGGGCGAGCTCCTTTCGAGACCTGCGAATGTTAGTGTCTGCAAACGGAGAATAATACATCGATATCTTGGTACATACTTCATAATTCTAACGATTGCCGCGTCAACAATGTGAGCTCTCGTTTGGTTGTTCTTCTCCTCGGTACTCTTTCTCTCTGTCGTGTCTTCAACCTTGGACACCGCATTGATGATGGGGGCCTTGATTCGAATTGTCTTACTCTGGAAGGAGGCGTTAAAGGAGAACTTGTCGCCAACCTTCACAGACTTGTTGGCTGGGTCCTTGGCCAGGACACGAGATTTGGGTGCCACAGCAATGGCGGTCAACGTCCTCATCAGATCGGGTGTTGATATGTTGGTCTTGGCTTGGATCTCTTCAAATGTCAATGCCTGGTCATCGTCCAGATCGTTGAAGAGAAGCAAAACAACCATGGCAAAGGTCGGTACATTGATCTCGTATCTTCGCTCTCGTGATAGCGGGCCAGACTTTCCGGGAATGGCCGGGAACGTACACTTGACGTCGGAACTGCCAGTGGTGCCGATCCAGGTGAGCTTGCGTCCATTACGGTTATTCAAATAGTATTGCTCAAAGCTCGCCTGCAATCGTTGCACTTCAGGTGGATATGTGCATGTTACGCGAGAACCTTCGCCGATCTGGGTAGTTCGACCCATAACCTCGGGTGGCCAGTAGTTGGTGGTGAGAACGTTGATGTTGAGGTCGATGGTCTTACTACCGTCTCCAACATCGCGGATGTGGTCGCGATAACCGGTAGTGAGCTCGGAGGAAGTGACCAGATCTCTGAACATGCCTTCGAACTTGCTAGTAAACTGTTGGCCCATTTCTTGTTTCATTCGAGAAATAATTTGTTTCTCAACATCGTGGCTCTCAGATTTGCCGTGTAGCAGTCGTCTTGCCAGATGTCTCTGGTAGTATGTCTGGAAGAGGTCTCGGTCCTGGAGATACCGGATCAGAACAATGGCCTTCTCTAGAACGACATCGACTTCAGCCTCTGTCTTGCCCTTGATGCCTCTCTTCAGGTTATCATCAATGAACAGGGAAACATATTCAGAGCTCCGGTTGAACATGTTGATGAAGTCAGAAAAGCTCTTGGTCAGGGCACTTTGAATGATGAGATCGTCTTGGAAGCAACGAGTCCAGAGATTATCAAACTTGTCCTTTAGACGGAGTACATCATCCACCCACTTAATCGCAGCAGCTGTCTGCTGGGCAACGGGATTCAAGGCCTTTGCCTTCTCCCCGTCGCCCCCTTCATCTCCTTCACCATGACCAGTTGAGAAATCCGTGTTCTTCAGAGTCTTCTCGATCTCTAGGCCGAGCTCAACCACACGACGCTGTAGAATGTCCCGTAAAGCCGTCTTCTTTGAATCGACCCTAGAAATGAGCCTGTAGAGAATGGAAAGGTCGTCAATCTTATCATTGTCGATCATCCACTTTAACCCGCTACCTTCTAGAGCCAGAAATTCGGCTAGATGCATAACAATGAGTTCCTGGTCGATGGTTTCCGTGACCTTTGGTAGTGTTTCCAACTCAATTGTTGTTCCGCACCGATCGATTTCCTCATTCAATCGTAGTTGAGTATGTCGTAGCCAAGCACCTGCATCCGATTCGCGTAATAACTTCTCGCATTCGGTGGCGTAGTATTTCTTGCTGTTCTCGAGGAAGCGGGGCTCAAAAACCGTAACGTACAACTTGTCGTTCTCTCGCTCCTCTTCTGTTTCGTAAAGACTGCTAAGCATTCGACTGCAGCTTCGGATGAGATTTCTGTCTATGATATCTCCTTCGCGCTCCATGTCGATCTGATCGAGTATGACCGATATTAAAATATCAATGACCTTGTCTTTTGTGTTGGTGTTCAGAGATGATCGTAGGATATGGTCCCGGAAAAGCGCAATGGTGGTGGCAAAAATGGGGACTCGTTGGGCTTCGAGTTGGGTGTAGCCACGATCGAGGTACATGAGAATGTCCGCCGTCATGTTCATAGACATGTTATGGTCTTCCCATGTATCGCGAAGACCCTTGAGAAATCTTTCGCCTGTCTGCCGTCTCTCGTTGACCGATGTCGCTGAGGTTCGTTCGACTCCTATGTTGATCAGGCTCTTGCTGACCAATTCTCGAATTCTGGGGATAACGTGTTCGGCGAACCACTGCTCCTCGAACGCCTTCACTCTATCATAAAGTACCTCGCCCTTCTTCTTTAGTACGATCTTGTAGGCGGCTCGGTAGAGTTCCTCGAATGACAGTCGGCTGCAGTTCTTCATGTGGATGTCGCGGAGGGCTTCTTTCAACATGTTCCAGCAAGCCTCGAAATCGGACCCTTCGCCGGGTTCATTGGGCTGAACACATAATTATCAGCTTGAAATCCCGTAGTCGAGAAATTTTGCCCCTTAGATCACGAATGTCTTTATTCAGAGATGTACTTACACGTACAATGCGACGAGGGGGACGAATCCGCCCTCGAGCGCCGGCTCCTCCTCGTCCCGAAATCATTTTCTCTGGTGATAAAATCCGGCGACGTCGCCCCAGCTGTGAATGTGTACAATACGAAATGTTGTGATATTAAGGAAAAGAAATCGAGCTTCGGTAGCTTTCGCGTGGTCTTGAGCCTGAAAGATGGTGGGGTAATGATGGATGTAGGTCGCAGGTTTCAAGGCGGGGCGGGCTGTGAATAATGAATCCAGCAGCGAAAGAACAAAGGAAGAGAACCTGAGGAAAGAAATTAAGGAATCCAACCCCGAGTATCCGGTCGACGATAAAGGGAAAGAGGAAACCCCCGGGGCACAGGAAAGAGACGAGCTTTGAGCGATGACATGCTCAAGTTGAAGTTGGCGAGGCTGCAATTTATGGCCGTTTGCTCCACGGTTTGCTTGTTCGACGAACCGCGGGTCTCCTTATCGATAAGAGTTTTCACCAATGAGCTGTACCTAAGGCAATGTGGAGGCCGACCAAAACACTCAACTTTCCTGGGGTGCTCGAGTTGAACGGCGTCACGTGCACTCGAAGCTCTGATCCTCGATTTTTCCGACCGACAATTTAGGCGGTCGTAGCAATAGCCAGCCTCAGCCTCACGCCGAATCGAATTTACGACGACGCGCGCGACAACCTCCCAATTCACCACCAACAATCACTATTAGCAGTTTAAGCGCGTATTTACCTTAAATCTGCCAAGATGAAGCTCGTTCGGTAAGAACACCTCCCATATATTGCGCCGCACTTGGATTGTGCTGAGCTTCTTCTCTCAAGCACGAGCTCCTGGACTAACTCGACACGACCAGATTCCTGATGAAATGCGCCAACGAGACGGTGACAATCGAGTTGAAGAATGGTATGAAAAGCTCTACTCCTCAAGCTCAAGCTTTGAGCAATGTCGCGAGGGGCGTACTAACCTACTCCCAGGCACCATTGTCCACGGCACCATCTCTTCAGTCTCTCCACAGATGAACACGGCCCTCCGTACCGTCAAGATGACCATTAAGGGTCAAGAGCCCATCTCTCTCGATACTATGAATATCCGAGGCTCCACGATTCGATACTTCATCCTCCCCGACTCACTACCCCTCGACACACTTCTAATCGACGACGCGCCCAAGCCCAAGAACAAGGCCCGCAAGGAGGCAGAGCGGGGTGGCCGAGGAGGAAGAGGCGGTCCCAGAGGTCGTGGAGGCCGTGGTCGTGGTCGCGGCCGGGGAGGACGACCTTAGAGAAGGACGGTAGAAAGAGCTAGGGGATGAAACGAGAAGATCGGAAGAGGTTGGAAGCGCAGGTGCGCGTCATGCTGGGGGATGACTACGATATCGCGACGATATCATATTTTAAATGGAAACTGGCGTTCGGGATGTTTGGCCATAAAACTGTATGAATCCTCGTGGGGTGGGTATCGCTTTTTTGGTATGGAAAGATATCTAAATACATGCTATTGCACGCCTCAAGCCCACGGCAACATCTTTTTTTTACTCCGCAGCGCTCACATAGTCTCGCCATATCCGCACGATCTGCAACTTCTCCCATCCGGCTTGCTTGCCGCTATTACCAACAGTACGAGCCCGCCATTCAGGCCCGAATTCCTCAATGCGTCTCTTTACTTGGTCCGGCTTATTCTGGGCGCATAAGAGGAGATAAGCACAACCACAGCGGGACAGTATGCGAGGTAGCGCCTCGATCAACTTGTCGGTCGTCTCCATACCATCCAGCCCGCCTGCATACGACAAGGCTAAGAGATACGAATCGTCATCGAAAGAGGTCTTTGTGCTCGCTCCTAAATCGTCCGCGGTAAACGACTCTGGTCGGGCAGGCATCTCAGGTGTTGGCACATATGGCGGGTTGAAGATGAGGACATCTATAGTGCCCTCACGCCACGGCGTTGTGAGATCTCCCATACACGAGCCCAGGTACGAGGCATGGGTGTTGGGGTTATCAGACTCTGCCCTTGCAACAGTCCCGACTGTTGCGCGGCATGCAAAGGCATTCATGTCGACACCTGCAGTGAGGACTTGTCGCGTGCCAAAGAGTGTTTGTGCGTATGCGTGGACAAAGGCGAGGACGACACCCGAGCCTGTGCCGACCTCCACCACGAGGGGTGCTGTGTTGGGGAATGCCTTATGCAGATATTCTGTCTCTGAGGCGGATGAGAGTGTATCCAAGAGGAGATACGAGTCCTCAGCAGGTTCGTAGACCCGCTCGTATGGAACATGCGAGGTGTCGGGTGTTGGCAGCATTATATACGATATTTATTGTGAAATTATGCTGTAGTTGTGGTGAAGCTTCACAGGTTGAAAATGGAAAACTTGAGTTATGGTGCTGAGTGGGCATGGCACGTGATATACTTGGGACCAAGCAATGCGAGACTAAGAAAACAACAATGGCAGAAAAGACTAAGCATGAAGGACATCAGTTGGTGAATTGACATCTTATTGACTCTGGGGAGTGGTAGATATGTATCAAACTTGAAATGATCACGGTAGGAAGTCAACCAACCAGCTTATACCAGGACTTGCTCACACGGCATGGAGCTAAGACACAATGTTAACTTCTTAGAAACGATAGTAAATCTTGCCCTTTTCCCAGCGACAAGAGTTTCAGGAAATTACTTCTTGGACATCCATTCTTCTCAAACGGCACATATACCATCCATCAAAACAACCTCCTCAGAGAATCACACACTTGATCTCGCACCCCCAATCATCCGCCCCTGGCCCAACTCCCCATTTGATACCCCATCCCATGGCCTCCACCATTCGAACCAAGTTGCGATCATACACGCCATGCAGCTGGCATCGAGGACAGGGTCGACTCTTTGTGTTGTAGAACTTGGGCATCTCCTTGACCGAGCCGTCACAAAAGGTCGGGCAGTTGTCAAGGCCCATGAACGGCTCACAAGGCTCTGTGACGACGACCCAGGTGTGCTTGCATTCTTTGTGCTTAAAATATGTGAGAATGCACATGTTGTCTTTGGTTAAAAAAGAGAGGGCAGCGCATTTGCAAGAGAAGAAAATGCTGAAAATATTCGGAAATGCTTGGTAGCAATAAAGCTTTCACAATCGTGGGAAATGAAGGTTGAGTGTTATAAAAAAGAAGTTTGTTTCCAAGCAGTGCCAGTCAATCAGTGTCAAACAGCACCCTCTGAACAATATGCAAACGCTAGACCAGTGCTCTCTGCAAACTTATGCATACTGACAATCAAACCCAAACACCGCGTAATGCTCATGAACCTCGATCTGCCAACCCTCTAAACGAAGACTCGGCCGTATTGTCATTCAGTGTACCACTCTCCTCCAATTCAGAATCGCTAATGGCCTCGTCGACAGATGGGACCAAACGAGATAGCATTGTTTCCATACGCCGTATAGACTTTTCCATATTCGCCAACCTCTCGGCTGTTCCTTCAAACATGTCGTTGTCGGAGAAAGAGCCTCGTAACTTCTGAGGCGGGATACCTGGAAACATGGAATCGCGTCGCGACGGGCGCCGAGTTCCAGTATCGGGACGGGTCTGGGGCTCCACGTGGCGAGGTTCTATTTCATTTGTAGCGTTCCGGGTGAACTGTCGACGGATGAGATGATGCGTAAGGTCATCATCGACTGCAATGTCGTCGTGCACAGTATCTGGGGGCGGGACTTGGAACACAGCACGAAGGTCTCGGTGAACTGTTAACCGCCATTTCTTCCAGAACTGGCTCTTGGTCGGCGGCGGAGCTTTAATCTCGGTCGGATCCTCTACGTTTCGAGAAGGCCAGAGCAGGCGACGCTCAGCAACAGCAATTATGAGCAATAGGGGAAGGTTCAGGATTTTGACAGCTGTGACGTGAATCTTGTGGAACCAGCGCGGGCTCACAACAAACTTGAGAGGGATAAAGAGGAAGACAGCAAGGATATTGAAGGGAGGTTGGTATGCGAACACGGCATCGGCCTTGACACCTTCGAGTGTGAGTACGGCTCGGCGGAAACTGATCTCTGATATGGCATTCGTCGAGATGTTGCTGAAAGTGTTGGACAGCATGGAGACCAAGATGGTAAGGAAGAGGGTGTTTCCAAGGAAGGCGAAAGCTACCATGACACTAGGTCCGAGTAGCCAGTGAAACTCGGTCTATCAGATCAGTTAGAGACAGTTCAATGAGGGAAAGTAATAAGGACTAACCGATCGATGGATACCTGTGCCATCCAATCCAAACCAGATATAGATCATCCATTTCGATATTGTTCTAGAATGGTCATCAGTAAAACATTCCATCAAGATGATATGAACAAGACCTACAAAATAGGGTGTGCTCCTTCGCCGAGCCAGAGAAGCGATAGCAGGAAGCCAAGAAAACACCAAGCAGACAGGGCCGTCAAGAAGAAAAAGTCAGCCATCATTGACCTAAGTGACAAGAAAACCAGATTGTCGCTCAGCAGGTTGAATGCTAGGCGTGGAACCAGTACAGGGGCTGCGAGAGCGAGCACATCGAACGCTTGCTCGTGTAGGTTTGGATCTCCGAATCTCCATCCCAGGAACCGCAGGATAAGATATACCCAGTAGATGAGGACAAAGGCAACATCAAGGAATGACCACAGGTTCTGAGTATACACGTTCCTGCGCAGTAAAGTTAGCATGGTCCGAAGAGAGACGTCCCGTGGGTTCGTTGGCATACCATCCATGTGCCAGAATAGTAGCAAACTGGTCAAGACCCCATCCAAAGGCAAAAATAGAGAATGCAGCTTCGGTGCCTCCGTAGCAGTTTTTCCTTCTAAGAACCATAACTGCGACATAGAGGGCGAGTAGCGTAGCAAACTGAATAGACTCAAGAACATTTCGGGTGCGAGGGACGATAAGACGATACTGGTTAAGGAGAGGCGAATCGCGAGGGTCGTAGATAGAGATGGGTTTCAGCTTATAATGGTCGGGAATGATGTCCCAGAACGTTGAAGGGGTATAAACAATGCGGCCTTCGTAGATGGCGTTGACGACCTTTTGACAAGTTGCAGAGCTCAGAAAGTGCTTGCTCTCTGTGACAATGGCAACCTCTAGGGACGGAAGTGTCTTGTAATCAACCCAAGACGTGGTGCGTTCTGCCTCTTCTCGAATCTCGTCTGGAGCATTCTGGAAGGGCTCAAAGCCTGCAACGAGTATGTGAGCCAGCAAGAGAAGGCCATCATGGCCATCGTCGTGCACTTCACCAAAGCGGCGGAGGATGCGCGTAGCAATTAGCTCGCATAAAGTGGCACGTGTGAAGTTTACATTGTGACGGTTGTTGAGATGAGCCTGCTCGTCGAGAAACTGTGCACGATTGACCAGCAAGCAATAGACTATGGTTTTGGTCAGTAAAGAAGCGTTGAGTGAGAAGTAGAGCCTCGGTTCTCTTACTGATGGATATGTCGTTGAGGCTGTAGAACTTATCCACCAGGGGCCGCACGACTGTAACATTAATTCTCAGATCCTGCAGCTGGGCGAGGCTCAAATAATCCTCAACGACACTGATGATATCGCGACGTATACGGTGAATGTTGGTATACACAGGCAAATGACTATGAGGGTCTGTCATGCAGCTATAAAGGGCATCACGGTCTCCGGGAACGCCTGTACTGAGCCTACTCAGTAACGGGCGTCGCTCATCTGCTGGAGGGTCCGGGTCCAGCAACGTGATGCGCCGACGAGTATTGCCAGCCATGGATAGGCCAGCTGAGTAATTGTACAGGAATAGCTTCTAAGAGAGTGGATTGAGTGAGGCACCAAAGATGATGAATTGCGAGGAGATATCGCGTCGTCGGTGAATGATTAAATCAAGTTTTGACCTTTTTCGGCGTAGCGAGAGATAAGATAGATGCAGTGAAACGCCCCAGGGAACGTGTAGATAGGCGCTATTGGGTAGACCCAGGGCCCCAGTGGGCTCTGAAGAAAGGAAATGGGTAATTGAGTAATGTCGCGTGTATAGGTATATGGTGTTTTGAAGGCAGAATGAAAAGACTTGCAGGGAGAAAAAGAGTGTTATTCACAAAGTGCAACGTCATAAGCACAGCACCCGGGCCACTGGATTGTTTCGGATCTGAATCTTGGGGGTGTTGCACCAAATCGCCAGTGATTGGATGCCCGCCTATCAACTAACATTAAGCTTGATTTACATATCTTGGCTCTGCAGGTGATCAAATTGCCTTGCTACAGAAATAGATTAAATTTTGAAATTGGAAAGATCTCAGTATTGGTTTCTTTTCGAAACTTGGTAACTGAATAGGTGTTGTCTTACTGAACCTAAAAATGTGTTTGCTTCGAAGAAGTCTTACAGTTGGACCACAGTTACTAGGGCCCATCAAAAGAGCAGAATAGCAGATAATCATGAAATATCAGGCGCAGAACCCATGTATCATATTCACTGCCACAATTGTGCATCCTACAGCTTCGTTCCCGTCTCATTCGCACCAGCCTCCTTCGCCAACTTCCATGCAAACTCAGCCAGCGATCCCCTCGTCACGGCATGATGCCTCGCCTTCTCACTACTCGCTTGTCTGAGGGCATATCTCGCCGCGATTCCCTGGCACACGCCCGCCAGTTTCCAGATGCTAAACGCAATGCCCCAAGGCACCTCTGGTCGGGCATCGTATCCGCTTTCCGCCGCGTACCACTCCAGGATCTGCGCCGGCTGCGGAAGGCCGGGTGTCTTGCCGGGGAGGAAGTTGGACGCGTCGTAAGGGCCTGCACCGGGGGATTTGGCCATGTAGAAGTTCATCAGAAAGTTGCAGATGTCAGAGAGAGGGTGACCGACGGTGGACATCTCCCAGCTATACGAAGAGACTTATTAGCAAGCAATCAGCCAACAGACGCCAAGAGAACGTACTCTATGATACCGATTACTCTCGGTTCCGTCTTGTGAAACACCAGGTTATCAATCTTGTAGTCACCATGTACTAGTGTCGCCCTATCCTTGGGCTGCAGCCGCTCATTCTTGAAGAAGCGCACCGTCTCTTCAAAATGCGGAAGCTTTCCAACCGGCTCCTTGGTCTCAACGTCGACGGCCTTTTCTTGGCTCCCACAGATAGTCACCCACGTATTGATCTGTCGAGAATAGAATCCAGCCGGCTTGCCAAACTTCTCTAAGCCAACTTTCTTATAATCAACGGCGTGGAAGCGCGCCAATGTCACCACAGCGTCACGCCACATGGCCTCACGCTCGGCAGGCTCTACACCCGGCATAGTAAAGTCCTCAAAGATACGTCCATCGAGAAACTCCATGATGTAGAACGGGGTTCCAATGATGGAGTCATCCTCGCACAAGCAGTACGTCTTAGGAACGGCAACATCGCTGTTCTCCAGAGCATGCATGATACGGTACTCGCGCTCAACCTTGTGAGCTGTCTTAGAGAGAAGCTTTCCAGGTGGCTTCTTACGCATCACAAAGTGCTGGCCATCGGCGGCGGTGATCTGGTATGTGGGATTGGATTGACCAAATCCGAACTGTTTTGACGTCAGAGGTCAGC
Organism: Fusarium sp. MBC 119; assembly: GCA_030411635.1. Classification (NCBI taxonomy): domain Eukaryota; kingdom Fungi; phylum Ascomycota; class Sordariomycetes; order Hypocreales; family Nectriaceae; genus Fusarium; species Fusarium sp. MBC 119. The sequence goes on from JAPERM010000123.1 coordinate 19,342, forward strand.
ATGACCAAGAGACTAAGAACTGAGTGCTCACTTGTTTGAGATCAATCGGTGTTTTGATAGCTGGAACATTGGCGGAAATGTATTTCTCGAGCGCCGCCTCGTCGACGGGCTGTCGCACTCTACCCGCCATGAGATGAAGTAGAACAAGTAATAGATAGCCCTGGATAAGATAGGTACGCTTGGGGGCGAGTAGAATTTATCTATCGAGAGAGACCTTTCAAGATAACCTTTGATATAGAATTGAAAGACTTAAGAGACAACAAAGAAATTAAAGTCAGTGAGGATATGATTAATAGTCAGCTTCTACAGATTATTGCAGACGAAAGGGGTCTTGATCCTCAAAATAGCTGAGCTAAACACTCGGCCCTTGCAGAAAGATGCCGAGGTCCAGATCTGGGGATACAGTGGCTTATGTTGCCCCTCTTCCCCAATCTCTCCACATAGAGCCCCCAGGTTCCTCGGTATATACTCATTACCTCGTCAATCTAGCCCGATGGTTCTTTTGAACATTCGGTGGCTGGGCAGTCTTGATAGATTGATAGGTGCTAAGTAACGAGGTGTAATATTAAACATATCAATTCTTTAATAGTCATCTACATTTGCAAGACATTGTACTGCATTCCCAAAAATCAAGTTGTAAATATTGAAATCCCGTTGTTCATTATAAGAGTTGCTCAAGACTACTCAGATCTGTATAACCATCCGGACCATCACTATTCATGCCTAAACGGGCGCGATCCATCTCCTAAACAAACTACTGGCATGCACACATAATCAAGGCGCCGCATACAAGCTCCCACTGCGGACCAGCCGAAGCAGAATACCGCCGTTCAAGAAACAAGCAAACGGTATATAAAAGAATAGTCCACCCTGCTCTTTGACTTACATACCCACCACCCCAATACACGACATGAAGCAAACCTTCATGTTGAAAAAGAAAACAAACAAATGAAAAGCAACAAAGGAAACCATGGTGACAAGCCCTCCAAGAAGCTTACTGGCCCAAGGTAAAGAGAACATAATATTCCGTGGTATCAGTATCCATAACGCCAAGCCCTTCCGTCTGATGTGGTCGTAGTACATGGATCAATATGTGTCGAGATGTTTGTGTGGCTGAGAGTCGTGTTGTCGTTATAGATCGTTTACCAGCCCTTCTTTCGAGCGAAGCGCTTGTTCAGCAAAGCCAGCACCTTCGGCACGTTGAACTGAACATATTCGAGGTCAAGGTCATCTTGGTTATCTTTCTGCATCTCAAGCAAATCATCCAACTTGAGATCCAGTTCGAGTAGACCCCTGTTACGACCTGTCTCCGGGTTAGCGTGGTTGAGTGACTGGAGAAACAAATTGACTTACCCTTGTAATGCAGAGAAATAACAAAGGTTCCTGGCAGAGGGCTGGTAAAGTTGAAGTAGATGTTGGCCCTTCTATTGTCGGGAACGTTGCTCTTCTGAATGACACCCTCCTTCTCAAGCTGCTGGTGAGTGAACTTGTACGGACCAAGGACTTGCTGCTTTTGCTGCTTTCTCTTAGTGCCTTCGCTCTGCGATCGGACGTTATGCAGGTAACTCTTGTAAGTCTCGAGCTGTCCGTTGAGATAAACGTTGTGATCACGAATAGTCTTGTAGACCTCCTGCAGCTTCGAGGTCTCGGTAATCACACCCTCCTTGAGAGAGCCCAGGTGCTGAAGCTCCTGCTCAACTTCATCACGGAGAAGGCCGAACTGATCGTTCTTGTCGATAACACGCAGTTCCTGAAGTTGAGACAGCAACTCCATGGCACGAATACCTTTGCGCACCATCACTGCATCACTGCGGTTTGTGGCCGCGGCATCGGCAATGCGCTCCAGTCGCAGTGGTCGCCTGGCTACTCCGCTGGTCGATGGGATCGATCGCATGACCTGTACGAAAATCGACTTCGCTTCCATGAAAAAGACTTCCTCTTGGGTGATATCCAGGGCTGCCGTTAGGTCACCGATGGCCGACTCCCACCTACTGAACAATGGTAGGTTGATGACTCTGTTCTCTTTGCGCGGGAGCTGAGCAGGTGATGCTCCCAGTTCCGACATGATGATAGCAAGATGCGAATTGTCGTCCTTGCATAGTTCGTCGTGGTGCTTGTCAATCAGCCCGTGCATGGCGTAGACCTCGTTGAGGGTGATCTCGAGTTCCAGGTCCTTCTTTGACAACGCAACGTAATTGTCCATCTCGAGGCTCTCGTAAAAGTCCTGGACTTCGCAGAGATCGAGCATGAACTTGTTGATTCTGTCTTTGTTCCCATGGATAAATGGCTGGAGCTTAGCCATGTACGGTTCCTTGGCGTAGGATGGCTTGTTTGCGAGGTTCTGAAGCATCTTGGCGATGTAGGTCAGAGTTCGTCGAGGTCGCTCGGCCGGGGTTCCATCGATAAGCATATATGATTTCGGAGTAACGATCGCGGGGTTGATGAAGCGCAGGAAGAAGAATCCACCGATCAAGGTACAGATAACCTGGTCGTTAGCATCGGGGTATTTGCGCTTGGTCAAGCTCCTAATCTGCTTGCAGATCCAACGAATACCGTAAGGCGCTTCCTCGAGGCCCTCAATAATGGTCGTCAAGAAGCCATTAGCAATCTCGGTCAGCATAGTTAGGCGGGGCTCGATGATGGCCTGAACCTGAGGGTTCTCGGCAGCTTGTTCGCCCGTGATTCCCTTAGGGAGATGAGGAGGTAGTTGTCCAGTATCCTCCTCAATCTGCTCGATCATCCGCTCGTAGACCTTGAGCGGGTTGATCTCCAGGTCAAGGTCCCTCAGCTCGATCAAACCGTTGATTCTATCAGCAAGCACGGACTTGAGGAAACTCTGACCGGGTCCTCTTCGAGTGTAGGTGGTCATCATTCGGGAAACTGGTGTGTTGGCGCGGAGCAGGGAAGAATAGTCTGGTGTGTTGTCGAATTGATATGTCAAGACGGACTAGAATTTGTGAGACTTGAAAAGTTTACCGCAGCTTACAGGACTTACCTGAAACATAGTGAGAAGGAGATGCTCTTCACGACTCTCGTACTGGTTTCCATAAATGGTGAACATGACGGTCTGCAGCAGTGAGTCGATCTCGGCCATCGAGACTAGTCTGCAAAGATGGGCAATGTGCCTGGGCTCAGACTGTAGCAGGAACAGGAGGTTTCCGTATTTTTGCGTCTTATCGTCGTTGGGGAAGACACCCTGCTGCATCTCGAGAGCATCTTCGAGGTGGCTGGCAACTTCATTTTGCTATAGGGCTGATGAGAATGGCTTCATTTCAATAGTCACAGTCAACATACCTCCTCTAAAGCCATGCGATTCTGGATAAGCAGAGCGATTCGCGAGTCCAGATAGCGCACATCCTTTTCTAGGACGAAATTCTTCTTGGACTGTGACGAAATCTTCGATTTGAGATCACGCAATGCCTTTTGTGCTGTAACAAGAGTTAATTGTTGGTCCTTATACTAAACATATCAATCACCCACCTTTAGCAAGCTCATCTTCAATCTGGAGGTCTCCTTCATTGGCTGAAATCGACATGTACAGTGCTGACATGGAGTAGCGCTTGGATTGGCGCGCAGAGCGCGAACCGTCGTAGGAAGACATGGTGTTTTGACGTGATATAGGCTGAAATGAGGAAGAGGAGGCGGTAGAAGCTCGAGATGGTGTTTGTAACATGACGGACATAATGCGGTTTACTGCGACCCAAGATAATAAAGACTTAGGCTTGCGAGCCACTTAACCACAAACGACGCCTGATTGTTGCAATGATGTTGAGCTCAGGCGTCTCAACTGCCCAGGGCGTCGAGAGATAACGAGTCAGTTTATCTCGGTTATTACAAGTCGAGCTAGAGCACGCTGAAAGGTAACGGGATGGGCCTTCAAGCGATGGAAAGTAACGAAGCGACCGTAGCGATTCTTTGATAGTGTTTCGGCCGATTAGAGTTGTAAGAGCAAAACGTCGGGGTAATGGCCGTTGAGCATCGATGTTATAACGGCGTCGGTATCGCTGTCGGCTGTGAGGCGGGCACGACAGGTCGAGCGCGCAAAGTAGGAGACGGTCGCTAGGAAGACAAAGGAGGACACAAGCGATAACCAAGAGATGGAAAGCGGCGATAGCAACTCAATGGAGCGACAGTATGTCGCGAGGCGAACTTCTAAAAACCCTCGATCTCACGAGGAGCGCAGGAAGCGTTCGAAGAATAAAGAAGCGCAAAAAGGACGACAAAACGGCGGCGGATTGATGGTGATAGCGAAAGTGGAGGTAGCGGTAGCGGTGGTGGTGTTGGTGGTAGGTAAGGTAGGAAGGGTAAGGGGGGCCGTGATGGAATTGTACAGGCAAGGCAACGAAAGGCGAAGTACCTAAGCCAAGAAGGTACTCGACGTGGAGTGGTTTAGGTGGTGGACTGCAAGGTACCGGGCATGGGTCCAGCATGTATTGTCGGGCAGATTTATGCACGGCTGAGACGCGGACTTCAGGAGGGAGAGACGGCGCGTGGGACGGTCGGTGGATCGTTGGCGTTCAAAGCTGCAGGGTCGTGCGTTGTGGGCTTGTCTGTGTGTGTGGGGAGAAGACAGGAGGAGGAATAAGAGCGCGAAACGAGGCGACGATGAAAAGGATGATGAACTGCAAGAGAGAAGGGTAATGATCGACGTTGAAGAAGCACAAGTGGAAGAAGCGGAAGAAGATACCCAGAAGAAGCGACAAGACAGTTCAGGTGACAAAAGGGAAGAAAGCAGGAGTCAGGGGCCAGCTGCTAATGTCAAGGTAGATAGGTAGGTAGGTAAGAAACAAGACGGCACAGAGAGAAGGAAGGGCAAAAGGTAGGTAAGGTACAGACAGTACAGATCGGTACCTGAGATAGGAGCAATGATGATGATGATGATGATGCCCAGCGGAGGACCACTTTCACTGGTGGTGGGAATGGAATAACGTGGCCGTCTCCCACCTCTAGGTAGACTAGAGTTTAGGTACCTTACAGAGTTGGTGTAGAGCCCAGGAGCCTTACAGGTCTCCAGCTTACTTTGGGGATACCTTCAGAGCCTGGAGCTAATAAGCGATGCAGTCGCAGTCAACTTGTTGCAACAAATACCCGCAGCCTTCAACAAACACGCTTGCTATGTACGCTCTCCACAGTTATTTTTGCTAGAAAACTGATGAACCTGGCTAAGGTAGCTGGCATATGTAAGAGTAAGGTACGGAGTAGATAAGGGACAAAGAAGGCCCAGCCCTGAAGGTTCCATAAACTGACCAGGGTCAGGGGCAGAGACGAAACTCATGGGAGACCAAGTGGAGTGAATGAGGCCGTCTAAAAACATGATCGTTATTAGAGCGGGCTCTCGCAGCGGGAACCCACAGGTGCAATGGATGGATCAGCGACGCTTCTAACGTTTGTTGACGATGGTACATCAAGGTACATTATAACGGCCATTTAAAAACCATTGAGCTCTGAAAACAAAGGCCTCGCTTACAATGCCCCCATCTGAGACTACCTCCAATTCTTTGACTCTACAAGACTCGAAGCTTGTCCATCGCTTATTTCTCTCTGCAAAGAATCTGAGCAGTCAGTCGCCTTTTGAATCCGTGTGGAACGGAGGCGTCACAAAGGCGGCGTTGGCGGGGTTTCTTTGATACCCTTAACTAGAGCAATCCGGTTTGGTAGTACAAACCTCCAGTCTGTCTACTACTCTAACAGGACTTGGTGGGTGTTGAAGTGTGATAGATGGATGAGCCGAATTGATCATCCTTTGGTCGCCAGACCGCCAGTGTTGCTATGGTCGATCAGAGGGGACGATCCTGAGAGTCCTCTATCTACGCAGGCCGTTGGGGCAGGTTTCCTGGCATATACTAGGGATTATCTATGATATGCTCCGTGGACAAGGATGGGGGGGAAACTTGGAGCAACGCTTCCCGTTGTCTTGGAACTCGGTCGACTGAAAGGCCCGTCCTCGACACGGCGTTATAAAAGCCGAGAAGCTGCGACTTGGTCGGTGCCCAAGCTGAAGCCAAGTAAGTAGCAAGAAAGTCAGGCGTAGCAACGATTATACTGGCTGCTCAAGCACAGAGCTTCACGTCCAAAACGATACAGGGGGCCCATCTGCGCAACAGGAGGGTCGCCGCAGGTGCTCACTGGTGGACGAGCTACGGCGCCAAAACAGCCCTCGTGCCTGGACAAGTTTTGTGTGAAAGGACGCTTGTCGAGGGGCAACAAGAGAGAAGAGGCACAGAGAGAGGGGGTCATCCTTGCGTGCCAAGCCAGGGGTAGATTGGGCCATCGCCCGCTTCGGGCTAGGCACAGGATGGGTCAACAGGGCACAAGGCTCTACTAAAGTGCCTGCTTATGCACTCACGGGTCGCTGTGGATGCCTGCGTGCGTGGGATGATGGATGGGGAAGAATTGTTGTGATGTTGTTGTTGCAGTGTTGGTGATAGGGTCGAAGTTACTTTGGGTGCTATATCGCTCTCTTGACTTGACTTGACTTGACTTGACTTGACTTGACTTGACTTGACTTGTAATCTCGTCGGCCAGCCATTCGCAAATTGCTTCAAATAGCCAAGGTAGCCGCCAATTCCTCTGGCTTCCTTTATTGAACCGCTAATATAGGCCCGTGTGACTGAGTGAGGTCATGATGCTCTTAGCGAGTGAGAAACCCACGGGTCTTGGGGAAATAAAGAAAATCACATCAGCTCCATCAGGCCCCAACGTCTAATTATCTATCCACCTCCAACACATTTTTTAACAAAGTTTCCTCCGACTGACGATCCTCTACACTACGATAGGGGGAGTTCCAGCGTCTAGTCTACTTGCATTGGTCTGTTTTCCTGGCCTATTGTCGTCTTGTCGGCCTTGGGTTAGTAGTGTCTACGCATTCCAGGTGCGGTATGTCTCGCATCATCTTGTCTCGCTCTCTTCACTAAGACCCATGTCTCTGGCGTGCTGTGCCTCTTTTCTAGGTCCCCCTGCCTGCCATGCGGGCTCCCCTGTTAGCTATGTACTCTGAGCCTAATGGTACCTGGTTGCTGGCTCCCTGTCGTGCGGGCGATTGTGGTTTGAGGCATTGTCGATCGCCGGCAGAGAAACTACACGAGAGCGCGATACAACAATAAACGGCTGCAGAGTTTTGAAGATCACCATCTGGGTAATTATCAAAGCAACCGACCCAGTTAAAGGGGCCGTTGTCACGCAAACTAGACTCTTGGCAATCCGAGGTATCTGCTCTGATACTACAGTCTTGCCTGGTGATCGTCAGGATTTCATCCTTCTCATCTACAATTCTGTGGTTCTTGTCCATCGAGAAGTGGACTATCTGCGAAACTGCCATCCATTGCCGCCATTGCCTCGAAAATACTAGATATGCACGACATGTGAGGCTATAGCTGAATACAACGGTAGACACCGGGGCAAGTCGTCCTCAAAGGGCAACTCTCCTCTCCACATTCGTGTCCTGTCGTGCCACTCTAAGCCACTCATTCTCTCAGAACAACGTCTTTGACTGATAGCGGATTGCTAAGATGGCATTGTTGTGGGATGGTCTCCTGGTGGCTAAACCGATTCGGAGCCTGGACAACGCCAACCCTTTGTTCGGGCTGGGATGGCTTGAATGCTTAGATACTAGGCTTTACTCGTACCAATCATCAATTAGTAGATGGCATAGGATCAGTGCCACAGTGTCTCTGAGGCTGGTTTTCACATATCACTTAAGACTATCGTTTACTAGTCTGCAGCCTCCTATCTAAGGAACGGAAAAGGGGAGCGAACAGTCAAACCGAGCCGTTTAGCGGCTTTGAATTCCCATGCATAAATAGTAGGAGAGCTTGCATCTTCAACTCAGAGCTCAGCCTGTCGGGTTCCAAGCCCCTAGGAAAAAGAAAGCATATGTCAAAGCGGGTGATGAGCTAACAACGCTGCATCGGCTAGTCCCCCCACGCCTTGTAGATGCACATCAAGATGCATCGCCAAGCAGGTCACGGCTTTGGCGTTGGGCCAAGAACCAACGTTGAAGACTAACAGACATGGTGGTATCAAACGTTTCTTATCTCCGCTTGCGCACGCACTCCCTTGTTGGCTTGGTAGACTCCACTGTCAACGAGAATGTCCCGCGTACGAGCACGGCCATTGAGGCTTGTCATTTCTGACCTCACCTCACCCACGTCTGTCAAGTCTAGGATATGAATCCTCTATCCACAGGATTTATATGCAAACCCACTTTCCACGTGCCTACCGTTCACATAATCATTCCAACCTTGAACTCTCATGTAGGTATGTACATATACAGTAAGCTGATCCCAGGTACCAAGCTCTCCCTAGCCTATAGGAAAATTGCTGTGCCTAAGATGCGGCGTAGACTTTCAGGACCAACACTATCCTACACGTCGTTTTCGGTACCTAGGTAAAGATTTCAACAACGTCGTAGCCGACCACAACCCGAACACGCAGGGAGACACCATGTAAAGGTCTTCTTAACGTGACTGATGAGCACAGGTGATGTGATTCTTCACTCACTTCTCCATCTGGGGCTCCGGATGAGCCGTTTCAACCCATGGTTAAGTCTGAAACGAACAATACTCTGCCCACGGGACGAGCCTAGTTTGTCTCCAGTATGTATGTACATGTATACACCCAAGTGCGATGCACATCCGTTATGCAACGACCCATGCCCAGGCTCGGTTGATTCCGGTGTCAGGTCGTTGAGTCCTCGGCATCAAGTCTGGGGCTCAGTCAGGACGTATTCATCGTCCCATGTCCCATGTTCACAATCGTACCCTTGCCATCGACAAGGAATAGCTCGGTCAATAGTCCTGACTATGCAGTGCAGAGTACAGAAACCTTGTCCTTATAGGGAATTGAGCTCGTGTACTGAGTCCATCAAAATAGCAACAAACATATGACTGGCAAGTCTTGCTAGGAGTTACAACACTTCTCGAGAGCGTGTTGCGTAAGCTTGATGCAATATCTAAGTAGTGCTGGCCAGTATATCGAACGATTTATAACAACGCACACAATGCTTAACTAGGATATAACGTTTCCAATGCCGTCGGATATATGTGTCACCTCAAATTACCACAAACATCATCACAAAGTCAAACGCGTAACTCGATATATCTATACTCTTTACGGCGGGATGTCTATATATGCATGAATGTTATAGCCCATGTACAGCCTTCAAATATCACAATATAGTGACTCAGTTATCTGGCAGGATTCCAATCAGTGTAGAGATTTTGACATAGATGATGTCCTCGACCTTGGTTTTCCCTCGGCCGCGTTCCTGGAACACTCCCGTTTCATCGATGTACCAGTCCTTCGGCTCGTCCTCGATCAACAACTTCCTTGTCCCCATGGCCTGGACCACAGCCGTCACCTAGTCGGTCGAGTCCATAAGTGGCAAGTCTTGGTCGTTGCCAAATAGATTTTCTCCGTGAACCAAGGCATTGTGTTTTCCCTTTTGAGGCAAGGGGGTGTGAGCTAGAAGGTCGTTGAAGTACTCTTCGTAATCCTTCTTGAAGATGAAGCCGATGGGAGACTCGGAGTCGAAATTGTCATGCTGCATCAAGTTGGTACACTCTTGACGCTGAAGCTCGTAATCTAAAGAAACTGGGTTTCGACGAGGCACGTAAAGGAAGCCACGCATTAATTTTCTGTGCGTTTGTATGAAGATGCCACTCTCGATGTTATTGCCGGGTCCGTGTGCTGCTTTGGTAGCGGGAGCGCCGTCCCCTTGTCGATACTGAGACTCAACTTTGAAGTCGACAATGTGCACTACATATGTATGCGGGCGCCAAGTAGGAGTGTTGGTGTAGAGAATAGGAGGTTTCTTCCGTGGCAAACTTTCTTCCAGACCAAGCGACATGGCTGCTGAGTGTCGCAGTATATTGTCCAGTTGAGTATCAAGATAGTTAGATGCTGGATATGAGTGGGTGTTGGTCTGGGTGGACGCCATAGATGCGGCTCTTGTAGATAAAGAGAACTTTATTGAAAGAGAGGGTGGATGATGATTTGAAGCCAGTTATGGTGCTTCAGAAGTCGATGAATGAAAGAGATGTATCGCTCGTTGAATGATGACAAACGGGGACCGCAAACAAGATGTGAACAATAGCTGGCTCTTAGTTATTGTGTAAGGGTTTGAACAATCAAAGATTCATATTGCGCGGTGGGTAAGGGGAATAGTTGTTTCTTATCAGTTCAATCCTTGGCAGTCACGTATGGCAGGTTCGAGCACTGCCAATGCTTAGAAGGAAGGAAGTCAGGCAGCCGGTATCGGCAAACACTTTAACATATTTACTTTGGATGAGAAGTGAGGCCAATCATCTTCAGTCTATAATACTCAGCACTGTTCTAGGAATATTACTTCGGCTTTTTTGAGTCTAGGAAAGGTGTTGATAGTTCATCAGAAGGCTCCGGCGAAAGATTTGGCCATGTTATACTATGCGCATGGACTAGGAGTGTCAGAGAGTGACATGCAGCTTACAGACTTTCTGGTGCTGACCAATTGACATAAGAAAGTAGTTGTCGGAAGTAAATACGTCCGACCAGGCATATCAAGATCTGTCTTTTTGAATTTTTTCCAACATCGAATGTAAAAGAACATGATGCCACAGCCTCCCTACCTATGTACCTCATGTAGGTCTCTCAACCAAAAGGTGCTGTTTAGCGCTGTGGAGCTCAACGTGATGTCATTTGTACCACAGCTGTCCCAAGCTCCAACCTCCACACAACGAACCTCGACGAGCAACCTCCGAAGCAATTGACGACCCGCGTCTTTCGAAACCGACACAAAAGCCTCACGAATCGCTTCAGTTCATTTCTGACCATGTCTTTCCGAGCTCCTCTTCGTCGCGCCGCCCTCGCCAGGCCCGCTGCTACTGTTGCCCGTGGCTTCCACTCCACCCCTCGACCTTTTGTCCGAGTTGGCCAAGAGATCCCCGACCTTGATGTGCTGCTTGAGGACTCTCCCGGCAACAAGGTCAACCTCGCTGAGGAGTTCAAGTCGGCCAACGGATACATCGTCGGCGTCCCTGCTGCTTTCTCCGGAACATGCTCTAGCAAGCACATCCCCTCATACATCAACCACCCCAAGCTCAAGCAGGCTGGTCAGGTCTTTGTTGTGTCTGTCAACGACCCCTTTGTGTAGGTTTCCCTTCCCGGTGGTTTTCAGCCAACGGTCGTCTGGCATGGTTCTAATTTTCACGTCACAGCATGAAGGCTTGGAGCGAGCAGCTTGACCCCGCCAAGCAGACCGGAGTGAGTCGACCTCGATGCATATAATACGCCTCATCTGAGCTAGATGTACGTGATATCTGACTTTTTTCCAGATTCGATTCCTCGGTGACCCCACAGGTGAGTTCACCAAGGCTTTGGACCTCGGCTTCGAAGCGTACGCCGTCTTCGGCGGTATGCGAGGTAAGCGATACGCCCTCAAGGTGGAGGACGGCAAGGTCAAGGAGGCACATGTTGAGCCGGATAACACCGGCAGTGCTGGTAAGTCATATTCCCATCGAGCTTAAGCTTTACAATTGTGCCAGCCCGTGTGCTAATGTGGCGTCTGTTTAGTTTCCATGGCGGAGCAGGTGCTCGACTAAGTGGGAGATGTGGCAAGTGTATCATGTCTGTTTCGAGGTGCTGTGTGTCTCTCAGATATTAGATTCTACAAGTATACACAAAGCAGTCTTTCTTTGGTTGAAGCATGATATCCCCCGCCCACTGGGTCCGCAAGGGTTGCTTCGTTGGAGTTGTCTCTAAGCTTCCGAATTCTCTCTCGTTGCTGGGCTTCGTGACTCTCCCGTCATGCCCGTAGCCCATGCATGTCGGTCCATTCCAACCCATGACTTTGTACTGAGCCAGCCACTCTCTGTGACTGAGACCTTGACCTTTACCTTGAGTGACACGTTTGAGTCACAGCCATCCGGTGGACTAATTATCCACGTTTGCCTTCCGGGCGGCTTTGTTAATATCTCCGACGTCTTTCGTAAGGAACTGAGTCATCCAATCATATACAATACGCGTGTATCCTCGTTGTTCCGTGAAGGGATTGTCGGTCTTGATGCTTGGTGAGTTCCTGGTTATCTAAGATGGCTCCAAGTTGCCATGCCAAAATGTTCACAGTGGCCTAATTCAGGCTTCCGGGCTGTGTTGCAAGAGCCATGCCACATGTTCCATGACTCCTTCTCCCTTTGTTGGTTATGAATGTCTGTCTGCTCTTCCATGTTTAGCAATCACTTCAACACCACCAACTATCACGACAACAAGAAGCCAACTTCGAACGTAGCACGCAGTCGAAATCTTTACAAAACAGTAGAAGTTTGAAAGCATATATTATCCCGTATAAATCTAAGTCTGTAGCATCAAGTGTCATAGTCAGTTTAATGCAAAATAATGGTATCTTATTCTTAAGTTCGTCATAGACCGAGCTAGTGAGTGAGTACCTAGAAATCAGAAGGCCGCGAGTCAACATACCCTATACCTATATTCAAAATTACGTATTGTAGTTATACAGGAGTGTTTCTAGACCCCTGGGTCACTCAAGTAGCATTTAAACTATGGTCATGGTCTTAGATGTGTGCATTGATGTTCGTATTAAAGGGCTGCCGAAAAGATGTGGATTTATCGACCCGTTTGACCAGGTTTCGCTTCAGTGCTTGATGCTTGATTTAACATACATATACCACATCATTTTCTATCTTAAGTCACCGAGGTATAGGATAAGGTAGAAATCATTATACTAAGGTGGAACAACAATTGCACCGACTTCAGGCAGATATTCCATCAGACTGGCGATGGTTGCCTTCACTCTAACCCACGGAGTTACATTCGATATACCACAGATGATGTTGTTTAAGCGGGGAATCCAATAAGATCATATCAACGTTACGAATTGGCGAGTCGGCGACATCTCAAGACAGGGAACGCTTGTTCATTCGATAGGCGAAAGGATCCATCAAAACTGGGATACCTGTCGCGGCGCGTCCCTCACTTGCAGCTCTTGAGACAAAAGCAATAACTTCCAAACAAGGGCTCAATCCCCGTGTCTCGAGATAATGATCGCCGGCTCGCCCCGTCCAAGCTCGGATGAGAGCTCCTCAAAGAGCGCAACGGCGGCGACGAATGAGAGGCCATCGCAAGGGCTCGGGCTCGTCACCAAAATGAGCTGAAGCTAGACAGGGACCAGAATGACAAGAGAAGGCTAATTGCGGGTTTTTGGGAAAGGGGCCGGGGACGCGTTTGGGACGCGATATCATGGCAGCTCTGTATGAGTGGGTGAGTTAAGCGCGCAACAAGGGTATTGGACGAAACGTCAAGATTGCTAACGGCGAATCAGAGCAGCACGATGAATTAAAGATGCCCGAATATGTGACGGCGTGCGACCCGGGCCTAGTTTCGGGAGAAGAGCTCTAGAACCGAGTTTGAGGCTTGTGTGATTCCAAGTGATACCGACAAGGGCATGAATCATGTTGTTGTGATGTGAATGTGACAATCATCAAAGCTCGGAAGCTGAAATTGCGGCTGAAGTGATAACGGATATTACGAGTGTGACGAGCGGTAACGTAAACAAACAAACAGCCAGGGAGGGAAACTCAGTCCAAGACAAGGCGGTTCAAGTCACTGGGTATCATAACTTGATAGAAGAGTTGGGTTTCGTAGCCAAAGGATGGTGTAATTAGGCTGGCATCGCATATGGGCTGATGTCTGGAAAGTCGTCAACGTCAAAGGCATCGAGGTTAGGTTTCCGCATTGCGGCGATGGCTGTGATGGGTTGCTCACTGGTGGTAGACATGCATCAAAGAGACAACACCTAACATAGCCAAACGCCGACATAGGGCCAAGACGAGGCGGACAGGCTGAATCTAATTATGCAGTCCATCGGGCTTTGATGTCTTGTTGCCTGGTTCATTAACCTTTGCAAAAGCAATTGCGCCGACATGGCTGTTGATATTGGGCTGTTATACATGCAGTCCTAGATCATAGGGCGGCTACATGCATCTATGTTGTGATATGGGATGATTAGGATGCCATCAACCATGGCGCAGATGTTCCGTCATTACCACAATCGTGTGTAGCAGGGGAACAACAACGAGATGCGTCATGGTATGAGAGAGAGTTATCGATTCTCATCTGAATGCCCAATCTGTAGTCGAGCCAATCGGAAGATTATCGATCAAAGGTCTTTGTTGGTGACCAATCGATCATGAAGCCTCAATCCTGTACCTAGCTGGGCAGGCAAATGTTCAACCTTTGTTTCTCCTTTGCATCAAACGCAAAGGACGTCGAATCTCTACCCAACCACACCAACTTGACCTCAGCCAAGCCGCAAACCAGACTGTGACAACTGGCCAACCACACGCATGCATCCGCCACCACCGCCATCACCACCACCAAGAAGACACTGGGATACACACCACCACGCGGTAAGCCCCACCATCCGAGACGACATGCGATACACGAAGAGGTATATTGGGGAAGCAATATGACTGTGCACTGTACTGCATTTGATGCGATGCGTGAGATCAAGCACAACCGACAACGCACCAAGGTGGTACCCCCAATACTGACCATGGTCGACTCTGACCTGATTTCTGCTTCTGGTAAAATTATCTCGCAACTTCGCGCATCAGGACTTGGATGATATCACATCAGTCTCCAAACAAGACACGACAGATAGCCGTCAGTTGAAGGTACGCGCCGCGTCCGCGCAACACAGAGAGCTGCACGTCCAGAAGCGGACCCTTCGGCAGGCCGTCCCGCATATCCCCCAACGAGGTGCGACGACCGTGCTACCTGACCGCGATCCACAAGCCAAGGATCCACGGCCACTCACCGACTCCATAGCTCTTACGTACGAACGAACTGCTGCGGCCGGCATTCGAGACCTTGAAGTCTTGAAGACCGAATAGACGACATGGCTTGACGGCAGTAACGCGGGAAGAGGAATCCATGTCTCTCTCGTTCCTGGCTCCTTGCTAGACTTGAATAGCAAGCCTAATCCTCGCATTTGTTGTGCGTGCGTCCTTTTAAAAGCTTGTAGCAATGAGCTGCTCTCGTACTAACGAGGTACGGGTACTGTAGCACGTCCAAAGGACAATGCACGTGGATCCTCGTGCTGTGGAGCTCCACGCTTTTGAGGAGCAGTACACTGTAGGCAGACAAGCAAACAACCACTTCATGCGGGATCAAAGACCCAGGTTGATATCCTCAGCATTGAGGCTGGAAATGTCTCTGATTCTAGATGCGACCAGTAACAAAGAGGACCAGATCGCCGGATTCAGTGTGAGAGCGAGTGCCAATAATAACACACCGACATTTGCCAATCGTTTTCCTCAATCCATGGTGCTTCTTCTCCCAGCCTGCTTCGTTTCACTGCTGTGCATGTGACCGAAAAGAGGCAAATCCCTTCATCACGTGTCAGCGTGTTGGTTGGGTTCATGTACTGTACAGGACTGAGACCGCTCAGGGTGTTGACGTTGACTTTTCTGTCAAAGGCTAGCAGCCCGAGCCTTAGAAACACACCCAGGATCAAGTACCAAGAGGATTGATGAATGCTGGATCTGACTGAGGCCTGCTTCACTGACCTCAATGGACAGCCTTGTTAATGTGGGATATCGATAGCGTATCGATAGGAACGAGCACAAGCGATGGATATCCAACAAGCCAGTCACCGCTCTTCGTGAGTCAGAGCAGGCTACCTCTTTGACATCACATTTGGAAGCTCTAGCTTCAAGCTTCAGTCTGTAGCTTGAGCAACACCTTGTGTCCGTCTTGTCGGCCATCGGAAGGTAAAAAAAACTCGGAGCTAATTTTAGTCTAGGCGGGATTGCCAGCTCATCCACACACCATCCATCCAGCCCGGACAGTGATCGGCCGACGAGAAAGAGGGGTGAGAAACGCCGAAAGCTGGAGGGCTTGTGTTTCGGTCGTGATATCTGTCGTCACTGGGTAGCAATTGACAACATCCTGTTTGTTACCTTGAAGCCGAGGCATGCAAAGAAAGCAGAGATAGCAAGCATTGATGTAAATACAAAGTCTTGAGGAGAAGCGGTCTGGAAGAGAAAGCCAAAGAACGAGAAGGAGGCCAAGGCCAAGGCAAACGAGGCTGGTGACAGTGACAAAAAAGACACAAGAAACAGATACGAGACAAGCTCAGAGCTTAACACACAGGAAGGGAGGGGACTTCTTGTGCTGTGTTGGTTTGTGTTGCAAGGAAGAAGCGTTTTGCATCCCTCCATTTCTGCATTCCTCAAAAGCAAGTCACTCTGTGTCAATTAAGAATTGACTCCAGAGCGGGGTTTGAAGCATCAGATAAGAAGCAATGATGGGGGTTTGACATTCGGAACAACGGATCACGGTGGTCAATGCCGATGAGAAGATCTGAGGAGGAGAAAAGTATGATTGGTCTCACACCGGTTGCTGTCGGAGTGAAGCTTTGATGATATCAAACCATGCTGATTATCAACTGACATGCAACAGTTGCTGTAACGTAGCTACTTCGATTGCCAATACAAAAACTTGTTCGGAGCCCGAGTCTGTCAATATTGAACGAGATGGTAGACGAGCTGTACCGTACCTACCTTACTTACTGTAGGACTCGAGCTGGAGCTGGAGGTTCTAATCTGCGCAGACACACCCCCAAAAGCGCCAAACCAACACCCCGGCCCCTCACCCCGGCTGCCCCTCCTCAAAGGGGACACGCCCCGTTTCAGGGTTTGTGAGTGAAAGAGTGAGCGCCAGACAGAGAAGGTGCATCTCCTTGCGTCACGTCATGCCTCCCAATCAAAAACCTGGCTAGCTCTCCAACCACCGGTGGGACCCACAGGGGCTGATTCAGCCATTCAGCAAGTGTAAAAGTA
The DNA here is from genome assembly GCA_030411635.1 of Fusarium sp. MBC 119. Lineage (NCBI taxonomy): Eukaryota > Fungi > Ascomycota > Sordariomycetes > Hypocreales > Nectriaceae > Fusarium > Fusarium sp. MBC 119. Next base: position 36,177 of record JAPERM010000123.1, read on the forward strand.
GTCTGGATCCCGCCCCTCAAATCAACTCGTCGGATTTTCTCGTCCTCCTCGCGGCCTTTCCTCCTTCACGGCCAATCAATCCTCCTGTTCTCATCCACTCAACAAGCAATCAGATTCGTCGCAGGCCTCTCGAAACATTTGATTTGATTGATTTGTGTCGCTCTACGCTGGCCATTCACAATTCACAAGCAATTCATACTCTTGATTGGATCCCACGCGCGCGCAAAACGCAGAACGCAATTGCTCCGACAAACGCTCTGTCCCTGCCAGCCTGGGTTAAACGACAAGCTTTGAGCTCTGTGTTCTACGATTCGCTCAACGCCCGCCGAATCACCCCAAAAGGCAACGCACAACGCGGGAGACTATATCGTCACCGGCTTCAGCCCTATCTTGCCTAAAAGCTACTAACAACTGAACTGCCTTGCTATTCAAGCTTTTGGTTCAGTATCGCTATTAGCAACAGCAGAACTCTCTGCTCAACGGGCGAGCAATTTCCAAAGCTCAGCTTGTATCTTTTCAGCCCCCTACCGACTATTCAGCTCTCGGCTTAAATCTCAAGACCGGGTTCAAGCTTCTCTACTTCAAAAGCCTCTCCATTGCGCGACAGCTGCCGCGTTACCCCAACCTCCATTTTCATCTCTATCAACTCTCTAATCTCACATTCTAGACAACAACGTTGTGGTCTGTTTGATTTGATTCCCTCACCCCAACCTCTTGTTAAACCCATCTACTCACTCCCCTTACGTACATACTCTCTTGCCGAGTCAAAGCTAGCGCTGCGATCTTCCCCGAGCCCGCCCCCATACATACACGCGATTGCCATTCAGGTAATTATCTCCAAGACGCGTCTTCTACTATTCTTCTCTCACAACTCAATTCACCTCCGGACTCGGATCTTCTTGACTTTCCCGTCCCGTCCCATCACTTTGTAGCCTGTCAGTTAACTACAGGCGCCCTCACCCTTGCCGCGCGCAAACCCAGCCCTCACTCGCCCAAGACAACCCACCCACCCCCAACTCAATTTAACCCACCTCGCGCTATCAGCAAATCAGCACGCTTTTCGCACTTCGCTTCGCCTTTTCAACATCACGACTTCAAGGCCTATCACCATCGCCAGTATCGTCTTAATCATCTCCATTGGCCGCATTGCCCATCACCTGACGATTTCCACCTGCGGATCTCGATTTTACCCCAGACTCGAGTCTTTTATCAGCCTCTTGAAACGAGGTTGTACGAGTAAGCCTTGGGCGCGCCGGAGCTTCAATCAGACCGTGCATCACACGCCAGCGCGTGCACTTGTCGGCATCCCGCACCACAAAGGGTACGTAGAGCATATTCCCCTTCACTTTTGAGGATTCTGTACCTCCTTTTGTTATTCTTGCGTCTTTTGCTGTTGCACCCTTATCCTGTTCTTTTTTATGCGCTCATGTCCACGCGCAAACAACAAGAGAGTGAACGCGTCGTCCCAGCGCGGTGACTGTCAGATCGTGTCAGCACCGCAGTATTGACCTCGCTTTACTTGCGCAACGCGTCTTTTTGAGCATCTTGCCCCGATCGCGCGTTTTACATCGTCATTGATGATTTGTGGTACATCAAGTATCCCGCTATCACTCTGTTGCCACTTACACCGACTCTTGTGTCAATGCTTGCAAACATATACCTCGACCGAGACTGACAACGCAAGTAGCTACTGCACCAACGACAATCTGCTTGACCGAGGGGACAGTGTCACTCAACTGTACGTATCACGTGTTTTCTTCCACTTTGCTCTTGATTTTACGTTCCTATATCGTCACCAGCCACCTTCTGCAGCAAGATTCATTCATGCCAACACGCGTAGAATGATATCACGCTCTCTAACTTCCGACCTGCCTGTTTTACACATACTCAGTGAGATGTGCCACTCTGGCTAGTCTAGTTTCCCCTCCACCACATAAGCATCATCCCCTCTTCCCCATGAAGCGACGTAGTCAAGTGTCTGCTTCGCGATACATATGATGAAGTTAGAAAAGATGCATGCCCCTGTTTCTTCCGTTACATTTATCCTTGCCTCATAAGCCTTGATATGCACACCCGTCTCTTTGACTATCCCGTCCTCTGGCCAGCCAATACCCCGCTCTAGGACCCTGTTGCGAGGCGCAGGGACGCAGTTAACCAGAACCCCGGAAAAGATCAAGTCTCGGCCGCCAACCAGCTTGGTCGCCGCCTTATTTTATCTCGCTGGAAGTTCAGCAGCGCCTATCTGGATGGATGCAGCCTAAGAACTGATCTGGATTGTTATACGGAATGCCAAATGGATTTCGACCATCCTGGAAATGCCCTCTTAGGCAAGACAGAGGTTGGTGACATCAATCGCAACGCTTGAAGTCAGGCGAAGGAGCAGCATACTCTACCAGGTCTGCCCTCAAATCTGCCTAACGAAGGAAGTTTCCTACTTTGAGGCCCTGAGAATCAATGATCTTGCAACGCCGGGTATGGACAGACTAGTGGGCTGGCCGAGTGGGCGCTGTGGGCCCGTCCGCTGCATATTCCGTCATGCATGGGACTCTGGGCTGCCAACGCATCAAGAGTGGCTTTCCAAACGCGCATCTGCACCCTTCCCCTTCCGCCCCGTTTTTATGCCGTACCCTTCATCCTAGCTTAGCATATATACACCTGAGCTAACGCCTATGGTTGGACAGATCTCTCGAGACAAGCAACTGACCAGCCAGTGCCGTTACTGACGCCGCTGTTTGCCCTGTGCTCATCTACTCTCGAGACTCGACGTTCTCGCTTACCTCTTCCTCACGTGGCTGTGTAAACCGCCGCATCAGCCACCCCAGGCAGAATTCAGCCACAACGATATCAGCTCGCATATACTGTGGTTGACCGTCAGAGTGACTGTTCTTGCCTCGTTTTGGTCTGCCAGCTCACCCACGCGTATCCGGTTACTGCGTGGCGTGCCTCCTTCCAGATTCTCTGCGATTTGCATTGAACCGGCCTTTCAACTCGAGAGCCTAACTGTACCCAAACGAAACCTCAATCTCCAAGATTGTATAGTTCATCGACTAGCTCTTGCAATCAGAACTATTCGTCGTTCTCTGCTATCCTCTAGAACCATCACTGCGACGGCATATTATTTCGCGTCGAACATCTTTATCACAACCTCATTTTGACGTCGACACGCGATTAACGAATTACAACGCGACGAGGACGCCTTTCCTCGACACCTACCAATCAGACTGGATTCTTAGTGTATGATGGACTACGGCCAATATCAACAACAAGGACAGAACGCACACTCCAGTTACGCGAACTCAGGCACTGCGAACAACATCACTTCGCCCACAAACAATATCTCCCAGCACGCAGTGCAATCGTCGCCTATTCTCTCTTCTCAGCAGCAGCAAGGTCAGACCCAAGGTCACAACATGTATCAACCACAATACGGAGTGCCACAACAGGGCATGCAGCAGGTTCACTATGGCATGCCTGGTATACAGGCGGCCGCGATGGCTGCAACCGCTGCCGCGTCTGGCTCTAACTATGGTTATATGCCTTCGGACCCCAACATGCCTCAGAGTTCGCCTCGCATGGGCGCCAATGCTAAGAAAGACGGACGCCAATCTCCTCGCATGAACAGCATGTCTCAGATTCCCGGTCGTCGAATGAGTCAAGTTACAAGCCCCGGTGTTCCCACCGCGCCGATGATGAGCCACGCCGGCGCGCGACCGGGCGTTGCCCCACCTCAGATGCCGGCCGCACAGATGCAACACCCTCAATCACCGGAGATGCCCGCCGCCAGCGGCGTCGAGGAATCACCTCTCTACGTCAATGCCAAGCAGTTTCACCGTATCCTCAAACGACGTGTCGCTCGTCAGAAGCTCGAGGAACAGCTGCGGCTAACGTCGAAAGGGCGAAAACCATACCTTCATGAGTCACGGCATAATCATGCTATGCGCCGACCGCGTGGTCCCGGCGGCCGATTCCTTACTGCAGAAGAGGTTGCTGCTATGGAGCGCGATGGCGACAAGAGTGTTGACGGAAAAGACAATTCCGCTGGAGAAAATTCTGGAGCTGCAGGAACTAAGCGCAAGTCTGAAGCCGGCTCTGCATCTTCGAACAAGAAAGCTAAGACGGACACAGCGAGCCCAGGGGATGATGAAGATGAGGAGGAGGGTTGATATCACATATGCGTATCCCCTACTTTCTCCTTTATCAACCTATCAGCGGTTTACGACGTCACGAAAGCACGATTGTTACTTCTTTCCATTACTATCTTTGCAATAAACCTGAATGGGTTCATCCAAAGCGAGTAGTTTCTTTTCTCTGGGATGGGGGTGTCTTCGGTTAATAACGGGTTGATGATCTTGGCACCTTCGTTTATGGCTGTCCGAGAGCTGCACAACTCAGACACGGTCAGATGCAGCATATCTCTTCATGGGTTTCATTTTAATACAGCACTTTACTGGCAACAGCATGCCATGCCTATTTTTCAATGGGTGTGGCCTTAGGGATATCGGATGGAGAGAATGCATGGACGACTCGACATGATGGATACCCCCACTTTGTTATTCTGTTCGGCTTTTTCTCCTTGGTCTTTCCGGTCTCATTCTCTTTATCTTTTAGGACATATATCGACATTAGATGTTCGCCATCCTTGCAAACGTCGGTCTGGCTACTAACGGCAAGCCATATCAATATTCGACTTGGGGTTGAGATCTGAGTAGAAGAAGTTGCGCAAGTGCGAATAGGAGAAGGGATGGAAAAAGTCGGAACATATTACAAAAAGAAAACAAAACTGTTTAACAGTTTGAGAAGAAAAAGGCACCTAGTCCGTCTAGTGCCCTTGTGTATACCTCTTTACTAGTTGAGGCTTTCCTAGGAATGTATATGTTTAGAGTTGCCTATGATGGTCCGGGGTGGGATCAAGTACAGATGGAGACTGTTTAAGGATTCAAAGCTTGTATATGTTTGTTTTTAAGAATTAATGATTCCCACCTTACCAACTTCCCATGTGACTTTGCATTCAACTTAGACATTTGATAAAGCTGTATTGTCTTACCTTTGGGTGAATATCTTCCCGAGACTTATAAAATTCTCGCGACCACATTTAGGCTATAATCGCCAGTATCTCAGGGAACCTGCAGACATATATAATGTCAGAGCAGTTATGAGTTGGACAGACGAAGAGAAAAGTACAATCTTGAGTGTTTAAACATACATATGATCGGAACCCGTGGTATAGATACATGATAGCGACAGTAAATCTCTCTAACTCTATACTCATCTCTCGTAATTCATAACCATTTATCGTAATCGTAACAGAGCGCCATATGGTACAACCCGCCCCTTAACCATAGAATAAGCAATAATATCGCAAGAAAATAGCTTCCATATCGTCGACACATGAAAACCTCAAATCTCAAAAAGAAAAGTCGTGAAAGAATATCAGCCGCGCTCAACTCGCTCTAACTCATCCATTTCAACTCTGGGCGTGGCCCTCTCTCCCCAAGGCCAGGTCATCCTCCTCGTCGGCCACGTGCCGCTGCATCGCCTCGGTCTGGCGGCGGCGATTGAGCGATTGTCCGGAACATCGACCGCCTCTCGTGGCCGGCGCCGAAAACGAGAGAAGGGTGCGCTACCAATGGCACTGAGCTTGCGGAGGAGAAGGCTGAAGGAATGGGTTTGAAGGAAGGTGATGAGAAGCATGAAGGGAACGCAGACGAGGATCATTGTAAGAGCGAAACGCCAGTCTGTTGCGGGGATGGTGAAGACTGTCATGCCAAAGACGGACTGGACGGTGTTAGTGAGGATTATTTTAAGTCTGACATCGCGGATAAGTGTAGAAAACATACCGTGACAAAAGTTAGGGGAAGGAAGATCATGCTAATCATCGTCAAGATCCTAATATTGTCGCCCTGCTCAATGGCTCTCCGACTTTCCTTAATAGAGCTACCACTAAATAGTTGATCTCGTAAGTTCTCGATCTCCTTGCGCGTGCGCTCGTTACGCTTGAGGACATCTGTAAGCTCTTGAACGACCTTGTCAAGCTCACGACGCAGACCGGCCATGTGCTCACGGTAAGCAGCAGCATCGGCCGTCTCAGGGCTTGGATGTGGCCACAGGGTCGAGTGCGTGCCCGCCCAGAATGTATCGGTGAATGTATCGATGTATGCTGCGATCATGGCTTTGATGCCAGTATTGACTACCGCGAGAGTGTTGTACGCCCAAAAGTATCTTCGAATGTACGTGAAATGTTTGTCTTCGAAGAGTAGCTTGTCGCGTAGCTTAGGGTCGAACATGAACTCGGTCTGCAATCGATTAGTACGGCTATAAAGTTTTAGGGGTAGGTAACATACGGGAGGAGTGATAAGTTTGGTAACTCGTTCATGAAGTATCTGATTTCTTTTGCCTGCATCTCGATACTCGGAAATAAGCAAATCCAAGAAAGCGTACGGCCCATTGACGTATTCCTTGCGGGTGAATTCTTCGCCTCTGACTGTGTGTAAGTTGTCCGGAAAGCTCTGGATGGCAAGTAACTGCCACGGGCCAAAGGTCTCAAACAAGAAACCATCTCGAGCACGTTCTCTTCGTGACCTCATTCGAGGAGCTCTGTGAGACTCTCCGCCAAGAGAGAGAGCCAACACAGAACCGCACTCTGCAATATCGATATGATCACCGAGCCGGTTCTCCGAAGGCCGCTTGTCGAAACGCTGCCAAGGGGCCGGCTCAAGACCAAGGCTGACAACGGTGTAGTACTTAAAGACGAAGAAAAAGGATTTCTGTCGTACATTGGGTGTGGCGGGAGAAGGGGCCACTGACTGTCCGACAGGAAGAGGCATTGGCGAAGATGGAGCGATAACAGGCGAGTTGGATGTTACTTGAGAGAGAGAGCGTTCATAGGCTCGAGTCATGAAGGCATGAGTGCGGCCACGGTTTAGCTTATCAGAGAGGAGATGAGTTAGGAGCTCAGACATGTCAAAGTGAGGAGACATGGTTAGATGAAGAGCTGCGAGGATAAGAGGCGTGGGCTCTTGGACAATCCTTGACAAAGTTAGCACATGCTTAGAAAAACGATAGTTACCCAGTGCTGGGGGTATATATGACATGTATAAATGGGGGAGAACATACGTAATTCGACCATTAGACTGACCGTCGGGGTTGACAAGTCGGATAGTATCCCAAACAGTCGGGGCATCGACATTATCAGCCGATGTCTCAAAGGGCCCGTCACCTGTGTACTTCACATCGGACTGTTCATCGCCATCGCCATCAGCGCTGAGCTTGACAGGTCTGCAGTCTTGACCAATCTCATAGACCTCGAACGTGGACTGATTGTACTGCTCCCATTCATATGCTGCAAAGTCCCGAAAGGGCACTGCCGTGTCAATTTCGGACCGGCGCTTCATGACTTCGTCCATGTGAGAAGCCATCTCAGGTGGGAAATCAGCATCACGGAGATGATGAAGGAGCTGATCGTCAGATAAGTGGACTTGGTCCAGATGGGTTCTGACGACGTTGAGAGGGTATTCTTCGACTCTGTGTGCGATAGCACTTGTGGTATTGTCCAACAGAGGGATGAAAGGGAGATCGTCATCTTGATAGACGGCGCGATGACTGCCACTTGGCGAACCTGTCAATGGCGCAGACAACAAGGGCCTTTCTCTTGTGCTCTCGAGAGTAGAAGCTCGAGCTCGTGCAAAGGTAGGGCCAGTAGAAGCTCTCAGGGGCGGCGTGAAGTAAGGCTCGTTGCCGCGAGCATGACTCTCGACGGTGTCCCGTCGACGAGAGATGAGGCCATCTTGAAGACTTCGAAGAGTGCGCAGATACTGTTCGTGGTAGAGGTCGGCTGCTCTGACGAGATCGTCTAGAGCTTGAGATGCTGATGTGTTTGTGTTCATTGATGGGTTTCACGTTCACTAGGATATAATATTGGACGAATGCTCATGTTCATTCTATAACTGACTGGGAGATAATTCTCTGTTGGAAAGAGAGATATTGGCGGAAACTCGAGGGGTATTTCTACTTCTTCTCTCCCAGAGCCTGATCTATAGACCATCGGTGGACTCCGATGCACATTGCGGCTGAGCACAGCTCGGTCAACATCCATGGCTAAGCTGCGAACGAAGATCATACAAGGAAGCAAGATAAGCAATGCTTCTAGCGTGCCAAGGAACACGGGCACTAATTGATGACTCTAGAGGTCTTGAGCTACCACCAACAATTGTGCTTGTGAATGTCACACATTCCCACGAACAGGCATCTGAGACAACTTACACTCTTAAGATCAATTCGATCTCGAGGGTAACCGAATCTCATAGACCATCTCTTCAAAAGAGATATCATCTCAAGTGCATCTCATGCTCTGCAATTCATAGAATTATGGGATATTCTGTAATTGTACTGTGAAGTAATACCTCAATTAGCATGTCTCAACTCTATCTTGTACCGTCTACACGTGGGGGAGCTATTGCTTCACGATAGGGCTGTCAGAAGCTGCAAGCCTCACCCTAGATGCTTATTTGAACACCGCCGATAGCTTGAGTCTTACCGAGCCGTGATGGAGGAGAGGATGAAAGGAGAATGGATTCGCAGGACTTTAACAATGAGGCTGTATTGACCAGACAAAGGGCGTTTGGTCGATCATCTAAAATCAACGCTTTGGTACGGCTCTGAGCGGTCTAATAGTTCCGTTCTCGTGGTGGTGGACAGCGGAATAGATACAGACAGGCATCTGCTCGATGAAAATTGCTTATGAATACATTTTACATTTTCAATCCGATACGTCATGCAACCTTCTTCCCTCACAAGCCGGGCGACCCTGAACAAGGGCGAGTCCGAGACGGGTGCGCCATATCGCGGGGGCAGAGTTTCACAGCGTCCACGTGCCGTTGTCCATCGCCAAACTTTAGATTATCGCAGAGAAAATTGGTGTTGAGCAAATGCAATTACGTTTAGGTATGCGCCTCTACCCGGCACCCGTCAACTACTACCCATCGGATCTACGCCAATCCCGAGCCTCACTCTCATGGCCCTGCACTGGTGCAACTGACAGCTGCATGTCTTGTAAACCACCCGGCATCAAGAACAAGGTTTATTAGTAGTCTATGCACGTACGATACGGCGCATGTCCAAGCGATAGACCTAATGTATCTTGTCAACTACCGTACCTTAGCTCTATACCCAAGCCGCCTGATATCATTCCCTTTCATGTCCTCATAACTCTATTAAACAAACATGTCCCAACCAGGCCAACCCCCATATTAAAACCATTTAATAGCAATGTCCAATGCTTCATGTCGCAGGCAAATCACAAAATCACCCCCTTCCGCGTGCTTACGACGCCACACTGACGGGCTTGGCCGCTGGTGCTGCTGAGGGCTTCTCGGAGCTGTCAACCTCCATGGCATCACCCTCACCTTCAACCTCACCTTCAACCTCCTCCTCCTCCTCGAGCTCATCCTCACTCTCGCCCTCAAGGTCGACGCTGCCGTCATCCGACAACTCATCTTCATCCTGAGCATTCTCTCCTTCATTCTCAACGCCAGCCATCTCTGAGTCCTCACCGTTGCTAGCCTTGGCCTTGGCCTCTTCTTCAGCAGCTTCGGCTTCTTCAGCAGCCTCTTCCTCAGCCTCCTCAGCACCATATTGATCACCGTCGGCGGTAAGATCAGCCTCGGGTTGCTCAGGAGGGAACTCGGCGGGGGCAGATGCCTCGGAATCCCTAAAAACAGGTTAGCTTGGACATATATTACAAGCGGCCTATGTCAACTTACCACTTAATAGCAAAGCGAGTCACTCGGGGCTTCTCCGCTAGCACATTTCGCTTCACACGCTCGATGATGGGCTTGGCTGGGGGCTCAGCGTTCAGCTCCTCGGAGTCGTATTCATTGTTGACGTAGTAACCGACGCGGATGAATTCTCGTCCATCGTAGGCGCAAGTCAGGAGGACCACAGTAACGCCGAGGATTTCAGCATCGGGAATGCGTGAGGTGTTGGGGGCATCAGCCTCGAAGACGAACTTGTTCACGCCAACGGGGATGGGGCCGACGAGAAGGGAGTCGAGCTCTTGGTCGTACTGATCGCTGGGGAGCGTTAGAAGAAGCGGTGTGAGGAGATCGAGATCAAGCTGTTACATACCTAGTAGCCGATCCAACGTAGGTGAGCTTCCACTCAAGATCTGTGCTAGATTAGCGCTGTGATTTTTGCACCAGAGCAAGGTGACACGAACCCTTCTCAAGCTGCTCAAGACACTCGAAAGTGATCTCAAACTCGTACTTGTCGGTGAACTTGGCAGGGTTGTTCAAAACATTGACCCCCAAAAGCGATACGACAGACATTTTGGATGAAGATGGAAGAATTTGGGTGGGATAGGTCGTGATCAAAAGCACGCAGTGCGGGTGGCAACTATGAAAGATTGAGGAAGGATAAGAACGAGAAGAGGAGTGTCTAGTTCTTTGAGAGGCGTGAAAGCTGAGATGGGAAGAAGTGCGATGTGAGATGCAAGAGGAGAAGGAGAAGGAGAAGAAAGTGGATGGACTTGTTTGATGAAAAGCGGCGCAACTAGTCTTAATAGTATGGAAGCATGGGTAAAGAAAACAAGAGCGGATCGATATTTTGGTTGCGATGGGAGATGACCAGGCCGTGGAAAATGGCAGGAGCGACGGTGGGACGTGGGACGCGTTAGGCGGTCACACCCGCGTAGAGAGGTTGCGTTCTTGGTTGGAACGCGACTGCCCCAGACAGTCAAAGGGGAAAGCATGAGTCAGCTATGATCATGTGATCACATCGATCAAAGCGCTGGAAGGTGGCAGATGGACCCACACAACCATGCGGCTCTTGGACTTTTACTGACCGCTTTTGAGGTCACTAAGCCTAGTTCGGGTTCTGCCGTCGCTGCTTTGTTCAAGGCTGTCAGTCTTTGTTGGAGCTTTCAGACTTTGAGGCGCTCGTCAAAAAACATCCGCGCGCAGTTCGACACACGACGCATTTATCGACTCGACTCGGCTTGCTTACCATATCTTCCCTTGTGTCGCTGTTTTCAAATTTTTGTTTCGAGCGCTGAATTCAGTCATTACTCAACCGGAGCCAGCTGGCGCAGCTCCTGGAGCTTGCCGCGTTCGCGACACATCTCACCAGTTCGTCACTCGCAACGTCAGGGATTGTATCCCCTTTGATCGGGTTCATCCCGCCTTTTCGATCGAGACACGCGCGAATACATCGGACAGTGACCCCTAGCCTCTTTCCGTCTTTTTATTGTCGATTTCTGCCTACGGAACATATCCCGTCATCCTTGGCACTTCGCTGCCTCCGCCGACGCGCCTCTAGAAAGCGCCTGATTTGCGACCGAGAAATCTACCCCGAAACTTGTTTCTGAACGTTGCAGGATGGCTTCCGAAGGTGCTTCATGGGACGGAGAGGATGTTGGGGCGCCGGGTGATCAAGTTCAGCATAGCGAGGAACAAGTTGATAACTATGCTCAAGACTCTCATGCCTCCGGTGATGCTGATGCAGCAGATAATGGTACAGAAGATGATGGGGGAGAATATGATCCAGAGTCAGTCACCATTGGGACACCTGCACAGGTTCCTGAACAAACTGCTTCCGCCGCACCTCAACGTCAACCATCTAAGCCCAAGATGTCAGGGGGGTTTATAGTTGAAGCTTCTGATGATGAAGATGAAGATGAAGAGGCCCAAGAGCCTGCCACTGCTGCCCCCTCAGCGGAAGTTGTACCGCCTCAAAACCACCCTGGCCCTTCCACTGCATCTGAAGAACCCGTTCACCCAACTCCTGCCGTTGTCCCTCCTCCTGCTGTCCCTTCCAATGTGACTCCAGCCTTGGCTGGTCTCGATCCTGTTGCTCTTCTCGAAGCTCGTGTCAAAGAGGATCCTCGTGGGGATATGGATGCTTGGCTTAACTTGATTGCCGATCACAGGCGCTCCAGCCGACTGGACCAGGCTCGAAGTACTTATAACCGCTTTCTAGAAATTTTCCCGCAAGCTGTGAGTAGACTCATCTGTTACCTGTGATATATACTGACAGTTCTTTCAGGCTGATGTCTGGGTCGAATGGATCGAGATGGAGCTTGGACTTGATAATTTCGTCGACGCCGAACAGCTCTTTGGAAGATGCCTTATGACCGTCCCCAATGTTAAGCTGTGGACAGTTTATCTCAACTACATCCGCCGTCGGAATGACTTGAACAATGACCCGTCAGGTCAGGCTCGACGAACCATCACTCAGTCCTACGAGTTCGTTATCGAAAACATTGGCATGGATCGAGATTCTGGCAACATCTGGCAGGATTATGTTCAGTTCGTCAAGAATGGCCCAGGCCAAATTGGTGGAACGGGATGGCAGGATCAGCAGAAAATGGATCAGTTGCGCAAGATCTACCAACGCGCCATCGCTGTGCCCATGTTGACCGTCAACAACTTGTGGAAGGAATATGATCAGTTTGAGATGGGATTAAACAAGATGACCGTAAGTCTCGTTCGTCTATTCTGCAACAAAAGCTAACACTGATAGGGGCGCAAATTCATCCAAGAGCGTTCGCCGGGCTACATGTCAGCCAAGAGTGCCAACATTGCCCTGGACAACATCACGCGACACCTCCGACGTACCAATCTTCCAAGACTCCCTCCAGCTCCAGGCTTTGATGGCGACCAGGACTTCAGAGACCAAGTTGAGATGTGGAAGAAGTGGATTGCGTGGGAACAGGAAGACCCTCTCGTCCTGAAGACTGACGAGCCCAAAGCCTACAACCAGAGAGTGCTTTATTGCTACAAGCAGGCGCTTCTGGCACTGCGCTTCTGGCCTGAGATTTGGGTTGATGCAGCAGAATGGTGCTTCCAGAATGATATTCGCGAGAATGACAAAGAGATGGGCACAGAATTGCTATCTGAAGGCATTCGAGCAAACCGCGAGAGTGTGATGCTTGCCTTCAAGCAAGCAGACCACATTGAAGTCAACTACCCAGCTAAGGAGGGCGACAAGGCAGAATTTGCCCAAGCGGTTCGCAAACCCTACGATGATGTTCTTGAGACATTATACGAGATGGGCGACAAGGTCAAAGAGCGTGAGAAGATGGAGGTTTCAACACTGAAACAGGCCGCGGCACATGACCCAGTTCAAGCTTCTATCGAGCAAAACGATGATGACGACGAGGAAGACAACAAGCCCAAACGATCACCCATGGAGGAACGCATCATCGCGATTCAAAAAGGATACTCTGCCGAAACACAACTCCTGTCACGCACAATTTCTTACGTCTGGATTGCTCTTGCGAGGGCCATGCGCCGTATTCAAGGCAAAGGTAACCAATCCGAGGGTGGCTTGCGCAAGGTCTTTACGGATGCGCGCCAAAAGGGACGTCTCACAAGCGACGTGTATGTGGCGGTGGCTCTTCTTGAGTCGATTGTCTACAAGGATCCTGTCGGCGCCAAGATTTTCGAGAGAGGCGCGCGTCTGTTCCCCAACGATGAAGTTTTCATGATAGAATACTTGAAATACCTTCATTCCAAGGACGATACGACTAGTAAGTGAAAAATGTCCCAAGACGAAGACCGAGACTAACCGGACATAAGATGCACGAGTCGTATTTGAGACCTGTGTCAACCGACTTGTTTCTAAGCCGGAGACCCTAACAAAGGCCAAGCCACTTTACGCCTACTTTCACAAGTACGAATCGCAGTATGGCGAGCTGTCACAAATCTCAAAGCTCGAGGACCGGATGGTGGAACTTTTCCCAGAGGACCCCAAGCTCAAGTCTTTCGTAGCTCGATTCTCGTCTGAGAAGTTCGATCCAGTTGCTGCCCCTATCATAATCTCAAAGACGGTGCAGATGCGACCAAAGCAAGCCGTACCCGTGGTCGACCAGCCCATCTCCCTACGAAACAGCCCCATGCCAGTACGACAGGAACAGAGCCCTCGCCCTCAGTATGTTCGGGCAACTGCTTCACCAAAGCGGCCTCTCGCCATCGATGAGGAGGAGCTCAACCCTCCCAAACGACTTGCTAGAGGCGTGTCGCCCCTCAAAGGAGCCGCAGGCCGCCGCCTCGACCAACAGCGTCGGAACCAAGCATCAGCGTTACACAGAGATATCACTTTCTTGCTCAACATCCTCCCGCCTGCTCAAAGCTTTGATGCCCAGCGTCTTAACCCCACAGCGATGGTTTCCATTCTCAGTGGTACTCAGCTTCCTGACTACGCTACGCTGAAGGCGACTGGTGGTGGACAGCCGCGTTTTGGCAACCCCTCTCACACGAGGCAGGCTTCGGGTGAGTTCGGCAACCGACCGCTGAGCCCATACGGAAGAGTGTCGTCTGCAGCCGGCGGGTATAGGAACTCACCGCTGCGACCGGAGAGTGGAACCGCTTTTCAAGCCCCTTATCCTCCGCCTGATGCCAGTGGTCAACCGTCCGCATGGCCGCCGGCACCTGGTGGATATGGTGCGCCAGCGCCGGGACAGTACGGCGGATATCGATTCTGAGGCCAAGCAGCTCAGGAAACATCCAATGGTCGATGATAACTGGCTGTTGCTCGCAAACATGATCTAATAATACTGCTCTTGAGTGTGTTTATCTCGGAGGTTTTAAAACGGGTTTGGATGACGTTGATGGTCGGGCTGGGATTATCTTTGCCTCGCATGGTATGGCGTTTACGGGGAATCGGAGACATGCAGAAAGTGGCTGGTGTCATGGATACTTATTATGCTTGTCGAGAGGATGGATGGGGTAGCGAGATTCCCTGCCTGCTCGTTTACAGTTTCATAGCTTTGCCACACTCGTAGATATAACTCGAGTCGTTTGAAGGACATTTATTTACCTCTTTGTGATCTCTTGTGTCTTTTGTGTTTGTCGAGTTGTTGGCTCGGTCTCTGTAGCGAAGATTGGACTTGTAATCAACTCGAGGCAATGCCAATGCGATTGCGGGAAGCAACATACTGAGATCCTATTTGCTCTTGTAGATAATGCAGATTCCCGTTAGCTATCCCCATTTGATATGCACTCTTATTCGATATTTCCACTAGGCTGCATTGCTTTGTGAGTTGCTGCGCTTGGCTTGATCAAACTGGACTGTTGCCCCCTGAACCAAGCCGTGATACAATACAGTAACTCAACGCAATTGACTACGCCAACACGATTGTAAATTAGTATTGCGTTTGAGTGGGATAAGAAATCATGGGTCTTTTGCTTAGAAGTATTTGATATGAGATTAGTTGTCTGGATGTTTGAATGTAGCGCACTGCTAGGTAACAGCTGCTGCCAGTTATCATCACTTGCTTGACACTGCCCGTTTCATCCCCAAATACTCATCAACAAATTCGCACCGCTTTTTGCCAATTGAATCCAGATTTACTGTGCGGTTGCTACCTGCTCGTTGCGCGACGCGTTTGTTTATAATTTCTCGTATTCATCCTAACTCCTCCTCCTCTTCTCTCCTCGTGCACATCTCCATCTCCTCACCTTCTCATAACCACCACCAAAGGAGCTGAGCTGCACATCTCCTGAGTCTCTCTCCTCTAAGAGTTTCCTCTACAGCTTCGAGCTTCGAGCTTCACAGTGAGTCACTGCCCCTTCTGATTTCCCTGCCTATAAAATCCCCTCCTCCTCTCCTCTTCCTCCCTCCTTCCTTCTTCATCCTTCATCCACAACAACACTTCTTCCCCGTGCTTCCTCTTCTTGAGCAAGCACATCAAAGCCTTCAAGCCTCTTCAAGCTTAACATAATCATCAAACCTTTCTTTCTCTATTGAAGCACAAGCTCCCCTGTTCTCAGCGCAAATTCTCACACCAGTCAGATTTCCAATCTTCGTGTTTCTACGCAAGCAAGGTAGCAAAGCCTTCTCCTCGCGACCAGTAAGTTTTTCTCTTTCCTCACTCCTCTCATTTGAGTATCTCTACGCCGAGAGCTATAAACCTCCCCTCGCCGCCTCCTCTTCGAAGTGTTTCTGTTCATTCAACACACTTTCAACATACTCTTAACATAATTCCACCACACACTTCCACCTTATCTGACTACCAACAACCTTATAGATCAGTCACTGACTTCTTCAGACCTGTCTGCCACTATGTCCGACAGAGGTCGCTCCCCCTCCCCAGCTGGGCCTGGGGGTCCTTCGGGGCCGGGAAGACGTCCCTCTCAATCTCCTTCTCGTTCCGCGACCGGCTCTGCTGCTGGTGGACCTGCCGCTGGCTGGGCCAAGGGGCCTGGATTTGATCCTGCTAAGCCCCAGGGCCAAGAGGACAAGGGAAACACTCGCATGGAGCTTCCGCCCGATGCTTACGTGTCCGAGACCAAGAAGGACTTGTTCACGCTGCGAAACGGAAAGTTCAACACTGAGGGCAAGCCTGAGCAGATTGAGGTGAACCAGTACCGAATGACGAAGTTTGATTTCTCCAAGAAAATCTATCAGTACGATGTAAGTAGTGCTCAAACCAACCCGGTTCTCATTCAAGTCTAACACCAACTTTAGGTCTTCATTTCCCCCAACCCTGACAAGATTGGGCCTGTCATGAAGAAGATCTGGGCGCACCCTACCACCCAGAAGACCCTCAAGCCCTACAAGTTCGACATGTGGCTCTTCGATGGCAAGAAGCTTGCCTGGGGCCCTGCTCTTGTAGACCGTGGTGAGCTTCGGTTCAATGTCGACCTTGACGAGGGTCAACGCGCCGCTGGTGCCAAGCCTCGCGAGGGTGGCAAGTTTTACGTGACCATTCGCAAGACTACCGAGATTCAGGTAGCTGCTCTGCAAGGCTACTTAGAGCACAAGATCTCTTTCAACAACAGTGTTCAAGAGGCACTGAACTTTCTTGATCATCTTGTGCGACAGTACCCTTCAAAGAACTTACTCGCAATCAAGCGAAACTTTTACAGAACCGGTCAGCCTGGAGCTCCCCTCATGGATGGCGCAGTCGTTGAGGTCCACAAGGGCACTTATGCTTCGGTGCGAATGAGTGACAACTTGAAGCAGAGAGGAGTCGGCCTCGGCTACAACATTGATGTTGCCAACACCTGCTTCTGGATCGGGAACCAACCTGTGGACCGCATGGTTTGCAACTTCCTCGCGACTCTGGACGGCAAGTACCGAGGACAAACACCTGCAACCATCAATGAGTTGCTCAAGCCTATCAGGGACCACAAGACTGGCCGCTGGGGATCTTCCGAAGCTTTCAAACAGCTTCGAAAGATGCGCCGCCTCAAATTCAAGATCAAGCACAAGGGCCGCAAGAACGAAGACAAACTCTATTCCATCCAAGACTTCACTTTTGATGAGAAGTTTGGTGAAGCTGGAGCCTCTGCGCGCACCTTCACTTTCGACAAGGATGGAAAGCAGATTTCCGTCTACGACTATTACAAGTCGGCATACAATGTGACTCTGAGACTATCCCATCTTCCTCTGATCGATGCTGGCAAAGCGGGCAAGATTCCCATGGAACTTGCTTTTATTGAGCCCATGCAGCGTTACCCGTTCAAGCTCAACCCCGATCAGACCGCTGCAATGATCAAGATTGCTGTGACTCGCCCAAATGTACGAAAGGGCGATATCCAGAAGGGTGCAGCTGCCCTTCAGATTGGCAATGACCCCTTTCTCAAGGAGTACGGCGTGAACTTTGAGCCACAGTTTGCAAAGACTGAAGCCCGCATCCTTGCTCCCCCTGTTGTCCGATTCGGCCAAGGCACAGCTGAGCCCAAGTTTGCTGGACGCTGGGACTTGCGAGGCAAGAAGTTTTGGAAACAGAACACCGCGCCCCTGATGAACTGG
Organism: Fusarium sp. MBC 119; assembly: GCA_030411635.1. Classification (NCBI taxonomy): domain Eukaryota; kingdom Fungi; phylum Ascomycota; class Sordariomycetes; order Hypocreales; family Nectriaceae; genus Fusarium; species Fusarium sp. MBC 119. The sequence goes on from JAPERM010000123.1 coordinate 53,928, forward strand.
GGCTTCATCGCTCTGGAGCAACCAATCGCACTCCCTGCTCTTCAGGCGTTCGCCAACACCTTCAAGACCACATTCTTGGGTCATGGTGGCAAAGTCGCAGGCGATCCCCAGCTGCTAAACCCTCCTGGTAACCTGCGATTTGACGCGGCCAAGGCCATTGAGTGGGCTCATGAGGAGATCACCAGACGCAAGGGCTACACACAGCTCTTGTTCGTTGTAGTCTCCAAGAAGAACAGCGGTACTTACGAGCGCCTCAAGAAGTCCGCGGACATTCGTTTTGGTATTCTTACCCAGGTCGTTCTTGGCAGCCATGTGCAGAAGAACAACGGCCAGTACCATTCTAATGTCTGCATGAAGGTGAACGCCAAGCTTGGTGGTGCGACTTCCTGCACTCCGCCCTTGTGGAAGACGCCTACCTTCTTCCCCGACAATCGCCCAACTATGATGGTTGGTGTTGATGTCTCGCATGCCGCACCTGGAGGAGTTACTCCCTCTACAGCCTCCATGACCATGTCTGTGGACAAGGATGCCACTCGCTACGCTGCTGTCGCCGAGACCAACGGATATCGTGTCGAGATGCTCACCCCCTCCAACATCCGTTTCATGTTTGGTGAGCTCATTCCTCAGTGGAAGGCTAACCATCCTGGAAAGGTCCCTGCACACATTGTCTACTTCCGGGACGGTGTCGGCGAGGGGCAGTTTGCCTACGTGTTGGATCAGGAGATTGCCGAGATCAAGGCCTATCTCCGAACAGTTCTCCCTGGCTCCGCACCCTTCCCCAAGTTCACCGTGATCGTGGCCACTAAGCGCCATCACATTCGTTTCTTCCCTCAGCGAGGAGACAAGAATGGAAACCCTTTGCCTGGTACTCTCGTTGAGCGAGAGGTCACTCATCCCTTCATGTTTGACTTCTACCTCAACTCTCACGTCGCCATCCAGGGAACGGCCCGACCCGTTCACTACCATGTACTTCTAGATGAGATGGGCATTCCTGTTAATGATCTGCAGAAGATGATTTACCAGCAGTGTTACTCCTACGCTCGTTCAACCACCCCCGTCTCCCTGCACCCGGCAGTCTACTACGCGCATCTCGCTGGTAACCGAGCTCGCGCCCACGAGAACATCGCCACTAGCGAGGGTTTCCGCATCGGCCCAAAGGGACACGAGATGACTCGAGAGAAGGTTGCGCGTGGTATTTCCACTGGCGGTCCTGACCGAACGGCTGAGGCGCCTGTCTTGCTCCGCTTGGGAGGCCCAACCACCACACCACCTGTTGCTGGAGAGCAGCGCCAGCGGGACTTCTTCCGCGGTACCATGTGGTACATCTAATCATCTGGTTAGTATCGACGCACATCATAGAGAGAAGTCTGGTTGATGTGGAATGGTGATTGAGAGAGGTGAGATGGAGGGATGATCGCTAGGGAGGAGGGAAGGGCATGGACAATGCGAGCGATCTTGATATCTAGCGCGAAAGCTTGCGGATGCAGCTTTGAGGAGTTGAGGAAGCGTAGATTTCATACACAACTAAAAGGGGCGACCGGTTTGGCGGGAAGTGGCGGCGGAGGTTGATTTTACTTGTTCTACCTAAAATAGCTCTAGATCAATTTCAGATCTGGCAACTGGTGTTTCCGATGTTTTTGTGAAGTATGACTTGAAACGTAGATTGACCTTGTTGGCTTGAAAGTAAAATGAGACTTGAGACTTAAGGGTAGTAGATAATAATTCTCAAAGGGAATAATAACATATTAGACATTGAGATGAGTAAAGGAACAGTATCAATAGAGCGAGTTTAGATAATAATAGATAAACATTGCTATACGATTGTTTGACGAATATTCTCGTAGGTACTGTGAAGATTATCCTGAAATGCCTCGGACAGGAATAAACTCCTTTCGTTGCCCCACAGCATCTTAACTATAACGATGCCCACCTATCCATTATGAGCTCCTACGTGGGCAAGAAGGAGTCGCGGATAGATCATTCCATTATCTACGCACTCAGAGCGACTTCTTTTGTTCACAATGACTTGCTTAACCCATTGGGGATAACCCTTTCGGAGGCTCATTGAGATGGTTGTACCTATATTTTATTGGTTGGGGCGTTTATTAATATCGTCCGAAAACATTAGATGTAGGACCCTGATGCTTGCGGTGGCGGCGAATGTCTCAGTTACTCACCTGACTTCCGCTTCAGGGCGACGGACAACCACGAGGTTCTAGATGAGTGGGTATAACCGGGAACGTTTAGTGACTCAAATGTCGACAGATTGGGGCTTATTCGGAGATTTGTCGATACTGCGTCGGGATGACGTTTCATATATGAGTTATTATCGAGGGATAGGAAGTAGACATAACACGTCTAAGAACTTGATGGCTTGTATAGGTGTGATAGTAACTACTTCTATCTGGGTTCGTTTTCTTCTATCATACAACTAATTGATAAATATACCGCAGTATTTATACTCCCCCCAGAGATAAAGTCTATTAAGTGTTTTACCTCTTGTTATATCATAATAGACTGCAATATTATTGACCTCAGATTGTAGGGTAAGCTGTATTAGATGTCAAGTCTGCTCTACTATGCAGTTATGTTATCTTTCGAAAGCAGGCGTTCTCTTCTTGGAATGGTGAAACACGCGCATTCCTGACGTTACCGGCCTGGTCCAGATCTGCTGAAATGTCTCTGCTCCTCTCTCATGATTCGATCGTAAAAGAGCAGTCCCTAAGATTGTCTCAGATTGCTTCGAAAGCCCGAAAACGGCCGCCCGGTTCGTCATGGGCCCAAAAACGGTGTGTAGATCTGAAGTACGCAAACCTGTCGAGCTGGACGAATTCAGACTGTTGTCTCAGAGGCATAGTTTGGATAAAAGACCTTTTCTGCTCCCAATCAGCCAAGGAAGGACCCAGACTCACAACAAGGTTCAAGCCAACAAAGAGATAAATACCACTCTCCTCTTCACCTCTTAGCTACTCTACAAACTCTTTTCATCCAGTCATTCCCTCACTCTTTCATATTTCAAGTCATTCATTACTTTTCTTTGTATCAAGATGGTTCGATCACTACTCGTCGCCAGCATATTTGCTGCTGGTGTATACGCTCAGTCCACTGCAGACCCTGCTCTTACAAAAGATGGAGCGTTCCAACATCTAGGATGTGTTGCTATTAGACCTGGAACCTTTCCTCGTCAGTTCGATTCGGGCCAAGCTGGATGTTCTTCATCATGTTCATCAAACGGCAACATCATCGCATTCCACGGTAACAGCTGTGTTTGTGACCGTCTCGACCTTTCGCCAAGGCCTATTACCTACCGAGCCACAAAGGTCGACAATGCTCTCTGTAATCAATGGTGTGATCCAGCCGACAAGTCCAAGGGAACATGTGGAGGTGCTACGGTCAATGGTTGGCCCATCTACGATCTTTACAAGAGGAGAAACGCCCAGATCCTCTTTGAACCCTTCCCAGCGTCAACTCCTACACCTGAAGCCCCTGGTCACCCCGGACAAACTGGCACACCTGTTCCCAACCCCAAGCCTGGCGATGTCTGGCACGACTGCCCACCGAGTGTTGTCGACTGCCCTTACCGCAACAAGTGTGCTAACGGCAAATGCGACAAACCTCCTCGCCCCATTGACCAGCCTATTGTTCAGCCATGCCACAAGTGCTCTCAGAATGGTACTGGCTCTGGCAACTGGACCGCTCCCACTTGTCCTCCTGGTGGCTGCCATGGCAACAAACCTGTTCCAGTTCCAGGAGGCAATGGAGGAAACGGTGGAAATGGAGGCAATGGCGGCTCAGGAGGCAACGGCTGCAATGGAGGCAGCGGCTGCAACGGTGGTAGTGGAGGAAATGGTGGCAATGGAGGAAACGGGGGCAATGGCGGTTCAGGAGGAAATGGAGGTAACGGCGGAAACGGTGGAAACGGTGGCAATGGCGGCAACGGAAACACCGGAGGCAATGGAAACAACGGAGGTAATGGCGGAAGCGGAGGAAACGGCGGTAATGGAGGAAGCGGCGGTAACGGTGGCTCCGGAGGCAACGGTGGCAATGGCGGAAACGGAGGCAGTGGTGGAAATGGCGGCAACGGAGGCAGTGATGGTAATGGCGGAAACGGAGGGAACGGAGGCAATGGCGGAAATGGTGGCTCTGGTGGAAATGGCGGTTCAGGCAATGGCAGCTCCGGCTCTGATGGCTCTGATGGCTCTGATGGTTCGGATGGCTCAGACGGATCGGACGGCGACCGCCCTCCTGTTGTCGTCAACTCAGCCGTCAAGACTCAGAGCGGAGGCTTCCTGCTGGCCATGGGAGCTGTTGCCTTTGGCTTCACTCTGTTATAGAGTTGAAAGGGGGGATGCAACACACACGAGGGCTTGGTTGGGCGTTTCTGTTTTCGTTTTATGATTCAAGCATAGAAAAGGGGTAATAGGGTTTGCATAAAGCTTTGGCTTAACATAATATCAGCAAGATGAACAACACTGCAGTAACTGGAAACAAATGTGTCATTATTTCTTCTATTTTACTTTACTTTTAGTATCGCAGTACAGTGAGCTATCTCCAGATGATCCAGGGGCTTGTATAAAGCCTCAATGGCTTCTCGATCTGGCGTGCGGCATTGTCTTTTTATGCCACTTAGGCGATGATCTTCTCCTTGCACTCGATGCTGTACCTGATTAGTAAACGTATTCCAGAAGATCGAGTAGTCAAACTCACCCGTACTCGCCCTTGAGCTCGTTCATCAATGTCCTGGCAAGGCTGGGGTAGACAGGGGCGACAACACCCTTGTCTGTAATGGTACCGTTAAGGACCAACTTGGTAGCTGTCAAGGCGCGTTAATATTTCTCGACTCTGGTTATCGAAGGCAAGGGGGAAAACGTACCAACACCGCAAGGAACGCCGACCAGTCTGGACATGGCACTGTAGCCACCAGAGCCCTCAGGGGCACCGTACTCGACCAGAGTGGAAGTCCAGGTGTTCTGGCTGCCGTCCTTGTTGACGACCTCGAAAGTGTGTTGGAGGAACTTGTTCAACGTTAGAATCGATCATCGATAAACAGAGTCAGGGGGTTCAATTGGTACTCACCACAAGGTCACGCTCACCCTTCTCGTAAGCCATCTTCTCCTCGAGCGAGGCGCACAGAGTGTCCAGGGCAGTTCCGCGGGGGGTGATCTTGACATCGGAGAAGACACCGACTACAATGAAATATCAGCATATGCTCTGCTATGGTCACCAGCATCTATACAACTTACTCCACTTGAGTCCAGCCAGCACTTGGGCCTTGACAGACTCGTCGCTGAAAGAGGTCTTGGAGAGAACAGCCTTGGTCAGGTCCTCCTCGCTGTTGGAGTTGGCACCAATGAACTTCTGAAGGGCGTCCTTCCAGGGGATAGCCTGCTTGAAGAGGTCCTGCTCGTCGACGCTAAGGAAGCCAATGTCGACAAGAGCCTTGACGAACTGGGGGAAACCGTTGTAACGGATGGTACCTCGGACGACGGTCTCGGCATCGGGGATGCGGTATCTGCGGAGGTCAGTTATTGCTGTCGGACATACATATGCACGTAGTCTTACCGCTGGCGGTAACCGGTGCTGTCTCGGTTGCCGTAGGCGACGAAGTTGAATCCCAGGTAACCAGTGTGGTAAGTCTTAGCAGTGCCCATGAGGTCAATGCCGGTAATGTCAATCTCCTTGTTATCCTCGTAGTACTTGGCGTTGTTCTTCAGGGCCAGAAGAACACCACGGCTGCTCCAGCTGAACTTGTAGCCAAGAGGGTTGTTGGAGTTCTCGGGGGCGGGAAGACCACCACAGAAGCTCTTGAAGGACTTGATGGAGCCTCCCTCCTGCTGGATGCGGTCGATGAAGTCAACAGCGTAAAGGTGGTCGACACCAGGGTCAACACCAATCTCGTTCAAGACGGTGATGCCAGCAGCCTTGGCCTCCTCGTGGAGCTCCTCCATAGCAGGAGACACGTACGAGGTAGTGACGACATTCTTCTTGGCCTTGATAGCGGCCTTGATGACGGCGGTGTGGTATGTGTAAGGGATCAGAGAGATGGTGACATCGTGCTGAGCGACAGCCTCCTCGAGGGCAGCGGCATCGTTGACGTCGAGGCTAATGGCCTTGGTGTTCTCGAAGCTACCGGCGAGGTTCTTGGCCGAGGCGAGGGTACGGCAAGCAATGGTAGTGTGAACGCCGGCCTTGGAGAGGACTTCGACGGCAGGGGTGGCAACGAAGCCGGAACCGAGGAGAAGAGCGGACTGAGGCATTGTTGTCGTATCGAGATGGATTGACTCTTTTGACGTGTAATAGAGAGATGCTCGTTGGAAGGAAGAATATCTTAAGATTCAGCTCAACGGAACGAAAAAGTTTAGCCCCGCATATCGAGGGGCAGTCCGGCTTTCGGAGGTAGAGGGGTCATCCACCCGATGTCGGGCGAATTGACGGGAAATAACCCGTAGCAAAGCGTCTTTACTGCACTAAAAGTCAATCTAAAGCCTGGGGCAAGCCTGTAACTTGGTTCATTTATGACGAAATCGCGGGTAAAAGTGGAAAGCTGGTGATGCTAAAACTCTTCAAGGTACGCGACACGCAGTTTCTTTTACAAGTATCCCGTGACGACTTAACAAATTCGTCACGCCTGAACTAAATAATAACGTAGGACGAGTTTTACAAAGCAATACTGGAATTAGAGGGTACTTCACTTAATTATCATACTTTATATTCTTAGATACTCCAAGTTATCATGCACCCCTGTCAGAGTATCCCCGGCTTGCCATCCGTGATCTTGTTTGCGTGCTTAGACTGAATGAGTCAACAGCCTCAATTAAGGGCGCAGAGTGCCATAACGTGCGAAACTGTGCTTACCAATTAATTAAATACCCGATATCCTATTCATAGTCAAGATAGTCCCTTGAGACGTTCGTAGATTGAACCGCCTCGACATAACGGTGGATGTCCTGTATCGCTCTCAATAGACAGAAACAGAGATTCAACAGGGGCGCACAGCAGTAAATACCACATCTTTTTAAGACTCATGCCGATCTTGTCAGAAGGTAACCTCAAGTGAGCCGGTTTATTATTAGAAGGTATTCCGACAAAGGTCACAAGTAGTTGTTCATTGTAGCTTTGTGAAAAGGTAAACCGGTCTAGGTACATATATTAACAAACTTTAGAAAAGTTCGGTATAAATAGGGTCTAAACTAAGACTAAGGTTATACATAAACTTACATAAAGTCCCCAGAAATTTATAAATATTGTCCTGAATTTAGTATAAATTTTATTTCTTCATGTCCACAAGGATGACATGCGAGTGGTGATGATTTCGACAGGGTCAAGCATCTAAAATCCCGGATTACAAGGAGACTGGTCAAAAGATGTTGTCAACATCTAATTTGCTTGCTTATTTGGCATTTACTGCAGTTTCTTGTGTCGTGTTTCTCTCGCAAAGAGCAATGATCTCAATGATGGCTTAGCGATTAGTAGATTTAAGCACAAGGCTGTGAAGGGCTTCCTCTTGACTACTGGCACTCTTTGAAAAACCCACCTTGAAAGCTTTAAGCAGGAGTAGATTGTAAGCTGTTGGTAGGCTACATGTCCGTGCTGTGTTTTCCTGAATCCCTCCCTTGCCCAAGTTGGAAGACCAGGCACCAAGTGACACAAGCCTGGCACCATGGCCCAGGTAGTTGATTTTAACAAATGAGACATTCCCTGAAAAGTCCTACAGAGAACAAGGGTACCATAGCCGCTTTAAGACCAACCATCTGGCTAACAAGGCATGTCAAATCGCAAGTTTTAAAACAAATGAGAATAGTACTGTTGTCATAGCCAACTTACAGCGTCTCATGGGCACATGCTCACAAAAATCCACATCTTCTTGACACTTGTAAGATTCAATTTTTAGGGCTTCAATAAAGTCTCGGTAACTGATTTTGAGTTTCAGAAAATAGAGAAATCGTTGACCGCGATTGCAGTGGCTGGGATACGGCCTAGTTTCCGTCGGTTGCGGCTCCAGCCTCGACAGAGACCCCTTGGCCAAAACTCCTTCATAATTCAAAGACTGGGATCTTAGCATGAAATGAGTAAACTAACTGACCGACCGGTGAAGAATATCAACTCCTGGTGGATCCCGGCTTTCTCTTAGAGTCTCCCCTGAAGAGATACCCGGTCCGTCAGCCGGTTTAAGCTTAGACAACACATGCCAAGCTTGTCCGGAAGCATTTATGAGATTGCCGTAAGCTATGATCGTTGGTTGTGGGCCGGAAAAGAACAAGTCTTGTCGAAAGCGGCATGGTCTAGTGTGGGAGCTGAGACTGGTCTCAAGTAAAAACTCCGTCGACCCGGTTGTTTAAGACAAGGCTGCCAGCGATTCGAATCATTGAATATCCTGTGATATGATTGTTATGTTACACAGCTCACTCTGAGTCTCAGTAAGACGGGGTTTCTCAGCAAACGACAGATCATATGCTCCATAACTCTCGAACGGGTATGTGGTCATACGCCCCTGGCTGAAAAACACTTGCTCGGAGCGAAAGGAGACAAGATTCTGGGGTTTGCGATGGGCCTCCGAGCTGTTGGCTAATGGTTCGAGTTCTTTTGTTGGCTGTAGATGGGCTTAGCTTTCAGGTTGTTAGGTGTGATGTTGCTAGAGCACGCCCCCTATTCCCACTAAGAGGTGGGTGGATTCATCGCAAGCTTGGCCCAACAGCCTCATACTGATATTGGTAAGCCTTGATTTCTTTCTTCATCAGTTTACGTCTCTCTGCATGGTAAAATCGACGCTCTTGTCCAATCGATTCATTGTTATTCACGCGAGCGCGCAGTGCAGCCTTACGGTACCTAGCGGTGAGTCTGGCACTCTCCAATGGTCCATCAAGGGGAAGGCGTTGCTTGAAACACTCTTTTCTTTTCTTCCCCTTTAGTTTCTGCCTTGTCCATCTTACTTTCCCAAATCACGGATTTGACGCGGCGGAGCTGAATTACGACATGCCACCCTCAAATCAGCTATGCGTTGTCAGTCTTTGTCTCACTTGGCCCCTGTTATTCATTCTTGTCGATTCTGCCACTCGTCATCTTTGTCTCTCTCTCGACTAGATCTCCGAGACATGTCAGCCTCCCTCGTCGCGACAAACACCATGCTTCTCTCCATCTCGCTGTACATTAGGTCGCGAAGCTACTGCAGCCCCTTTACGATGCATGCTCAAGCGCGTCACTCGTCTCGCCTCATCCCTTCCTGTGAGCTTTTAGCTGACAGAATGCCTGTCGCCATGTCGCCATGTTGGAGAGCTCGTCAATTTCCAAGTCTAGATACTTAATGAGAGAATACTGCTGGTTTCCTGGTTGATGCTTCTCTCCTCGACACGACCCTTCCCACCAACTGAGCGACTGATCCGCGAGGCCCTTGAGCAAAACCGTACGAGGCTTCATATTTCTTCGGTATACAATGAGATCCTGCGACAATCGTGTTGTTGATGATGTCCTACGGCCAGGGTAAGCTTCCTTCCTCATCATTACAAGCTACGCCTGTTATGATCGCGTTATCACAACAGCCCGAATCTTCCCAAACAACTCCCTCGCACTCGAAGTCACTTGCTAACTAGTTGACATCTAGTAGTGACGATAGTTACGACGATAACATCTCCATCTCCTCCCCAGACGATCTCAGCACTCCTTCCTCCCAAGAACCCTCTTTCCAGCTGAATGCTTTTATCGAGCAACCTGCCAGAGACGGTCCATTCTCGAGCTGGTCTATACACTACACCAACCTGTGGTCGACCTGGCCCTTCCGATGCACTCATGGAGTGCTGTCACTCTTAATTTCTGTTCTGTTTGAACACCTAGGTCGTTGTGTACTCATGCTCCTGATACATTGGCTTGGTATGGACACTAGACGTGCTGTTGCTAGTCCAATTTCCACAAATACTCAGAGCAGAACGGGTCGGATACATACCGGCTATACACAGCTTGACCTATGCGGCATTGGAACCCAATTTGAACACTCCTGAAAATTTATGGAGCTTCTCGTATCTTTGGATCATGTCGTGTTAGTTGGACCCGTGGGTCAAGCCTTGATTGGCCTCGATGTTGGCGTATTAGATACACTCGGCCAAGAATATAGACGCCCCTGATCCGAAGCTGGTGTTGCTTTAACCTGAACTCGAGATGAGCTCTTGGACTGTTATCTATCGTTTCATTCCCCGGTAACTCATACACTATCAAGGGCAAAAGCCATAGACTTGGGATACATGGGACAACCTGGAGAATCTAGGCGCTATTGAGACTAGGAAGTGTGGATTACAATGGGATAATTATATGTCCGATAGGTATTTGACCGTCTATACATTATCTCCACATCTTTTTGCTTTGACTTTGCCTTGATGTATACCCAAAAAACTCAAGGATAATTGCTACACGGAACACTATATCCTTCGATGCCGAATTTTATTGTCTATCCTAGAATCTATTGAATCTTATACGTCACTTTTATTTTAGCCCACCTGTGAGAAGAATATCTTGCCCTGTAAGATATCCAGTCTTTGCCATCCTTGATCTCTGTCAGCGCGTAATTATGAAGTGATTTAACAAGACGTTACTCACATGACAGCCACGTTAGCAACCTCTTGAGGCAAGCCTAAGCGATGAACAGGAATGCTAGCGGCAATGGCGAGGCCTGGATCCGAAGTTTTGAGTTCTTCCAAATTGGTGTCACTGGACCATGTTCTAGGAGACGGTCATGTTAGCAGTCCGAGAGATTTACAGTATGTGGGTTTTGAAACACTTACTTTGACTTGGGCGTGGGGATCATATCTGTCGCTCCAATCATCGCAGGAAGAATCTGTATCTCCAGTATTAGTGATATGCATGAATCTGTCACTCGGAGCATCTTGACTCACTGTATTGACTGTAACCCCTTCACCAGCTAGGACTGTAGATAGGTTTTTGCCCATTGAGCTTGCAGATGTTAGTAATAGAGGTAGTAAATGTCTCAGGTAAACCATACCTAACAGCGCCCTTCGTCGCAGCATAGTGACACCCATTGATTCCGCCGCCTGTGCTAGCGATGCTTCCCATAAGTATTACACGCCCCCAACCTTGTGCCCTCATACCAGGTAGACAACTCTTAGTTACTACAAACTGGCTGCGTGCATTGACCTCTATCATCTCATCCCAATCATCCTCTTCGATATTCTGGATGTCACGTATCCGCCTTCCTAAGCCAGCGTTGGCCACAAGAATAGATACTGCTTTATGCTTGGCTACGATGGTAGAATCTTGAAAAATCTTATCGACGAGGCCACGAGTCTGCTCTCGCGAGCTAAGATCGGCTGAGATATAAGGGAAGATTTGGCCAGAATGGGTTGCCTGAAGGTCTTTGGATAGCTTTTCTACCTTATCCTATACCCGGAAAAACTATTAGCAACAGTTCATAACTCGTATGGGTGTCTTGCGAGACTTACTAAGCTTGAGTTGGCGTGAAGAACAACATCGCAGCCTTCTGCTGCCAAAGCTCGAGCAATCGCTGAACCAATGCCTCCACTAAGGGTTACGTATTAGCTGGAGGAGTGGGATGATGGTCAAGATGTTTATGTTATCTTACCTAGCCCCAGTGACGAGGGCAAGTCTCCCTTGCAACTGATTGTCTACTTCCTGAATGTGATAAGTAGTAGGCATGACGACGGATTCCTCAAGTTTGTAATATTAAGTGGATACTTAAGCAAGATAGGTATGAATCTTGGCGATGATAAACAACTCGGAATGAAGGGCAAGGATGATGCGCTACTAAGATACAATAAAGACTCTTATCAGAGTGCACTGTGGATACTTATGGGAGGAGGAGGAGGAGGAGCAAGAAGAAGTGTGGGGAAAGGTTGGAGGAGCAGACCACCTCGGGTAAATTAATTCAGAGCGGATACCGGGGACTCAGTATCCCGACTTCGGATGTGCCTTGGAGAAATCGAAAGAAAGTGCCAATTAACCTCAGGAAAGAAAGATAATAGAGGCTAGTTAATGGATTCGAAACTATTCAACTTTACGACTTATCTGAGCTCTGAAGATCCCATTTATCCACTTGACTCCAGTTCACTAGACGATCCGATGAATATCAACTCACGGCGAGGAAATTCGACCGAATAGATTTATTTGCATCAAGGACCTCGTTCTGAATTTGGACAAGAAACATTATGAAATAAGAAGATTTATAGCTTCCTCGTGATTGGATTTTACCATCATAAACTTTATGTGACCATAACTTACCTACCTCGTTGCTCTATGGTTGATCCGTAGTTGACCAATTTTTCCTTGGAAGGTATTGAAATTGACAGAAGATCACTGTATGGTTTAATACAAGGAATAAAGGTCTAAGTATCGCCTGCCTTGAAACAATATTTGAGTCAAACTTTAAAAAACCTCAAGTCATCATTGAAATCAATACTAAAGCCTCTATATCTAGTTGAGCCCAGGTGCCAGCTTGAAATAAACCCATGAAATAGTGCTATGCTAAGCCCCTTATGATCGCGCAATGTCGAATTCAGCCATGTACCAGTTTTGGATAGCCTTAGTATCTCCTGTAATAGCAACGGTATCATATCGTGGCCTCTCCTCCTTGGCTACTGAGCCGTTGTTAACCATGCGACCGACCCACTTGCCATGTCGTCGACCAGCATCAATGATCTTATCGATGGCAGCAACAAACTCAGGCTCGTCTCCTCGCGCAGGCACGTATCCGAGAAGTGACTGGGCAAGATCGTTGGGGCCAATGAAGAGCATATCCACACCAGGCGTGGCAGCGATCTCATCGACATTCTCGACGCCAGCGCGAGTCTCTATTTGAATCATGGTAATGATAGTCTCGTTGGCAGACTTCATGTACTCAGGGGTTGTAAGGGCGTGTCCAATAGCAGGGAATGCTGAGCCCTGGCCACGAACGCCCTGGGGTGGGAACTTGGAGGAAGCGACAATTTGTCTAGCCTCCTCGGCGTTGTTGATCTGAGGAACCATGATACCGTGGGCACCCGTGTCAAGGGCGCGCTTGATAATGTCATGAGCGGGTCCGCGGATACGGATGATGGGAGACACGCCAAGGGCTGAGATGGCCGCTACTGAGTTGTGCATAGAGTCATCTCCGATGTGGCCGTGCTCACAGTCGAGGATGATACCGTCCAGGCCAGTCAAGGCGACGATCTGAGCTTGGCGAACACTGGGAATTGCCACAAAGGTCATGAGAGGGTACTCCCCAGCCTTGATCTTGTTGAGGAACCTCAATCGAGGGTTCTCGATAGTGGTTGTGATGGCAGTGGGATAAGTCTTTTGAGTCATGGTGGCTATGTGTTGTGTACCGTAGATGTGTGTATTTTTGGTATGTGTGAATATGAATATGAATGGGTTGATTGTAGTGATAAGAAGATGATAGTGATGATGAATTGAGATGATCCGATTGAACGGTCAGGGTCGTCTGATTCCTTTAATTAATGTTTCTGGAATGGCTCAATCTACAGTCCGTGGCATGCTCCTAAAACGGTTCCCATGCACAAACACTTGTCGCGGAGTTGCAGGCCACCGGTTAGGTTATCTTGAGGCGGCCCCACCGGGAGGAGCTCTCCCCTACATGCAAGATGGACGATCGATCTGCAGGGCGTTTCTTCAATGGGTTATCTACAGGGCCTGCAGGCCTGTCAGACTATCTAGACCGTCTGCTAAGTACGTAACTAGCAGTGACGGGAGCTCCTCCTCCAAACCACCACCGCCAAATCCCCCGATAAGCCGGGCAGCCAATGTCATTTCGGGACGCCGACCCCGGACCCCAGATTCTGGTCCGGGTGTAGCGCCCCACCCTCTCCCCGCCCCCTAATACAACCCGAATTTGGTTAAAAAGGACCCGTTGTTCACGATGCCTTCAACAAATCACAATTCTTGACAATAGAGTTCCTATCATTCGTCCTCTGACTCGGGTCCTCCCGGACGATAGGCCTAAGCGTCGAGATAACGCTATCTCTCTTGTTTCACCGTGGATTTATATCCTCGTTTCCGTCCGCTCAAGAAACTTTTCACTCATCCTCACATCCTCCTATCCACCTCTTGTCATCTTTTCAATTCCCAAGACCTGTCATAATGGCAACCGACGCGGTGAAGGATGACCTCAAGCAGGTGCCCTCTTCTCATGCTGAGGGTGTCACCACCGCTTATCAAAGAATGCCCGAGTCCCTTCTGCACCTCAGCGAGGAGGAGATCGCCGCCATGAATAAGAAGCTCGTTCGAAAGATTGATTCTATCATCCTTCCCATTATCGGAATCTTGTACATCCTCAACTACATTGATCGTCAGAACTTGGCTGCGGCCAAACTTCAGGGCATCATTGAGGATCTCAACATGACCACCCAAGAATTCGCCACTTCGGTTTCGATCCTCTTCGTCGGATACCTTCCCTTCCAAATTCCGAGCAATCTCATCATTGCAAAGATCCCTCGGCCGGGCATGTATATCTGTGTTGCTGTGGTTATCTGGGGTACTATCTCAGCTTGCACTGGGCTTGTCAAGAGTTACGGTCAACTTCTCGCTGTGAGAGCTATTCTCGGAGTTGCCGAAGCTGTCTTCTTCCCTGGTGCCATCTACTACCTTTCTGCTTGGTATACCAAGACTGAGCTCGGAAAGCGTATTGCCAGTCTCTATATTGCCCAGCAGGTCGGCAACGCCTTTGGTGGTCTCTTTGCCGCTGCCATCTTCCAACTCGACGGTCGACACGGAATCAGGGGTTGGCAATGGCTTTTCATTATTGAAGGTGTTGCTACGGTTGGTATTGGTGTCGTCTGTGCTTTCTTCATGCCAGAATTCCCCTACAACAGCCGCATCCTTTCCCAGACCGAACGGGACCTCGCCGTCTGGCGAATTGAATCTACTGCTGGTGCAGCCGAAGGTTCAGAGAAGGAGAGTACTCTCAAGAGTTTTGGAAAGGCTCTGTCTGATCCTAAGCTTCTTCTTCTCATCTTGTGCAACCTGCTATCTCAGGCTCAGGGCTCTATTGCAAACTACTTTCCTACTCTGGTCTCTTCTCTCAACTTCGGCAGCACCATCAGCCTGGTCCTTACCGCGCCGCCCTACATCCTCGCCGGAGCTGTGTACTGGGTTCTTATGTGGTATTCTGACCGAAAGAACACAGCTTATCCTATCATCATTGGATGCATTGCCATCGCCATTGGCATGTACATCATTCCTATGGCTACTCTCAACGTGCCTGCCCGCTACTTTTCTATGATGATTCTTCCCTTTGCATCAGTTGGTCCTCAGCTTGTTCTTTACAAGACTATCAACCTGCACTTGGCTCGACCAGTTTCAAAGCGTGCCGCCGCATCTGCGCTGGTCAACGCTCTTGGTGGTACCTCTAACATCTGGGCTTCCTATCTCTACTATGCACCTCCTCAGTTCTATGCCGCATTCGGTACTTTGATGGCTTGTGCTTTCTTATTTGCGGGTACTATTACCGTATACCGCTGGCTTGTCTTGCGGGAGAATAGGCGCCTGGATTCCGGCGACCCTGAGGAGATTGCAAAGGTTATCAAGGGTGGCGTTACTGAAGAGATGGTTCAACTTGGCTGGCGCTACGAGATGTACTGATGGGGGGTTGGGAACTCGATTGCTGTTTAGTCAGGATAGAAAGAGGGTTGCAATCTCGTGTATTTACCATGGCCTTACATCTTTTGGTCTTCTTACAATAGAAATCTACGTACGTGCTGCATTGCCACAGAGTTTGAACGAGCCACGATACTGTTGAACTAGAAAACTTTGTTACGGACGTTCCGACTTGTGGCAAAAACCGATACAAAGTCGTTAAATTGGTGGGCCGAATTTTGGGCTGTAGTCAAGTCTCAGCGATACTCGGTCAAGTGAGGCATAAATAAAATACACATCATAAGGTATAGTAGGTAGAATATACAGATCCACTGCTAGATAAGTAATGAAAGATTACGCACACGTCGGCTCCAGTGATTGTGTTATCGGTGGTCTTATTGGTCAAGAAGCTGCTGTACTGGGGTCTTTGGCGATAGGTGATTCCGAAAGAACGAATGACAGCAGCTTTAAACAAGCGTTGCAAGATAACACGGGCCCAGCTGGAGCAACACTAAGGGATCCCTGATAACGGAGTCCACTTTTAGATTGCGGGGAAGGGAATGGGACCGGACTTGTCTGGGGTTGGGGTCGTCTTTTACCTGGCGCGGGGCGGCTTTACTGTTACCGACCGTCCAT
Organism: Fusarium sp. MBC 119; assembly: GCA_030411635.1. Lineage (NCBI taxonomy): Eukaryota > Fungi > Ascomycota > Sordariomycetes > Hypocreales > Nectriaceae > Fusarium > Fusarium sp. MBC 119. The sequence continues at coordinate 70,152 of JAPERM010000123.1, forward strand.
CTCTACCTTGCAACCGCAACCGCAAACAACCGAACAAAATGGCTTCGACAAGCACAGGCAGCATCGTCGTTGCCTCTCCCACTGCCACGTCCATTTATCCGGCAGCTGAGCGAAAACCTTCATATCAGCCCTTCCAATGTCAAGTATGCTCCAGTCGTTTCACCCGTCACGAGAACCTCAAGCGTCATGCTGCGCTACATTCTCGCTCCCCCAGCGATGCTTCGCTACCTTGCCATCTCTGTTCTGCTACTTTTTCCCGCCCTGATCTACGTCATCGGCACATGAAACGGAAACACATGGCTCAGATGGAAAAGGGTTCTACCGGGAAAAGGCAGCGAGACCTGCAGGCGCCCACGCCGCCTTCTCAGATGGGTGAGGAGGGTGGTGCAGATCAGGCTCAAGGGGACAAGGAAACATCAGCCTCGCCGTCACAGAGTCAACAGGGGGAAATAGATGTGGAAGGTCGCATGTGGCTTGACAACCAAGATGAGAATGCAGATGCGATCAATCTTTCTACCAGCTTGCCTTCGAACCCGAAGAGTCACCATAGCCAGATGACCTTGGGCGAGACAACTTCCATAGGATCGATCGTGCAAGGTGGGACCGCGACCGATCTACCATTACTTGGAGTCGACTTTCTTGAACCCTCCATGACTTCTCCATTGAATCAATTGTCAGCTTCGCAGGCCGCGCCCTTTGGAACGAGTCTGCTCAACTTCAGCCTTGACCAAGGCAGTCCTGAAAGGTTACTGTACGGCTCAATCGATTTTACACAAGGTCAAAATGACTGGTACCCATCCAACGCCCAGATCACCCGTGGCTGTCAATTGTACTTCGACCACGTCTCGCATTTTGCTCCTTTTCTTCATCAGCCAACGTTTGATCCTACCCATGCCGGCAGCCATTTACTTTTTAGCATGCTTTGTCTTGCATACCAGTATGGCGAAGACCCAGAATGTAACGACCAGGTAGGATCCGGCGTGAGCTTATCTGAGCGGTGTTTTCATCGCGCTCGGGCTTTGGTCGCAGGCGATCCAGAAGAAACCGATGACTCGCCACACAACGTCTCGGTGGTCCAAGCATACCTACTACTCGAAACCTATGCAATGATGTATCTCTGTGGGAACCACTCAGCGTATGGGCTGAAGACACATACCAAGATGATCTCGCTGGCTCGATCCAGCGGATTGTCGCAACCAATACTGACAGAGCCTGCGGCAACCACTGGCCTGGACTCGTTATGGCACACCTTCATCAAGGCTGAGTCACATAAGAGGACGCTTTTCGCCGCGCATCAGATTGACACATTATGGTATCAGTTTCTCTCAATACCTCGCCAATTCTCTCACCTGGAAATTAAGCACGAGCTACCTTGCCCGGAGGACCATTGGACGGCGTCCTCATCGGCGGAATGGGCGCATAGAAAACTGGTTTCTGGCATGTCTGGCTCACCAGTTCAGTACCCAGACGCTGTTCGACGGTTTTTATCCTCGGCCGCAGACCTTGGCTCTCTCCCTGCATTCGATCCATACGGGGCCATCAACATCACCCATTTCCTTGTCTCGAGCGCGCAGGAGATTTCTGGTTGGTGCACGATGACAGGAATGCTCAGCACAGAAAGACTCGAGCCTCTACGGTCATCGCTTCTTGCGTTGGGGCCCTTTATTCGCGCGAGTTCCGGACCGACAGGGTCGTCGAAAGGGGCCTTGTGCGAAGCCACGTGGGAGTCTGCTATGATCGAGGTGCAAATATGGTCGCCGTCGCATACGGGTGGTATCGTGGGGGGAAGTATGGACGCAGTGCTGCAGCAATTGACGTATCTAGCGCCATCATGCGAATTCCTGTGCGAATCGGATACTGCAAAGACAATCCAGCCCCACGTTGACTGGTTTCTGCGCTACCTCGATTCGACGCTCTTCCCGGACTCAGAGGCGCCGTGGATTACGTTATACGCTTTCAAAGCCTTCATGATCGCCTGGCAGCTCGTTCGAGGTAGTATGTTGGGCTCGATGCAAGTCGTTGGCGTTCAGGATGGAGATGCCGAGGGAGCTCTGGAATGGGCGAGAAAAGTATTTGGGCGGAGGCAGCGGTGGCAGCTTGGAAAGATTATCATGACATGTTTGGATACGTTGGAGAAATGATTGGCACTTATGAACTGTACAATATGTCCTAGGCAGGACGAAAACATTATATCCCCCAATTTGAGCCAGCATTCTAGCTTTTTATTTAATTACTGCTACAAGGCGAGGTCGGAGCTCGCCGAAACGGGATGGAGTGTCGTCTTATGGCGATACCGAAATAGTGGCCTGATCAGCTATGACAGGTAGGGAATGTGGATATGTGCAGCTTATTCTACAGCTTCATAGGCTCGTCCAAGGTTTACGCAGGCATTAGGCCTGATACGGTAGTATTGTAGCTACCTTCATTCACATCTCAACACATTGGACGTCAAGAGTGCCTCGAGTAGGTTATTTCATTTAGTCATTTCTATAAATTTCTATGTATGCCCACAAATGTTTTCACTCCCAATTTCAAATCAAGCCTGCGCAATGCACTCAATCTCAATAACAGTGCCATCACCAGGAGGAAGAGCCTGGAGGCATGAACGCGAAGGCATAGGCTGGGGCAGGAAGTCGATGTAGACTTCGTTCATGGCGGCAAAGTCCTTCATATCAGCGAGGTAGACATTGTACTTGACGACCTGCTCGAGAGAAGAGCCAGAGAGCTCAAGGACCTCTTTGAGGTTCTGAAGAACGGTTCTCTGTTGATGAAGTTAGAGGTGGGTAGGAAGAATTAGGTGGCTAACGTACTGTTGCTTGCTTAATCTCGCCAGTGGCTGTCTGGCCGGCACAGAAGACTAGACCGGGGACCTTGGTAGCAGGGCCTAGAAAACAATGTTAGTGAGCTTGTCGTGGTGGACAAGTTTGATGATGGCGACTTACAGTTGTGGGGCTTGGTAGGGAACTTTTCGCTGGAGATAAGTTGGCGAGACATGGTTGCTGATGGGATGAGTTGAGTCGAGATGAGATGGTAAGATGGATGGTACGATGTTGGTATTTAGTGAATTGTGAATGGATGGATTGTGATAGTGAGCAGATAGACGTTCCCTTGTCTAGAACATCGCTTTTTTAAAGTTGAATCCCTGGCTGTATGCTACCGATTGGATCCGCTGCTTATCTCGGAGGAGCTCTACTGTCAGTGCATCTCCAGGGTCCCCCGACCCCAGTTTTTAGGTGGGAGGAGCTCCTCCCATCCCCCAGACTACAGTTGTCCTCCCACGCTAATCCCAATCTGGCACTTATCGAGATGATCATGGGCTCCAACAAGATAGCAGAGATTCTGGAGGAGCCAAGATTGCGGAGGAGGGAACAGTATCAAGTGGAGCACGGGGAAAAGGAGTCACTTGCATCTGGAGAGTGCTAGTCTCATGGATAGCGGAGATAGCTTTGGGAGAGCAGTTGGCTGGGCTGCATGTTAACGGCTAAGTCTGACTTACACCAACTCCGAGTCTTCCTTGTGGCGGAGCTCGACTAAGCAAGCTCATCAAGAGTGAACAAGTCCGTCTAGCCATAGATGTATAAGAGCCGAGCATTTAACCATCTTAGCTCCAGTATCAATCATATCACAACAAATCATCTTATCTAGATACAAGCCTTTTCTCAGTCTCATCACCATGTCACCAGCTGCCCCTTTCAACCCTCCTTCAGCAGACTTGCCCGGCAAGCCTTCTGTTCCCGAGTGGGTTCCCCCTCCTGTGACTCAGCAGAAGGAGAACTTTGCCGAGCTCACATCTATCGACCTGTCGTTGCTTGACTCGGATGACCCTGCTGTCGTTGATGACTTGGTCAACCAGGTCAAGCGAGCTATTCGTGAGGATGGCTTTCTGTTTCTTGAGAACTATGGTATTTCACTAGAACAGGTAAGTTTCACCACAACGGCCGGGGAACGCCCATCACTGATCTTGAATAGCTTCACCGTCAATTCGCTATTGCTCAGTACATGTACCACAACATCTCCGAGGAGGACAAGGAGCGTCTACTCTTCAACCCCGACAAGACTGGTGTCTGGTCTGGCTACAAGCACCCCTATGGCTTCAAGGTAATCATGCTTCATACCTCACAACCCATAGAGTCCAACAAATGTACTGACTTCTTCTTCAGCGTCACCGCGGACCCCCCGATGGCATCGAGCAGTTCAACTGGTACAGACCTGACTGGGAGGACATCAACCGAGTTCCCAACTGCCTACACCCCTTCATGGACGAGATCGAAGCCTTTGCCAACTATCTTACCAAATCGGTCAACCGCCGTCTCCTGACACTCTTCTCTCGTGTCCTCGAACTACCCGACGACTATCTCTGGGATAACGTCCAGTCCCACGGCAGCCCGACCGGCGAGGGCTACTTCCGCCACGCGCTCTTCCGACCTGTACAAAAGACTACTGAGGAGGCTTCCAAGGGTCTCCGCATGCACGGCCACACCGACTTTGGCCTTACGACACTTCTCTTCTCTGTCCCTATCTCATGCCTCCAGATCTGGGGTAAGGACGAGCAGTGGTACTATGTCCCCTACAAGCCCGGTGCTCTTGTCATCAACATTGGTGATACCCTCGAGATTGTGTCTGGAGGTCACTTCAAGGCCACTCGCCACCGGGTCTTCAAGCCTCCCGTTGACCAGCGCAACTCTGAGCGCTTGTCGCTTGTCCTATTCAACAGCTCTGTTGGTGACTTGCACATGACACCTGCAAAGGGTAAGCTAAGCTATCTTATCAAGCACAAGAATTACAAATGCTAACTAGTGGCTATCTAGATTCACCACTTATCCAGCGAGAAGGCTGCGTCGAGGACCAAGGAGTCTACTCCGAGTTCAAGAAGCAAACAATGGAAGGCAAGCTCGTGCCTACCAACCGACAATGGCGCGAGATCCAGATCGCGACGTGTACAGACCCTACAGACACAGTGAACAACAGAGTCGGTGCCCATCAGGTTATGATTGATGGTAAGCTCATGCACCAACGAGAGTACATGGGTGTCAAGGTTGTCCTGCCTGTCTAAGGATGAGAACCAGAATGGGCAGAGAAGGAATTTCAGGAATCATTGTTAGCATCTGTTTGCGGGTTGAATTTATGAGATGACGTCAAGTTTGATAGTCTAAAAGATATACTGTTCTCTTAATTGCGCTCTCTTCTCTGCTTATTCCCAGTTGAACAGCCTTTGATTTTCATCCTCCCATGACCACCTCCACCTATATGAAAGGAATATAGACCGTAGCGGATACCTGTTCCTGGCATTGCTGCTACATTCTAACACTGTACAAGACGCGTTGGATTCAATGACACGCTACAGATACCTGATACCATACCTTTGTCTTACCGCAGAGTACCGGTACTGCCCCTCCCCCAAATCACTAACCCCCAATTCCCAACCCAATTCCCATACAAATGGAGCTACTACGTGGTAGTTCCCAGTTTACGTTACCCAATTGCATGGTTGATCATCCTAGCGGCAAACTTACCCCAAACCTCTCCACAACTTCTCCTCACTAACTGTCGGGAACCCCAGGATAATGGACCACAATGGTTGTCTTTTAAGCTTTGGCGGGGAGATATTCAAATAGATTGGTGGAACTTGAGCCTTCGGAATACACTATGATTTGAGGGATTTATAACTAAGTAATTCCATCAATTAGAAGTGACTATCACGTCGAGGTCACTGACTTAAAGTTGAAGGTGTAGGAAGTTTTCGCCGAGCTTGAAACATCGGAAGCATGATCAAGTGCCGAAAGTTCGGGAATAATAAGTGACTGGCCGGCTTTATCTCAGCCATGATGATCAATGGTAAATTTACTTGAAGATAAAGACCATCGGGTTGCAGCAAACACACGAGTTGTTAAGGATTCTCATATACATATTCAATCTTAATTCATCATCAGAAAGTGTTGGAAAATCCCATCAGGCTCATCATTTATCTGAGCACAATTGCCCCATTTCGTCCTCCTTGATCCTCTCGAAAACTGGCCATTCAAAAACAATCGACTCCACTGATCTACTCTAGGGCGCCCCATTATAATAAGCAACGGCGGCTCGAGTCGTTATCGGTCAAAGCACCTGGGGTATAAAGGCCGATATCGCCAATCTTCCTCTTGCACCTCTCTCGGATTAGACATCCTCCAACGCAATCACCATGGCCAACGTCGACATGTCCAAGGCCGAACTTGAACAAGCTGCAGCCAGCCAGCAGGAGATAGAACGACTGGGTGATAATATCGCCAGGGTTGACAGCGTCCAATCAGCAAACGTCGATAAGCCGCAGGATGGCATCTATGCTGAGGCGCTCGCACAATATCCAACAGATGACTCTATTGACCCGGTCCTCGAGAAGAGAGTTAGAAGGAAGCTGGATCGACTCATTATTCCTGTACTGGGAGTTTGTTACTTTTTCTACTATGTCGACAAGACCACCCTGTATGTACCAGTCTGATACTAAAGCCGCATGGTCGAGATATCTAACTAGCCATATCTAGGTCCTATGCTGCCATCTTCGGCCTCAAAGATGACCTCAGTCTTCAAGGAGATGAATACTCGTGGCTCTCTAGCAGTTTCTACTTTGGCTGGCTAGTCTGGGCCATTCCCTCGAATCTTCTTATGCAGCGCAGCCCTCCTGGATATTACTTGGCTTTCAACATCTTCATGTGGGGTGCTCTTCTCATGGCACAAGCTGCGGCAAAGAACTTTGCAGGTCTTCTTTCCCTTCGAATTCTTTCTGGTGCCTTCGAAGCTATTGCCGACCCGGCCTTTATGCTTATCACCTCCATGTATTTTACGCGTGAGGAGCAGCCCAGTCGCATCTCGGCTTGGTATGCTTTCAATGGCATTGGTGTTGCTGGTGGAGGCTTGATCGGTCAGTCTATTTGAATTATCCCACTCCTAAGCACAGCAACTAACGTACTTGTTACAGGCTACGGTATTGGTAACATCAAGGGCTCACTCCAGTCTTGGCGATACGAGTTCCTCGTCGTGGGTGCCTTCTGTGCTGCTTGGGGCATCGCCCTCATTTTGCTACTACCCAATTCTCCCCGCACTATCTGGGGCTTCTCCCACGACGAGAAGCTCGTCATGATCGCCCGAATGCGACGCAATCAGACGGGTATCGAGCAGCGCAAAATCAACTGGGGACAGATCAAGGAAGCTTACCTTGATTACAAGACCTGGCTCTTTACCTTGCTCGGCTTTGTATCCAATGTTCCCAATGGTGGCATTTCCAACTTTTCGACTCTTGTCATTCAGGGACTTGGATTTGATACTCTTCACACAGCTCTCTTGGGAATCCCTCAGGGCGCTCTGGTTGTGATTTGGATTGGTCTTGGTGCTCTGGCCAACAAGTACATGCCAGCTAACAGTCGAACTCTGGTAAGCGCCATCTTCATGATCCCTACTATTGCTGGCGCACTTGGTTTCCTCCTCGCTCCTGAGGATGCCTACATTGGCCGCTTGATCTGCTTGTGAGTATCATTTGTCTCTCTTCACTGACTATCCACTGACATTTCTTTCAAGTTACCTCACCGGCTCCTACCAGGCATCCTTTGTCATCTGCCTCTCTCTCATTACTTCCAACACAGGAGGCCAGTCTAAGAAGATGATTGTCTCTGGTATGATTTGGTTCGGCGCCTGCATCGGCAACATCGCGAGTCCCTTTTTCTATCGCTCCGAGCAAGCACCCTCGTACCACCTCGGCATTGGCTCCCTTCTCGTCGCCAACTGCATCGAGTTCTGCCTCTTTTTCGTTTTCCGCTATGCATTCAAGTGGGAGAACAGACGCAAAGAGCAACGACGCCAGGAGCTACGTGCGGCGGGCCAAGATATCACTGCGAACAGTACAGCATTCTTGGATATGACGGATAAGGAGAATCCTAACTTTGAGTATGTGTACTAGAGGTCATACGTCTCTTCGCCTTAACATATTACCGGGTTATTAAAGAGAAATATAAACTAGTCATCCAACTCATTCATGTCAACTACCATTTACATATGAGGGCAACATTTATGCTTACTAACCCCAAACCTTTGCATCCTGGGCTGTCATTAGAGCCTCATCCCAGCCAACTTGCTATTTCCTGCCTTCTTCCTATTCACTGGTGCTACTGAAGATGACTTATCTTGGATAATAGACCATCAACCGCCATTGAGTAGTATTCTATGGTTGCTCGCCTCTTCTACCTGACGGGTTGTCGAAATTCAAAGGCGTCTATGATTATGTTCTTGAACAACGAACTAGTTCCATGAACAATGTTTCTGCAATTGGGCGTCCACAAAGACTCATTGTACCGAATAATGTATTGAGAACATGCTGAACCCAGTCTATAATCCGATTCTTGTGCAGGGACATAACATGTGAACAGAACAACCTCCTAAGCTTTCTTTCAGCATCTCGAGGAACAAAGCGATTGTTCGACATCACGAGCCAACGCCATTGCCAAGAACATCATCCTTCTTTGATCACTCGAGAGATGGCGGAAAAAAAAAACAATTTTCTGATTTGTATATAAAGCCCGTGATAGCCTCCTCGAATTCAACATCATCTCATCAACAAATCATCATCACCACCATCCACTAACCAACAACAACTCTTCAAACCACAACCGCGTTTCTGTCTTGTGGTGTCTTAGGTAAGTACCTTATCTCAAGACACATTTCTGACGACCTTGCAGATTTCCACAATGGCACCAACCTTCACCCAAGGACAGCTCACTACTCGTTGCGCCGACAGCAGCGAGGACAACACCAACACTGACGAGCTTAAAAATTGGAAGATCTCGACTCTTACCTGCGCTTTAGCCCTGGCTTGTTCTCTTGTCATCGTCCTTGTGTTAATCATCAAACTATCCCGCAGGAACAACTTAGTCCGCAATGCTGAAAAGAATCACGAGAAGGCCACCAAGTACAAGAATGCTTACCGCACTGCAGAGACACAGGCCGCCGAGAATCAGATCCGAGCCGCCAGTTTGACATCAGAGATAACTCGTCTCAGGGAGGTTAATGCCAAATGGGAGCGATCGTACCATCAGTTGTTTGGCGATCTAAGTGACAACCCAACCGCCTATCACCCTCAACGAAACGGCAGCCAAGGGGCACGGTCAACCACACGACCTTCTCGATCTCAGCGGGCAGATTCTCCCAGACCGTCCATGGCTCCTGAACCTCAACGGGTGCCTTCTCCCCGGCAGTCCACGGCCCCTCTATCATCAGGGATTCTGCGTGGCACCGAGTTCGAGCACGGCAAGATCGACGACGGGTACTTCGGTCCTAGCAACCGAAACTTCACACCTCTCAATCTGACCGATCTCGTCAACGGTGCAGCTGCCAACTACGTCGTAGACGGGAGGTACATCCAACCTCCTCGTGTACCCATCCCTCAGGAAACCAGACCCCCTGTCCGCTTCAAGGAGCCCACATCTCCCGTGGTCTCTCCTCATCAGACACGCATCAGCTCCTACTGGGCACCCTGTCGTGGTCATTGAATCTCGTGTTGAGAACATGCTCTCCCAGGACTCGACACACGCTGGACGTGGAGACTGAGGGCAAAGTTCATCACAAGATATGGCCAGGTAAGTCGGTATATCCCCTTCTCTTCTTCTATCCTGTCTTTGGTCAAGTGGCCTGGATCGTCAATGGACTTGGAAATGCACCTACACATGGCTGCAAGGTTTGGTTGCAAGTGCAACCATGCAGATACATCTACTCAATCAAATCCTTTACTCAAACTCTCCCATTGCATAATACGTGAATCTCTCGTTGATATTTTGGAGCAAAAGCTCACTAAGCATCCATAAATTGGTCAAGAATCCCACTTGGTATCTAACAATAAGAATAACTAAGCCTGTCTCCCTAACCATCAGGGGAACTCTGGCATATATCTCCAGTCCCAAACTAGAAATACTTGCTCTTCAGCCCGCCCATCACAACATTCCTCTTCTGCTTGTTAAGGAACTTGTTCACATCATCTGCCCATCCAGCGCTGTTGTTCTGCAGATTTTCCATATTGTCGCCCATGATATTCAGCTTTTCCGTCCTTTCATTCAGTTGTCTGGTCAAGTAGTCTCCCCATCCTTCCTGGCTACCTGAACCCGATGCGGCTGGCTCTCCCGTTCTAGCAGCGCGCTGCTCTGCTGCTGCTGCGTCCATCATCCGCTTGCTGGGTGGTCTATCTGGGCCACCGACCAATAGATCAAGGTCCGTGGGAGAGATGTATTGACTACCCGAAATCCACTGCATATTCGATATTACTGGTCGGGGTGGACATTCGAGCTTGGGGTTAATCATCGTGTCCGGTGACTGTTGAGGTCCTTTGCCTGTTCCCCAGACATGGATCACAGCCAGCTCGCTTGGCCCTGACCATGCAAAGACATCACCTGTCTGAGTCACAACCGAGTTTGTGCTTCTGGTCACATCTATCATAGGGAGGTCGGCCTTTCCGATGTCTCTAAGACCAGGGATTGAAAATGCTCGAGCAGTGCGGTCGCCGAACACGCCAACAACGGCAAATCCCTGCAATTCTAGCTCAGCCACGCAGGCAGAATCACAGAGAATGCTATCAAACTCTTTGGAGGCACCCTTTGAGTTGGCTGGTTTGAAGACCCGAATCTCAGTTTGAGTAACTATTACATCGGTTAGTTTTGAGGCTTAGTCGTTGTCGTTTTGTACATACCTGCAACCAGTACACCATTAACCTGACGTCCTTCTCTGAGGCCTGCTACGATTGGCCCGGTGGCAAGTGCAGGTTTGCCTGTCTCGGCTTCTATGGGGTTGAGCGAAATGATCTTGCCATCGAATGACACGACGCCTGCAAGTTGCGCCGAGTACTTGCCGTCTTTGCCCGGTAGAAGTTTGAAGGTAATGACTTTGCCTAGATTTGTGCCTACAAAGCAGCAAATGCTTGAGTACTTGTCCTCATCCAGAGTCATAACGCCAAACTCAATCACAACTGGCCACTCCTTTTCCGGGTCAGGGGTAGAATGATGGCTCTTCAGGAATGAGGACCGTTTGTCCTGCTTAGCAAAGTCTGTCATGGGGGCTTGGAAGATGATGGTAGGCTCCCGAAGATCAATCAGCGTGAGGAACCCAAGTTCCGAGCCTACAGCCACGAAGCCGACGTTAGATACTTGCACAGCCGTAATGGGCCCCATCATCATCTCGTAGAGAACAAGAGGTTGAAGACCCTCCTTTAGACTTGGCTCTGCTCTCGAGCTGATATCCGTAAGGCCCTTGGGATTTGGGTCAAGTTGAGGCGACCTGTCTTTGCCAAAGAAGCGATTCTGGCCCCAGCGATATATGATGGCTTCGCCTGTCCGTGTTCCTACTACAAACTCTCCAGTGCTCGTTGCCATATTCATGCATGTAATCTCGATGTCGTCAAAACGGTCCAATGCTCTGGCAACATCGACTTGAAGTTGGGTTCCATTCTCAATCTCGTCAGCATGACCAGAGTCCCAAATTCTGATGGTGCTATCAGCGTGAGCAGCTTGGATGATGGTTCGCTCCTCAAATCTCTTGCGAGGTCGCGACGCCTCGGCGCCTCCTTTGAGTAGCGGTTCGCCCTGATTGCGCTTCTCGAACATCGAGAGCCATCGGGGCCGTTCTAGGGGCGACACGTTGATCTTTGTCACAAATGGATGGACAAAGGAAACCGACGGATGAAGTTGGTTGGTAGGACTGATCGGATAACCAGAAGGGAAACTCAAAGTGATTAGTTCACCAGAAGAGAGGAGGACGATGATGGCAATCGGGTCTTGTGCGCCAGCAAAGTGAGGGGAGAATCGAGGAATAAGGAGGAAGTTGACCGCCTGTGCACCAGAAGGAAGAGGGAGGGTGCTCTGTCGTTTTCCGCGGCAGTAGTTGGCCAAAATTTGCCAGGTCGAGGTCGCATAAACCGGCGTCTGTCCCAGGTCAATAAATGTCAAGCCTTTGGGCGATACATCAGGGCGCTGTCCACCCGCAATTAGGAGGCCACTGTCATCGCAATTCTCCTTGCAGCACCAGGCAATCTTGGTGATTGGGTCAGGCAAAGCGGGTGTGGGTGCCTCGGGTGCAGGTTGGTCGACGTTAAAGTCAGTCAAGGTTCTCGCCATGACAATCTTCTCAGCCTTTGGATCCCAGAAGACCAAGCTACCATCATCGTGGACTGTCAGGATAAAAGTGCCAGACGGATGCCATAGCGCGTGTGTGAGTCGGGGCTTTCGGACTGTCTCGACGGCTGCGCCATTGCCTCCTGGGGCACCTGCCGGAACCACGTATTCGTAGTAATTGACGGGCTTCGCCTGCTTAAATGAATAGACAACAGCACCGTGGGTGTATCCCAAGAGGAGTTTTCCAACATCTCTCGGGTGAAGCGACATAGTTATGAGGTTTGGGGTGGTTGCGCCAGGATTCTTTTCCTTCCAGAAATTGGGCAGTCTGAAAGAACGAGCCAAACTTCCTCGATCCAGATCAAAAGCCATGATGTCGCCATTGTACAGACCGATGAAAGCCCAGTCAAGCATAGGATCAGTCACCAAAGAAACGACCTGGCCAGCCACAACCATGGCGGCGATGCGCTCGCCGGTGTCGAGGTCCCATATTCCCAACTCGTTCTTTGCGTCGACAGTGATAAGTCGGTTAGCCGAAAATTGTATGATCGTAAAGGATGTGCGTCTGGGAGGCTCGAGTATCTTCTGTACACGTCGTTGTCCAAAGACGTAAACCTTGCCAGGGCCAAACTTGCTTTCACCGGTTCCGATGGCTAGAAGGGATTGGACGGGATCGTATGCGTAGCAGCTGCGACAAAAAGGGGAGGGTCAGCTGGGTCGTTTTGGAGTAAGGCGGAAGTTGGGCGGGATGAAGTGATACCTGATTTGAGAGTTGATGCCATAGCGAGCCTGATCGTCGGGCATGAAGAGTTCGGGTCTGATGCTCGCTGATAGGTCATTCTGCATGCCCGTCTGCTTGCCGCGCAGAAAAGCCGCCATTTCGATGTTGACGTCGTCGATGACGATGACGACAGCGATAACAATAGCGGGGGGTTTTAGCGATGAGTTGTTACAGAGCTTTAAGCTCCAGTTTGAGAGGGAGAAGAGAAGGAGGAGGATGAAGAAGAATAAGGGACATTTTGGTGGGGTTGTTCAACTGGCCGCTTGCTCAACCGCTGTAAAGTAAGGTACGTAGTGCTCCGAAGCTTCCCTGTCCAAGACACCAAGACCCTTGGCAACGGCAACGTCATCCCGTTCCATTACAGTGCGCAATGTGGGGTATAGGTAATTAATACTGTAACTAATACACCTCTTTAGCAAGTTTTGTACTACCTATGATAGGTATCAATGCTCTTCGTCTTCAAGAATTGTGAAACGTATCTTGCGTAGTGTAACTCATCGTTGTTTCCCCCCTCAAAAATTACTCGTATTATCACCTTTGTAGCTCAACCTCAACCCAAAGGACAGTATGTGTATGAGCCTAGATACCTGACCCACGGCCAAGCCTGCACCGCCTCAAAGCATCTGATTACAGCATGAGCCCCTCCGTACGTCCTAAACTGTAGAGGTCCAATGCTTAGCCAGGGAGGACGCGTAGGTCAAAGCGGAATTGTCGGTAAAGATTTTAAAGCTTGGTACCGTCTAAACACTCTACAGAGGAACTACCGGCAACTTACGCCCTCAATGACAACAGACTTACCCTAAAACCCTAGGAACATATGCAAGCTGCCGTTCAGATCGGGATATTAAGGTTCCTTGCATGTTTCCAGAACCCGAATATATCTTGTTGCAACTCACTAGCGTCAAGCTAATATCTTCCACCCGGTCTTCCGTTATTAAGCTGTTAAATCTAGAGGGCGAACAGATAGAACTATTAGACAACTCGTCCGCTGATAGGATCTTGTATCTGGGTACGAAAGAATACCCGAGTCTTGTTATAGAATCTAGCGGTCTTTGCTAAAGCACTAGTGTAAGGGAACTTTGATGTCCCCGGTCATTATCCGATCTATCAAGAAATTCAATTGTTTTGGAGCAACCATATTTGAATATCAAATTAGATTTTTATGACTTCCTAAGTAATCGTAAAGACTGAACCTAATTCCTAGCAAAGGATTTGAGATTCAGATCAATCAAGGACGATCTTCTCTTATCGTTATTTTTTGTGCTGTTCCCAATGACTTGATGTCAAGGGAGCTTACAACACGCAAAGAGTTGAATGACATATGCCGAGGCATACGTCACTCCATCTTGTTAACCGATTCGATCCCGAACATGATCGACATATAACAGATCACTTTAGCCTATTAAGCGACTTTCATCGGAATGTGGTAATTGTCTCGTGGTGTTATGTACAAGGCATAATATCAAGGGTGGTATTGCCCTGTGTTGTGTCGTGTCGTGTCGTGTTGTATTGACAAATGAGCTGTAGTGACGATTATCCTCTTGAAACCGGCACCCAACTTGACCGGTTTACAAAAAGAGTCCACGTGGACAGAATTACCATGATGCCAGGCGGGACAGATGCATATAGGGCCATCTCCCAACCCACACTTGTCACTATCGATGCCCAGTGAATCCGATGCTCATGAGATCAATCGTGCCTAAGCTGAAACTCGGTGTCGATGCAACTCAGCTTCTGTATAGAAAACCAAAAGAAGCGAGGCTTACCTTTTATTATTGGCCGCAAGTGACGGTTGGGTTTTTGGGCGTCCTACTGCAATTGGCCCTGTTGGTCGACGTGTCGCATTGCGTTGGGCATCACTTGCAGCTAGCCGCCCCTCCCAACTCTGACCCTCTGACGTGGGCCTCTCCCAAAGCCTTATGTTTAGTCTTTGGCCTACAGGATCTCTCATCAATCATAAGCAGGTCACTTTAGCGGGCCGCTCCTGGGTCGAATGGGTCCCGATGCCTCTGCGTTGGTCCCCCTGCAGACTATTATGCTGGCTTGCTTAGATTCCAGAGCCCTACGAAAGGCTGATGAATGCATGAGCAGAGGTAGAAGGAATTGACGACGAGATAGTTTCCTCCCTGCCCAATCTTGAAGTCGAGGCTTCGGGCTGGGCATGAATTGTGAACGATGGCGAATTTAATTGCTTCTGTCTACCCTCTTCCGGATACCGACAACAGATCGACACAGCACTACTACCATCCACAAGCAAAATATCCTCCGAGATGACCTTTTACAACCACAACCACGGACAACTATCTGCGGATCAACTTCGCCACTCAGACTCAGACTCTGACTCTCGCTACCAAGCATGGGCCGGCTCATCTTCCTCGGGCTACTACCATGAACCAACACCATCAGATCCTCGCTACCACGCCTTCGGTAGCTACTATGCCAGCCAATCAAGCTCAAGCTCTGGCTACCCTTACAGACAAGGGGATTACACAGAGTCTCAGCAATCTGACGATCATCAACACATGTGGCAGTCTCAGGAACACAGTGGCGCACCACCATCCTCATCTTCAGTCGCCACTTCTAGCCCGCCCAACTTACAAGACGATTCCTACGGTTGGATGAGTCCGACTGAGAGTGGTGACCAAAATCGATGTCAATGTGGCAAGGCGTTCCGACGTCCATCTGATCTCGCGTAAGCTTAAAATCAAATATCTATCTCGACCCGTAGCAACTAACTCTTCATGCAGGAAACATCAAAAGTACCACATCAAGTACTTCTCATGTCTCTTCTCCGGATGTGACAAGGCCTTTGCTACCCAGAAAGATCTTACCAGGCACATGCGTACACATCGCAAAGGCGAAGGCTACCAGTGCAAGGTAGAAGGATGTCGCAAGGCCATGTCCGGCCATGTGTACTCGCGGAAAGACAATTTTGATCGACATATGCGGACGGCGCATCCAGATCATCCGCAAATTTGAGAGGCAAACAGAGACTCTCCACTATCACGACAGACGCACTATGGGTGCTAAAGAACATTAGAAGCCAAAGAGGAGCTTATAACAGAATAAGGCGTATCATTGTTTGAGAACAGGAACATGTGTTTGAGTATAAGAGGGACAGATTTGTATAAGGTGTTTTCAAATAGAGCCTCGCCTAAGGAAATAAGGCAATCATTGTTTTTATCTATGTGTTCTGTGGGATTTATACTTACTTATCTGGGGCAGTAGCAGTGTGTTAGTTGTGTAAGAATATCCGATTTCTGCTCCAACTACTATATAAAGTCGTGTTGACACTAAGTAGTTATGAAATTGACATTCGGGCTATTGGCCCTCCTGTCATGGAAACCTTTTGATATTGTTCTGAAATACAATCGTTTGGAACAGCTGACTTTCCCCGCGTTTTATGTCAAGGTTTCGGATAGAGTATTGGACATGTGATCTATATATCAGAGGATATTAGAGTTGCTGTGGAAAAGACGCCCAGGTAGTGAGGGATTGAGAATAAACGTCGAAGCTAAGGCCATATAGCGTCTAATCAAACCACCTGACGTTCAAATATAGTACTGCAACTTATTCCATCACTATTCAAAGGTTCTTCTAGTAAGTTCGTTCTACTTATACATACAAAAGGTATACCAATCTTCGGCATTAACGAATACCTTTGGGACTTTGACTTAAGTTGCAATAGGCTTCTAGGTTTCTTCCGTTTTGACCACGATCCTTCACCAAATATCTATCATCTAGGCTTTAGAAATCTTGGAGAGACTGGTACTTGAAGTTAGATCTCCAATATATCGCTATACGTTTCTAATGATCCCAAGATCTGGCACCCACCACGTCTATTCCTCCAGGTCAGCCACATGTGCCTCGCGAAGAGGACCGTAAAGTAGCTTACCCCAGGGCCGATGGCTTTTACATGAATATTATGGCTACCAAAGGCTTCACTTCGTGGTAGAAATCTAGAGGCGGTGATCGAGTACGCTAATGGGGTTCAAGAAAGTGTCCCCTCCGTCTAACGCTGTTGCAGCCTCGGTCAATTCTGGCCTAAATTGTTCGCTGTGCTTAGTTCGATATGATTTTGAGCGATAGAGTAGCCTCTTTTTACAACTCGCATAAGTGCTATCGCATGTTGCGACGAGTCCAGGTCGAGTAGCTCCTCGATGGCTGAGGTCAGGGCCTGGTTAAAGTCGCTATTGATGGAGAGTGCTCTCAATTACAACATCACATTAAATTCTAGAAATTTGGCCCAGCCTTTGACATATTAGATTAATTTTTATGGGTATTTATGAAGTTCGTGGAGCCTATATGTTTGAGATGGTTCAGTCTGGCGACGACCCTGGCCAGTAACATCAATGGTAATCTCTCCGGTGTGTCTATCCCGTGAGAGCAATCCATAATGGACTCAATCGTTTAGTTTCTCGTTGTTATGTCACGTCGCAAGACTTCGTTTCCTAAATCCGGCAATCGCGTTGACAGACGTATAGCGTCTCTAGGGGTGACTTGAACTGGGGCTGGGGACAGCGACAGAGGTACTAAGGCTTCTTAAACTAGATAATTTCAGAGAGTATCTTGAATATGTCGCAAATGAGTATGCGAACCTTCTAATGAGCGTGCTCTGTCTTTGTATGACTGATGAAGATATGAGGTAATGTGATGACAAGACAACCCGACTTCAGAATGCCACGTTACTATCACTTACAACTAACGATTAACTTCGTATACCAAAGTAGCTAGTAGTTTTTAATAGCAATACTAGACAAAGAATGCGCTCCTGAGAAGCGAATAACATATGTGCTTGGTTGAGCGCAACATAAGCGACGACCACCGCTCTGCCACAATAAACATGACTCCCAAAGCTGAAAAGTTGATTAGAGTCAGTATACATAGCCCTAAGACCGGATGAACTCGAATGGAGTATTGTAAGATGGAGCTTAGGTCAACACTGTAGCACTCACCTGCCTATTAACAATACGACTCATCCAATGCGGTCCTCCTAGACTTCCGTTATGTCAATTACAGCGGTCGCATATCAATGTTTGGAGTTGCAATTATATGTGCTTACAGTCACACATTTATTTGAGACTGTTCAATGTTATCCTTATGGTCTTCTGTCTGGCGTGCATGGTATAGTGACTATTAGAGTGCCTAAGGAACCGGCTGGGACAAACTCAAGGCCGCCGCATGAACCCATCGTAGCCTAATCTCCGGGCTATGACATATTGTCTTTTTGGAATTTTCTTTTTTGTTTAACAACTTGCAAGGTCCATCCAAACGACCTAGCGATTTGTACTCAATGGTGGCTGTTGTTCGGCTTGCAACATGGCTTTGATCCAGGCTGTACCTTTATCACGACCTGGACGCTTTATGTGTACAATTGCGGTGATCCTGTTAACTTGGTGCCAAGATATTCTTCACCGATATTTGTTGCGGCCTTTGTAGAAGCAGTAGGCATCAGTATGGGCGATCGGCAGTCATCATTCCACCAACATGACAAGGCGATGTCGCTCACACCGGGAAAGCCTTCAAGCTCCCCACGGAAACCACTAACAACATGTGCCAATGTTCTCTAGATAGACTCCATCTCATACAGACTGATATAAGCTTAATGAGTGATGGCGTCCGGGTTGTCAGGCGGGTGCGCGTAGGCTGAGGCATGAAGCCTCCAAATTCGGGGTAGGAAGGAGGTTATGTATAAGTACCTGAGTGGCTTCTGCGGAGCTAACTTGACTGAGACATGGGTTTGGGGGGGTTCTTATCTGTAAATGAATCATGGACGCTATAGGTTCACTTTGTCAATGCTATATTCTAGTACGTAAATGATGCTGGGAATCGTATGCAGCACACAGAGCCTGGTGCATGCAGTTGAAGTACCCGCAGGCTCCAAGATAACCAACAAGCATCAATACGATAGCCCAGGTAGTGAAGACGAGCACAGTTGCCTGAGTAGACGTCTGAACTTTGCCGGGACTTCCCAGTGACGCGTGGTTGAAGAGCCTCAAGGCTTTCTCTGTACTCGACTGAGGTTAGACAAGGCAGATTACAAGTTATTGTCCCAGCAAACAAAGAAGACAAAGAATTCGAAGGGATCCTGTGACACGTGAAAAGGCTTCCGTGCCGCTTCTAGAATGTGGCACAAGCCTCACAGCGTCATCTTTCACATCTGACGGAACGCTTAAAGAAGGGATGGCTTAGCTCATAGCATAAAGTGGTGACAGCACAGTGAGCACATGTAACAAGCAGTGCAACAGATACTGTGGACGCAGAAGACCGGTAGACCTGGATTTTCTAGTGGCTGGCCGATCCGATGAGCGTCTATCGCCCAGTCAATGTGCAAATGCTCCAGATGACGAGGTCATTGATGGAAAGCGTCGAACTGTACTGTATTGCGTTATTTCCTGGGCCATATGTGATCCATGCGCTCGTGCAGCTAAATATTGGTCTGCCTACGTCTCTTGCGTTATCTATATGGATGTCAGACTCTGTCGGTTGTGGATATGAACATGGAGGTGCAGATTCAGGGTCAGGTGAAGAGGTTCAGCTTGCTAGGGGTGCCCTTGCCTGCATGTCAGCAACACTCTCACAAGTGCTGATCGACATTCGCAACCTTCTAGAAGCATTCCTATTACGTGTCCTTCCATCCTTCCAGAAACCTTCCATGCATATAATCCCTGCACATATCTCACAAGATCACCGGGGTGGTCCGTTAGGATTGGCTATGGCCTCTCTCAGTGCCTGTCGCCCTCCCTTGTTGCCCTGTAGGGGCGAACCCTGAGTCACCTTCATGATGTATGTTGCACTTGGCTAAGCAAGGTGAGAAGCTATGATACAGCTGTGTATCAAGATGCAGATGACGGCTTGGAACCTGACCTGGGCAAGACCTTCTCGAAGCCATCGTAACCCTTGTCAAGGAATACCACACCTCTCCATCTGAAGATCTATTGGCCTTGCTTGCTGCGACCTCTCCTCCTCCAATCTTCCCCTCTTCTAGGACCCAATCGGAGGAGGGCCACCACTGTTACACGGCGTGTATTTGCGCCTGCATTTGTTTTCTCCAAAGATTACGTCCAGAGTTGAACAAATTGTCGCCTAGTGTAGTCCTCAACTTCCCCGCTCTCCAACGCCGTCGATAACATGCAGCCCTCCAGGTTCATCCCCAAAACTGGGGCAGTTAACGCAACTCTGAACCCAGTAACTCGGCTCTCGCCTGTTGAGCCACTTTACTACACACAGTAGGTAGGTATGTACTACAAGCGCCGTCATATGGATGCGATCCATCAATCCATGTTTTTCTGCAGCTCGAAGGACGATCAAACCACAACCCATACAGAAACGCTGCGCGCTAGACTTTTGTCATCTAGGACTGCACTCTCAGTCCCAAGCTAGAATGGACGTGACTCAATATAACGCCAAAGGATCGACCAGTTTCAATCCAGAGTATCTAAGCACTCTAAAAGCCACGAGGCATTGCATATCATGCTAACGTATCCGTAAATGGATGGATGCATGGCTTCAAACTGGACGATCGCCAACCAGATAGCGCACAACTAAGGCTTATACAGCGAGCGTTATACATAGTCTTAGCACTCTGCCCCAGCTTTCAGCCCGCAGCCAATACCTTGGCATGATTTCAATGCCGCATACGGTCGCACACGGATGAGATGGCACGCAGGGGTGTCATCTTGGTGGTTCGTCACACTGCGAGCCCCGTTCAGCCCGCCCCCAAGCAACAAGCCACTTGTCGACCAGGGGCTGCGTGACGTCGGGCTTTATTTGAGGCTACGCGTCTGTTGCCCTGGACTGTGGAGGGAAGTGGTCCTAGAGTAGTTTGTTCAAAGTGCTCTGCTAGAAGACCCTTGGGTTATAAAAGGCCAAGGGCCGCTTCTGGATCCAGGCACTTCATCGTGATAGCCTACTCATACTACACCTTCCAATTCTACCTCGCCTTCTCAAAGAACTTCATAGACTTCGTCTTCATTCGACATCGCTCAACTCCATGGAAAGATTCATCGCCCATCATATCTCTAGCCACGATACCCGCGAGACAGTTTGGACCTGAATTCACTACCAAGGGTGACCATGCCGACTTCCTCAACGAAAGCTACTCAAGGATCAGCCAAGTCGAATGGTCCACTATATAATATCAGCGTGTATGTCTGCACTATGTAACTGCTTTCATGATGTCCAACGTGATCTGACACAAGCGCCCTAAAGTCAAGCTACGTCCGAAGCCCAGCAATTCGTCATGTCCAGCTTCCTCAACGAGCCCTATGCGCCTGTTTCCTCACGGCTCCAGAACCCCTCATACGCGCCCGGCAGCTACGTGCAGGACAGTGCGAGACTACGCGATACAATCGGCCCCATCCGGCCCCATCCCGGCACCCTGGCAGGTATCGGGTCCCAGTTTACCGGTACGCACTCGGACCCTTCCGCCTCCGTTAGCAAACGGGCCAACGCTAATGCTCTTAGACTTTGGCTATGATGACAGCCGAGCGACAAACTCTCGCTAAAGCTTCTAGCTTATGATGCCCCTGATATAATCGGGTGACTAGTTATGATATTGGACCTTTTAGACACGACAAGAGGCTCATGGAGTTCATGAGACATGGATTGGTACGGCGTTTCGAGTACTGTTCTTTATAGATTAGATTTTGGCATATATCGTATAGACTTAGCATCGCGATCCAACCAATCACACTACTGCTCTATTTACGAAATGTGCCTTATGATCACCAAGATGTCTTGTCATGTTTCAATCTCATACTACCATAAAACAAAACAAATGACTGGGTCCTGGTAGCCAAATACTCATTGACTCGGTGAGTGGAAGCTGTGTCATTAACGATTCAGTTCGATAGTGCAACCGCTGGGACAGTCCCAGGTGCACAGCCCGCCCTCTGGTATGACCAGTGCGGCTCTTGTGGCCTTCCGAGGACAAGGGAGAACATTCGTCAATGCTTCTTTTTGTGTGGCGCCGTCTGTGTAGTCACAAGGAGGCTTGAACTCGGCTCTCACCCCTAGTTGCCCAGGTCATGGGGGTTTCGTACTCCCCTGCAGCTCGAGTATCGCCTTCGACTGGTCAAATGCCGGGATAGGGCTTCATACATCCTGCACTACTGTTCGCAGCTAATATCGGCCAGGGGCATTTGTATACATGGTGATCTGAGGGGCGCGGAGTCGGTACAATTCATCTCTCCTCGCATTGCTGTTCAGGTTCGGCTGCGTTAACGCGAGTCTGGGGAGAGATAGGGGATATTGCTACGTCTTGGTGGGGTTCTATGTCAAAGCGCAATTATGCAACCTTGGCAGCTTGGATGGGGGGCCTCATTTTTAGAAGCTACAGCCGTCGACCGGACAAAGCTGGCGGTAGATGGAGGCGAGAAGAGTCAAAGCTTCCATTGCATTTCGTCTCCGACTTTGTCGTCGGGATTTTCTTGGTTCTATAGCGGTATCTGTCTTAGCTGCACCCTTCAGGTTGGGAGGTTACTCAAAGTGGTCAACTACTTTATCGACCCATGGATATGGATAGACATGCATCTGCATCCGCCTGTATTCGCAGAAGTCTGAAACGCCCCAAATTGCCTGCATGGGACCGATTCGGTTGGTACGGCTTCAGCTTTCTCGGGGCATGTCCCGGCGGCCATCATTTGCGGACCTTGGAGTTAATGGGCAATGCCCGGGGTGTGTAGTCCTTGGTCAGGACAGCGCTACTGTAAGCACTGCAGCTGGCTGCAAAGCATTTAGTTCCGCGAGACAAAAATCTCCACTGGTTGGAGTCCTAGGACTTCAGTACCTGCGTTGCGTGGGTCAAGATCGTCATGACGCCAGCAGACCGGGCTGGGTCTTGTTCACCGCCTCTGAGTCGATTGACTGCAACAAAAACAATGACTGGGATGCGACGCGATAGTCTACCAAAACATCCTTGCTTCGATATCAGGACCGTACATGCTGTTCAGGCGACAGCTCGACCGAAACAATCCCTGATTTCCGAGCGTTTCGGGCTCGTGTAAGACGAGACCTGGCATGGTTTCCTAGAAAATAGGGCTGGCAGAACATCCGCCCTTGAAGCAGTCCGTTTTGACGCAACGAACGGTGTGTGACGGTAATTGTTTGTTCATCGTACTCTGACTATGTCTAATACGAGCCACTTATCCAACATCGGGTTTCAGGATGCGTCAACTGTCATTGCCATCATGTCTTCAGAAGACAAGCCACTGCTCATAAGCCCATCCTCTCCCGTCACATTGAGAAATATGACAGACACGCCCCTCCACCCCCGACCTTTCATCCAGGGCCCTCGACGCAGACCGCGAGGGAAAAATAGACTTTCCCGATCAAAGTGGACGTCCAGGTGCCCGCCATCGTAATCTTTGTTCTAGATGAATTCTCAAGCCCTGGCCCCACGTCACTAATCTCTCCAAACTGACAAGGGCCTAATGAGGCGGTGGGTCTCCCTCTCTATCGACCCTTGTACCCCTGTCGCTAACCCGCGCTTTCGCCCGTGACCTCACTGCTCTGATTCTTCCATGCCCCAACTACCCAACGATCACGACGACCACACGGTGTTTGAGGCAGGGCATGGGTGATTTCTCACAGGAGCGCCCAGTACAACATCCCTTGGCAGCACACAGCCCTGCCCGGACCACATTCTCATAGCTTTCATCCAAACTCCTCAAGCCACAAGCTTCTGATATGCTGATCTCCTCTAATTCCCGAGCCTTCTGTTTTTTTACTCACCCTTTCAAGGACAGGGCAACGACTGATGATCAAGCCGATCGGAGCGGACACTTCCAAGCCGTCGCGTCCAATGTAATCGATATTTAATAAAATGGATGTGCTTCAGCGCACACCCTAAAACGGGCTGTGGGCCTCCGAGGATATGCTCCCCCGGACGTCGTCGAGCCTAGCTTGCGCGCATCCATTGTTACCTCACCCACCTTTATTTTCCATGCCCTCACAAAGCATCAAATTACGCTCTCTGATTACCGTACACAGTTGGATACCCTCAATCCACCGAGGACACCTCATCAGTCACAACACAGTTGTTGTCCTATGTACCCACTCACATTGCAGGGTCCCTGCCAACAACAGTCCGTGCTGGAGTAAGAGCTCAGTTCACAGGGCGGCGATGCCGCTGGCGGGCCCTTGTTGCCCTTTCGCAGAAGTGGTTTGAGTGTTTTGAGATCCCAATCTGATGTGGCTTTGCGGCCGTTGTGTCTTGAGCCACTTCTCAACACCCACTATGAGGCTGTGCGCCGAGAGTATGTATCACCCTCGACGCCCGCCCTTAGACGTGAGCCCATGGATAGGTGCCCCGCTGAACGCCCAACCCAACGGGGAGTGATCCGTGACGCCTGTCTGCCGGCATCGCGGCGGATCTTCCTTGGCCTGGCGGAACAAGCCACCAGACATCCGGGTCTTAAATCCAGTTCGGACTGCTCACGGTCCTCACCCAAGATCCTGGGCCAGGATGCGAGTTCGAGGTGGGAAATGACAGACCTGACGTTGATCAGTGCTCGCTTCCCAGGGTCACCACTAAGCGCCGGCGTCCACGTTCCACGTTCCGGCCGGAAGCCTCTTGTCTGTCTTCTTTGTTTCTTTCTTCTTTTTTCCCCTCTTCTCTCTTTTCCTCTTCTTTCTTTTTCTCGGTGATCGGCCCTCTGCGCTCACGCCCCCCTTCCGACAAAATGACTATTCACCGCCGCTACGGCCTTGTGCTACGGCGGTTGAAGAAAGGGAAAAAGAAAAATTATGCCCCCCAGAGACGCCGCCGAAGCACGACACTTGCTGCTCTCTTACTCGGCCATTTACTGCCCCCACTGGATGATGCGCATCTCGCAATTCTGCCACAGAACCGCTGGTGTAACCAAACCCACAGACTGACGACGAGTGGTTCCTAATGTTCGACCAATTCTTCTCATTGTGATGTCGATTCCGTTTCGTTGATCAGGTAAAGCTAGGCACGTAGCTCCACCGGCCGTATCCCAGGTCATTGATTTGGCAGCTGGATCCATGTGCTACTGGATGGAAGCAGGGTGTGTTGTTGCTAACATTGGTTAAGAGGTCCTGAAAAGTGGATCTTGCCATCTTGTTGTAATCTGTTTCAACCGCTTTGGAAAACTCAACCTTGGCGGATGAAGCTTACGGAGAGTGTCAAATTCTGAAGGTCTGAGGTCAGCTCTTTCTGTTATGTCCTTGTAATATCTTGCGATTGTCGGTACCCATGATTTAACAGATGCGTGCTACTGAGCTTCGCCAATGTAACAGCTATGAACTGCATAGGTAGGAGTGGGAATCAATCAGCCTTGTGAGCCACACAGGGGGGGGGGGTGTGTTTTCTTCGGCCACGAGGGGAAATAAAACGTGAGACGCGAGATCAACCTAAGATTGATTAATATATGCCAAAACTTCTACTATAGTATACTAAATATATTACAAAAACTTTCATTTAATATAGAGATTCTTAATAACTTTTAAATTTTATATCTCATATGAGACCTATTTTCCTTTAGTATTATCTTCCTTAATAAAAGTCATCGAGGTTGGTATCTCAAGTCTCCTGTTTTATTTCTCCCCCTAGCTCGGCTGGCCGTTGTCTCCACAGACAAGCGGCTCAGATCTACAAGGTTGCGATGCGAACTGTGGAATGACAGGACGGTAAGGCAGCCGCTAAACCATAACGAGACAAGCTTTGAATGATGATCCGCCGTCCTTTCGTTTATCGTCAATGAAGAAAGAAAAAGTGGTTAGTGGTATTGGCATTTCCAAAATGGTCAACCTTAGAGTCAACAAACTACTGTACCTATACTTTTTTTGCGGTGGTTGCAAGATCCGCCTGGCATCAACATCCATACTAGAACAACACACATGCTGCACCCCATGCTCAGCTGTAAACATGTGCACTTCGTGGAGTAGTCGCAGTAGTCCTTTCTTCCTCTGATCGTCTAGCCAGGGAAAATGTCACTATGAGCCATGAGATCAATGCTTACGTATTGAGGACGAAAATATACCCTGACGCTATCGTCACGCTCTGCGTCAATCTGGCTTATTAGCAATTGTACGGTACCTACGAGACAAGAAGACCTAGTACATTCATTGGTTCCCAGTATCTGAACAGGCCGAGCGGATGCGAGTGGACGTACGTCTTTCCTAGCATGACAGCAAAACCAATAACCGGTGCTAAGCTACGGCAGGTCATCTTTTTTTCTCTCCTAGATTTTCCCACCTCCTTGACAACACGCCTCGGGCTTAACTACGTACGTACCTGAACCACTGGGCCCCGTCGAAAAACGAATCCGGCACGCGGGTGGACGCTGCGGGGTATAACCACATCGGAGAGGGGGTGCATACTGTAAGCAGCAGACAAAAAACATCCAGCGAGGGTACCAGCATGATGGGTATCACTCAGGTATGGCAATGAGGTCCAGATATTATGTCTGGTACCATCTCCAGACCATCTTTCTTGTCCACTGCTCCACGTCAAATAATGGGGGCCCGCGTACGAAAGATTTGGTTGTCCTTCATCCGTCATCCGTCATCCGTCCCAAGTCTCGTCCGCCTCGACTTAGGTTGGCTGGGCTGGGGTGTCGGTGCATAGTTTCCAATGGCCATCCACATCCAAACGATTGCCAGGTACCGACGACAGCTGCTCACGCAAAAAAAGAGTCAAATTTTGGGGGACCTGTTGAGGCGGAGCCGAAGCTCATGAAAAGCTCCAGGTTTTCGGTTTGCAAGACAGCACAGCACAGCACGTCACTCGCATCTCTCACCATGGACTAGTCGTACCTCTCCTCTCGTGCCTGACCCTGACCCTTACCTACCTCTACTTTTTTCTCTGTCTTTATTGGTTTGCCCCCTCCCCTCCCATTTACTTCGACCCCGTCCCGTCATCCTCCACCTACCTGGTACCTTCGTACCTTTGCTTCTATGCTGCCCATGGTAGTTTCGTTCTAACCTGCCCGTTGACCGTATCTATAAACATCGTCATCCCCTCCTGTTCTTTGCTCTTACCTTGCCATCATCACTTGCTCTTCTTCTTCTTGCTACAAAGCTTCCATATTTCTATACTCTATTCGCCTCTGGCACCTGTCCGTACTCAGTCATCGACGACGGAGTCGCAACTGCTCTTCGTTCGTGCTTGCTTGCCAACGCAGTCGGCCCCAACCGTCACATTCTCTACCTTACCCTTCTTGCTCTTCTTCCTTTCCCATTTCGAGCTCCTTTTTCTTTGCAGACACCAAGAGTCCCCTTGTGCTGGATCACTCTTCGGCTTCATGCCACTTGGATCACTCCTTGATCATTCAATATTATTATCATTCGTGTCGGTCGTCCGCAAAGATCGTCTTAACCGTCGATCGCGCTGGCGCTCGTCCATCGTTACCACTGTCACCACCACCACCGTCGTCGTCGTCGTCGTCACCTTGTCTATCTCCTCGGACCTTGCGCGCTCGATCCTCGATCGTTGTTCAATATTACAAGACCATAAAGATGTCTTCTATCGCCCCTCAGCAGGGTTCGGCCGTGGAGTAGGTTATCTTGTTCTTTCAGGAAGCACTCGGGTTGTGCATTGTTCGAAAGTGGATGAAGGTGTACGCTGCTAACAGTTGTGACAATGGTAGCATCGCGACAGAGACTCGCCCGGCAGAGCCCCGAGTTATGTCGCATAACCGTGCGGTCGCATACCTTCCCGAGAACGTCACTGCTAGCATCCAATCTCGTGGTGCCGTTGGTCCCAACACTGGTGGCGGGCGAAGCCATGATCAGAACATCGCAAGTCTAGCTGCGGACATGGCCGCATACCGGGAGCCGACTCAACAATCGAGCGTAGCGTATGGCGGTCGTCACGATGCCACTTCGTCGTTCTTGATCGGTGTCGGTTCAAAATTCAATGAATTGTCGAGAACTGGCTGTTAGTTGACTCCACACTGAGTGTTTTGTCTTCAACTGCTAATAACAAAAAAAAAGATTAACCGTTGACTTCGGCTCAGTCGTATCAGTCAGTACCTTGCCCCGACATTATCCTGTACGGTAGGTTGATTCGATCTCATTGAGTTTGATCTCATTCGTCTTCCTGTTCTTTTCTTTTCCTTTTCCTTCCTCTTCCTTTCCTCGGTTTGATAGAGTATGCAAAGGTGCATAGCCCCAATGTCGGTAATGTGGCTCTGTTTTAACTGTTTTCGGCGTTTCCATGTGGCATGGATTTATGGCCAACAATGTTGGTAGACAAAGCTCCAACTGGTATCATTGCAAGTGCGTTATAACACAACTGTTTCTGTTGATCGGAAGCGATGAGGAGTTGAAGCACATACCCTACCTTTTCTCGTATATATGTATACATAATACTCGTCTCGGTATTTTCTTCATTGTTCGGTCGAAGGGTTCATCGTCTTTTTGATTTCGTCTCATCCTTACTTCGTGTTTTTTTTTTTCTCTTGATGTCTTCTTTTCTTGTTCGCATCTTCGGGTGTTTTTCACCTTCTTTTTTCTTTTGTTATTTTCTGGGCGTCATAGAGAACCAACAGGCCGCTCGCCATAGACGAAGCGATGCCAAATGCATGTGGACGACAAATGAAAGGCATAAAATATGCTATCAAGGTGGATTCGGGCCGGAGAGTGTCGCAGCGGGTGATGTAACGAAACGGTTGATCCCTTTCGATGCTCAACCCAACATAGCATCGCACTCCCGTTGTCAAGGATGTGGTGAGGATACCATTGCCTAGGATGGCATGGGGAACTGGAACCTTTTGGTCGCGGGTGACGCAAAGCGCGACAGCACGGGAACCAGATATGAAAGCTTCATGATGAAAGTCTTAGGATGGATCAAGATGACGACTGTTTGATGAAAAGGATGAGAAACAAGATGAGGGACAAAGTTGAACAAAGATGGACTGACTAATATCGGTGCGAGGGGTTGGGCATTTATCTAACCTGGCTTGTTGTGGGTGTCTTGTCGCTCAGTCATCACCACTCTGGCCAATCACATCAGGCAACCTTCAAGATCTAAGCCCCATGTCATGGATGTATAACAAACACGGGACGATCCTGAGGCTTCTTGAGGCCAATTGCCATTTTGGTTGGCCCTCGACGTTCTGTCGAATTACGAAGAGCTATCAAGGACACCCTTTCATTGACTTTGCTTACGCAGACAGCCGGTGCCTTGGTCTCATTACCAGCGTTTCGTCGAAAGTTCCATAAGGAGACATGGGTATGGTCATTTGTCAGTTTAGACGGCCTCTTTGATATACGGCAGCATGTTACGGTTTTTGCTTTTTTTCTTTTTCTTCTGGATGCTGTGTTAGATTGGTTGTAATGGATATATGGGTTGCCCTGGATAGAGAAATACATTAATAATAAAAACAATATGGTGGAAATAAGCCTTCCTGTCCGTTCTTTCACATCCCATGCCTGCACCTCGAGGTAAAGGGGTGGCATACGTTAATTCTAGTAAACCGTCTACGCTCTTCGTGACCCAATATTAGGAAAAGACTTGTCCCTTTTCTTTTCTTCCAGTGGTGTTGTGGAAGGCTTCGGAAATGAACCCTTCTATCAGTCTATATTAACGCCCGCTTTTCTCATGTGCCTCGTAGCTCATTGCTTTTGCTTTTGCTTTTGCTGTTCGTTTCATGACGTTGCTCGTAATCTGGGCCTATCAATCCACTTCAACTGTGCCACCTCTTTTCTTTATTTGCTTACTGCACCATTGCAGTACCATCTTGACACCCATCTCACCCGGGCTGTTTGCTTCCGGTACAAAATTATCCCATAGGCTCCTGCTCTCAATCCTCAAATAAACAACGTGCCATCTTGCCTAGTCAACAGGCACAACCTATAATGCAATGCCGAACCATGGTATATACCAGAGTGACTGGTCGCGTATCCTTCTTCATGCGGCAACGTAGAACTCCATCGTGGTCCGAGTCTTGGAAAGCTCTATACGAACTTCTGTTACCCAAATGGCATTCCGTGCGCTGTAAAAAGAATGCTCAAGTGTCTATAAAACTGAAATCAAGGGACTGGTAGTTCCAGAGATTGGCCAACTCCCCAAGCTCCTCGTCCGAGATGTTGGCGAAGACGGCACCTTGAGGAGGAATTCCGGTGGTCGCAAAGGTTGACGGATGCTGCGTGTACGCTTGCGGCTGCCACTCAGTGCATGGCGGAGGGGCAGCATACGTCGCAGGAGCTACGAAGTCATTACTTGTCGTGGGAATGCCGGCCAAAGAATACACTGGAGAAGGTACCCCAGCAGTTGGAAGAATCGCCGGCGAAGGTGAGAAGGTAGTCATGGGCGAAGAGTTATGCTGATAGGAAACGCTTTCAGGCGAGACCCCTTGCGGCGATACCGCAACCTCAAATATCCGCGGCCTTTGGGCTGCAGGGCTCTGATTCGTCGCATTGGGCGTTGTTGTTGTCGTTGTCCGAGGAAGACGTTGGACAATACGTGTAAGAATCCCATAAGATGCTTTGGCTGACTTGGTCAACATACGCAAGCTTTGTAGCATAGCATGTGCTCCGTCAATGGCTTTGTAGATATCATCCCGCCGGGGGAGGGTATGGTGCTCATCGTGAATAATAGCCGAGCAAAGAACTGTAGACGTATCAAAGATACAAAACAGAACGAAATGGAACTTAGCATCCCGAGGATAGACATGATTGAAGAAATCGCGCAAAGATGCCATGAGCTCCAGGCAGTAGTCAATACCATCACTGCGGATCTGCAGCTCTGCTTCCAAGGATCGGATAGCAAAAGGTCTTGTCAAGAAGGATCGAATAGGTTGAAGAAGCATGGTGAACGCCACAGTACGAATGAGGTGTCTGTGCAAGATGATCCAGGGGCACAATGTGTCCAGAGATCTGTCTGGGTTATGAACATCGAATGGTGGGGGAAAATCTTTGATCCAAGCTTCAATGATGCCTTGATATTCCTGAACGTCTGCATGGGATACAATGTTCTTGGTGGGGCCGAACCTGTTGAAAACCTGCTGGATCAAGCTGGATTGCATCTTCATGTGTGTCAAGGGCGAGTATTGAAAATCTTCCAGGCGGAGACTCGGAAGGCCAGCATCGCAGTCGGCTCGGTCGATAATCATTGGCCTACCCAAAAGTGTAGAAAGTTGCCTTTACCAACGTAAGTTCCGTGTTGCGAAAAGCAGGACGTACAATCTCTAGGTTTACTCACCAGTCCCACGTATCCAAAATGCACCAGACTCTCCGTCGCATCTCCAAGTCGAATTCAGATATTTGGCCAGCTTTGGATTCTTGGTGGATGACTACAAAGGAAGTCAGCCAGTTGTTGATAAGCATTATCCAGTGGTATGGAAACGTACAAAGTTCTTGGGCCTCTCTAACGGCCGAATTCAAGACGTGCCAGCATTCAATAAAGCGAGCTTCGGATTTGAACCAGTAGCACGAATTCAGGAGTTGTTGAACGTTGATAAGGTGACTGTGACCAAGGGGAACGGCGCTTCCTAGCTCCCGAGCAGCTTCATGGTACTGCTCAGTTATACGTTGGATGGTATCATCAAGGCCAACTTCGAGCTTTCTCTGCAAGTCAACATCGGTATATTGTGAGGCACATGCGCAGACCGTGAGAAGAAGACAAGTCCATTGGACACTCAGAGGGCGGTTTTCGGCTCGTGCAGTCCACCATTGTTGGTACTGCTCCAAGAAAGAGGGCGGATAGATGATGTAGTAGTGGAAGTTGACGTTGTTAATGAAGTTCTGGACAAGTATGTCTGAGGCCGCAATTAGCTGGGAAGCCTCGATCGTTGTTTATAACGGTGCCTACCGGTGTAAGGCCTGGAAGGGATAACTTGAAGCGCTCGCTCCAGCTGCGGAAAGCTTTGGGGGTCCTTGACGAACTCCCGTGACGATGTTTTGACGGTCTGCAGGCGAAAAGATTTGTTAGGTCGAGGATGGGAATGTTGGGCGCGCGAGGGGTGTACAAACCTCGTGTTTCGACGTTAACCCAAAGAGAACGTGAGAAGGCATGTAGCCCAAAGCGTGGATGCCATCGCTACTAGTATCATCAAACTCGGATTCTACCGAGTCGGGGCTGGCTTTGTTGTTGAGTCGATGCTTCTTGAGCCTATCCGAGGCAGCCTTCTCAGGAGCAGACTGGTTGGAGTCCTTGAAGCGACATTTATCAGCAACCTTGCGCTTTTGGCATCCGCTGCAAGGCCATTCACGATTGCACTAGATGCATGGTCAGAATTCCAAGCTTAAATGACAGACTAATAAAACTGGAAAAGGGCTCAGTGGGTGTGAGAGAGGAGGTTTGGTTACTTTCTGCTTGCGGCGAGCACATTCTGTGCACGCGGATCGATAGCTGGCTTCCCTTCTTTGAGCCCCTTCTCCCATGACGCAGATTATAGAGCCTGCCAACTAAGAACCGATGACTTGTATCGATTCGAAGCTGACAAGTGAAAGAAAACATGTGAGTGTGGAATAGGTGTGGAAGTTGTTCACAAGAGTGACTGATACGAGGAGAACGACCAGCTACCACACAAAGTAACAAGGCAACTAGGACTGGCCGTATAGCCTGACGACGAAAAGGCAAACAACATGGCGATGAATTCCGAGTGGGGAAAATACTAGTTGACCGTTGTTGCTAAGGTAAGATGCATTTGCCCGCCTGCAGATCAATTGGGTTGGGTGGTGGGTGGCACACGGGAAGAAGACAAGAGATGCATCGTTGGGGGGGTCCATTGCTAATTTCGTGCCGAGGAGTTTCTGGCGGTTAGTTGAGACGATGGCGGATGGGTCCCGAGAGGAGACCAACGGAGATAAGCGAGACGATCAAGTGAGACTGCCAGATGGACGTTGCTTGGTGATTGTGACGCCCCATTTGCGACATGCATCGCCAACGCTTTCTTCAGCTCAATGGCCTGACTTGAGCGGGTATTGCCATCATCTAGCCAAGACTTGCAAGACCTTCACCGCGCCTCTCGTTGGTCCCCTTTACTCCATGACAGGTGAGCCACTCGATCAGACGAAACAAACATCGCTCTGACCGGGCCATGGCGATTCTGACTTCCTGAGTTGTTTCGCTGATAGAGCATCAATCTTGAGCATGTTGGCCTCCACTGGCATCAGGAGATGATCCTGTGTCGAGGATCAAAAGCAAAGCCCCGAAAGCCCTTGCTTCACCCACACCAACCATCGCATGCATCCATCCATCGCTTTCAGCTCCGTTCCATTATGTCGTTTTGTTGCACAGATCCACTGTTGTCTCTCATTCCTTCTTCTTCAAACCCCCGTCCCCGGCGGCCCCTCTCTTAGCTCGTTGACGCTGTCCCCGCCACACTGTCCGGCCTGAGCGTTCCAATCACCAATCCGCAGCAACTGTTTTCCTTCTGAGCCACTCGCAGTTGTGTCAAACGAGCTTTCTTGACAGGGTACGTGTCGTATCCTTGTCTGCTTTGGGCACCTTGGGCTCTCATGATCGTCTGCTTTGTTGCTGTCGTTGTTGCTCATCCGCATGTATGTCTGTGTTGTTGCAGCTTCGAAGCGGGCGGGGAATGCTACCCACCTATGTGGTTGAAGGAACCTTTTGCCGGCCGTCGATATTAAGCTGAGCGAAGCCTAGTAAAATAGAAGCTACAAGAGAACTAGAAATTAGTTAGAAGACTCTCATAGCAATGGATTTAATGATATTGAACCTCACCAAAATCCCAATGACACTTTGTAACAATTAACCGCCTGGTCAAGAATGTTCTTTTGGCCCACCAATCCATATGCACGTCACTGGGTATGCTCCGATCCCACGCGATGGGTTCAACGGTCTTCTCCACCATCGGCCTAGGATATCGCTCAGTGGTTAATGTTGGCCGATTTGAGAACTTTGGAGCCCAATGCTCGAACGCCATGGTGGTGGAAGGGTTCCATGCAACAACAAGGGTCTTTGTTTGGACTCAGGGCCCAAGCTAATGTCAAGTAACGGCGCGCCGTTGCAAGCGGCCTGATCTAAAGTTGCACTATCGCACGTGGCTGCCAGGCGGTGAGGTGAGTGCATGCTTTTTGACATCAAACAAACAAACGGCTGCCCCAAGCTTTCACCATGAGCAGCATCACATACTTCGTCCGAACTTACCGGAACACTTTACGTGCGTCACAGTTTGCTACTGTGCCGTACACTCGCATAATGTGTCGTAGAATCGAACGACATCCATTGTAGGGGCCACTGCCGCCGTGTAAGCAGTCGTAGCTGCGCCTGGCGATTCTTGGTACTATGGCGGATACGCGAGCGGGCTACTGCAGTTACTTCGGAGACTCTAGCCGACCCCCCGAAAGACTCGTGAGTTGTGTGTTCAAGGTCAAGCCCTAGTTACTGTATGAAGCAGGGGCCAGATATCTGAACTCATTTCCCGTATGCAGCTCGTTGGGTTGTTGCATCTCTAGTCGGCGCCATGGTCTCGAAAAGTCGCACTTGATATTCAGCGGAAAATAAGAAAACTCCGTCTCTGTGTATAAACCTTGACCTTGGAGGCCGAAGGTCAAAGCAAGGGTGCATAGAGATCTCCATATTGTCCTTTGGCCTTCCTGAGACGCATACAGACGACCACTTTCGATTGGCAGCGCGTAGCTCAGGATATGAGGGGGCTTTTGGTGGAGAATACCATGATATGATGTTATCGTGTATTTATTGGGAGACAAGAGTAAAGAGGGGGGAGAATAGCAACGGCGATACGTGGGAAAGGACAACGTTGATAGGTGACCTTTGGTAGGCAGGCACCTTTGGTATGATGTTGACCTGAGGTAATGGAGGTGAACAAAGCCAAGACGGAAAGCGCCCTGTGCTCTACCTATCTCGAAAGAGTTGGCTCGTAGAAATGCAAAGAGAAGGAGCGGGCTTCCTGGATTTAAGAATTATAACTCTCAAAGCCAACCCACCAGATTCTCATATATCGCAACCTTTAATCCTTCAAAAAGTTCCATACTTGACAGCCAACGCGCCCGAAAGAACCCCTCGATTCCCGAGATTTATCGGCTCAGATCATTGAGCGGGGCGGACGAGTAAACTTATGCAAGTCGGTGCATATCTAGGTCCTCACAGGAACAGGCACGCGATGAAATGGTAGAACAGAATACCATGCTCACTCATGCGGTATCGTACCATATGGGCTAGAAAATATGGAATTTAGCTTGTGTGGGTGCGAGTTGACTAGGCCACAACCAATAAATCCATGACGATGCTGACAATGGCATGCAAACTTGCTCATCTTGAATGCCACAAGCGCGATAATTGCTTGCACAGTCGCGAATAGCATCAATTCTGCTCCCATAGAGGCTCTAATATTGCGGTCTAGAATTATTCAAATGGCCTGACTTTGGCTGGTTCCCGTGTCCATTGTGTAACCATCTCACGCTGCTCATCAGCCGCATTGATCCTCTACCAAGAGTGACGATCTGTGCATTAGAGCCCAACTTGGGTCGCAAGACTAAATATGACTTATCAACTGTCGCGTTCTCTAGGGATCCTACAGGAATCACAGAGTTACATCAGGTCAATCTCTGGGGCCGAAAACTGTCGTTTCGGAAAATCAGCTGGCTAGTTATGCATGTGTAAAGGGGCAGTAATGCCATGGATCCTAGCTCATCATCGCAACCTGTCAATCTCTTGCACCTTTCCTTCATCGGTCTTATCATTGTCTCTTCTGTCCTTGTAAGTCAATACATGGATGTTCAAAATGGGGTTCTTCGAGCCAATACAGAGGCTCAGTTTGTTCTTCCCAGCCCCATCCAATCGTCATAACCCTCCAGTGCCGAGATAGCCACATGGCAATGGTTGCCAAATGCCGGGGCAGTCCCCCACCTCTCAAGCTGGCGGTTAACGGTCGCTAGTGGCAGCAACTTGACGGCCACAGCCACCATCATCGCCGATCCATCCCAAGACTGTTGCGGACTAGTCTCCCGTATTGTTGCGCCCTAGGTCTCTTCGGACCCTCCAGACTCGAGAACCAACAGGCCGTCGTTGGTCTCCTTTCAAGACCTCTACCCAAGGAACTTCTGTCAAATCGCTGACTCTGTCTACCTCTTCTGGTTCAGCATCTGACCGATCATCTTCTGTGTCCTCTTCCGTGATTTGAAGTATCGTATCGTTACCCTCGTCCGTACCAGCTTTCTCATAAAGATCCTCGGTATATGCCCAGCTCGGGGCATCAAACTTGCCGTGAAGCAGGACGATATGCCTGCCTTTTGATTTGATGCGTTTGAACTCTTCGACCGGGATAGGAGTAATCAGTTGTAGGGTTTTTGATTTCGTGTCGATTCCGCGTAAAAGTACCAATCCGATAGTCCTCGAATACCGAGGGTCTAGCGCGGCATCGTTATAGTTGGGTATAAACGGGATAGCTTCTGGACTTGTTGACACAAGTTGTGAAGGTTCGCACCCATCTTCCAAACCGAGCTTCACGGTGTCGGCGGCTAGCTCGGCCGATGTTTTCTCTTGTGTAAACCCAGAAAATGCTTTTGCATCCTCTATCTCTACTGCTGCCAGTACCGACCCGTTGACTGTATCTGCCAGTAATTCTGGAGGACATTGGTAGTCGTAGGATATTAAGCCTAAGATGCCGCGTTTCGCTGAGGAATATTGAACGAACAATGGCGACTTGAAAGAGAGGGGCGATGCATTCCATTTCAATCGCGGGGGTATGTCAGACAGTTCCGAGTTCTTCGATGTCGCCTCTTGTAAGTGAAAATAGGACATTGTCTGCATCGCTCGTAGGTGAGCTGCCGTTCTAGATGTAAACTCGGATTGTTGGGATGGTAGTTCTGTAAACGTCATTTCTGTTGCGATCCGTAATGCATCGACTGTTTCGGAGGGTCCCTCTTCCGACATATATAGCACTTCTTCTACTTTTGTCCTCTCAATCAGTTCAGAGAGTAGATCTAATCCAGTCCCAAGAATCCATCCTGGGGTATTGATGATGAGAGGAACTCCGGTAAAGTTCTTAGAATATGTCTCGAACAGATCGGCCGCACAAGCTAGATAAAGGTCAGGGTCGGAGGCTGGTGTCACCGATGCCATTGAATGACAGCGAATGATGTTGAAAGCAGACTTGTTGAGACCAGAGTGTGTGAATGGTGTACCCAAGTTCGGCTTGGTTACAGCAACGAGGGACAAAGTTCCAGCTGGTGCATATTCTGGTTGGCCCGGGTCGAGGTCGAGAATAACAACACTACGCGTCGTCTGGCTTTGAGGTTGATCTGTCAAAAGCCTGTTCAAGAACAGTCGCGAAAATGTTGACTTTCCAGACGATTTGGGGCCGCAGACCAACGTCGATAAAGAAGATTTCTTTCGGCTGTTCGCTACAAGCGAAGCCAGCTTCTTATTCCATGCGGGCGGGGAAACCAGGTCCTGGATAATACACTTCTTAGGTGCATCTTCCGAGGTATGGATCTGAACAATCATAAGCAAAACTTCTGACCAGAAACAGAGAAACTTACGATCTGGAAAGTGGCTTCTTTGGAGGGCTTCTTGGCTGAGTCTCCTTCGGGTGGTTCATTCCACATTTTCCTGAACAGAGGAGACAGACGTCCCAGTTGGCGTAAACCTCGAGCATTTTGATCGGGATGAAGCTCTAGTCTTGTGTCTTCCGTGGTTCGTAACACAGGGACTGCATGGCAATGGGGAGCATGAATCCATTCGATGGTTTCCGAGGGACGTAGAGTAGCACCAGCCAGTGTCACCTCGCCTTGGATAATTCGCACTCCAAAACTTCCAATTATGAGGAATCGCTTTCAAGGTTAGCTGTTGTAGTCAAGGAAACAAACCATACCACCCACCTCGCTGTTTGATAAGCGCAGTTCTATCACACCTCCTGCTTTGACTCGATGATTTTGCTTGGATAGGTGAAATGACGAATATTGTATCACTTTCTGAGGGGTACTTGTAGTTTCAGCGGTTGAGATACCAGGAGTACTACTGGGATAGTGGTGAGCTATGTTGACGTTGAAAATAGCAGGCAATCTATCTACCTTATTAACCCAGAGGCTTTGGAGTGGGCACGGGGTGATTCAGTTCCGCGCTGCGGACGGGGAGCCTTCACTGCACTCTTCTTAGGAGTTGATGAAGTTCCATTCTGACTGTTGCTCTTCTGAAGTGGGCTAAAGTAATTGGTGTTGCTGACGATTGGCTTCTCATCAGTTTCTGGAGGCTGTTGTATAGTTGGTGAAGGAGAAGCTGCTGCTTCTCTTCGTCGAGCGGCGAGAGCACTAATTGCACTCATAGCTGTATGGTATTAGTGAATTTCCCATGCACTAGAAGGAGGCTGAACAGAGAGACCTAGAACCTCCATGTTCTACTCACGTTTTGGCGCATCAACACCATCAATTCTTCTTTTCTTGTGAGATGACATGGCTGAGAATAGTCACCGGCTCACGATTCAACTCTGGAAAGTCTCCCCAGCAGAGATCGAGGTTCCATGCATCAAAGGGAGACAAGAACATGAAATAAGTAACCAATAGTATTTGACAACAAAAGTTAACATTCCATGATCGCAAACACTCTAAGGCCATTAAACTTTTGAGGTGGATGTCGCGGGTAGGTGAGAACAAGTGAATATGCAGGGTCTTATCGATAAGCATAGAAAAAATCATTAGCTGCAGTTACCAACTTCATTACCTGGGCGATAGACCAGATAGTGTTGATGTGATTTCAGGAAAATCATGATAAGAATTCGGGAATTTTAAGATATCTTACGGCCCAAGAACTGCCTTCCAGCTTGTGATTCCTTTTTTAACCTCGTCATAACTCTCTTGTCAATTTGATTTTAAGGGTCCGCGTACCTGCCACCAATTTTTTACACGAACGAGCGCGTCTCTGCAGCTAGCGGGCTGCCCCACTAGCGCGGCATCTCCCAAAATTTCATTTTCCAGAACTTCAACTTCACCCCAAGCAACCTCCTCCCGCCAATTGCACCCTCACCCACAAGAAATCTTCCTCACAAATCTGCCAAAGATGGCGCCCAAAGAACCCTTCAAGGTGCATTCGTTGAGTAAGCACATAGAGAACACAAGGAAGGGCCTATCCGCCGATTCGCAGTTCAACCGCCGCCCTGCCAACCGCGCTGCGACGGTCAAGAAAGAGTCGAGCGATCCCAACGCTCTTTTCAATAACAACAACGATGACGATGACGATGACAACTCGTCAAGCGGTAGCGATAGCGATAGCGATAACGGAGCCGCCAACTTTCTGACCAAACTAAAACCCGCTCCTGCTGCCAAGTCTGCTGCCGCTTCCCGTCGCCGTAGCAAGGATGATGAGATCGCCGACAGCGACGATGAGCGAAACGCGTCCAAGAAGAACGCTTCTGCGAAGAAGAACGCTGCCGCCAAGTCGAAGCCCGAGTCTTCGAGCGAATCCAGTAGCGAATTCGAGTCTGACGACAACAAGGCCAAGGCGAAGACCAACGGTACAACAGCGAAATCCTCCGACAGCACTTCCAGCAGCTCTGAATCGGAAAGCGACAGTGATAGCGATGATGGAGACGAGGCTCCAGCTGCTACCAAGTCATCCGCCGAGAAGAAGGACGACTCCGATTCTAGCAGCGAATCCTCTAGCGAAGATGAGAGTGAGGACGAAGCAGATACCAAGGCCAAGCCTGCCGTGAATGGCAAGACTGCTACAACCACATCTGACAGCTCTAGCGAGGAAAGTGAAAGCGAGGATGAGGAGGAGCAAGCTGCTAAGCCTGTCGCCAAGTCTACCGCAAAGCCTGCTGCCCCCGAGTCGGACAGCTCTTCCAGCGAAGATGAGGATTCTGACGATGAGATGGTTGACGAGTCGATGCACATTGAAGACCGCCAGGGGCAAGTCGCCGTTCCCAACTTCATTGCTCCTGACTTTGTCCTTCGTAAGGGTGATGATGGCACAAATGGCCAGGATGTTGCCGAGATCTGCAACCAAGCCAACCTGGAGGGCAAGCAATTCTGGTACTTCACTGTCCCTTCCAACGTGCCTATTTCAGTTGTCCAAAACCTCGAAATCCCCATGAACCAGTCACGCTCCAGTGACAAGCTGTTCTCTCACGATGGCGAGGACTACGGTGTTTCCTTCGAGAGCATTGCCCCCAAGGGTAACATCCAGATCATGATCCCCTCGTCCGACGGCTCTCAATACCGATCCAGTAAGCATTGCCATTTCGCTCAAGTATGCGCTTTACTAACATACAGACAGCTCCCAAACAGATCGACCAAGTCATGCAGGTCAAGAAGATCACACAACTTGGCGCCGGCAGCTCTGTCGGTCCTGTTCCTAAGCCAGCTCCTCGTGCCCAGCCCGCTGGCCTGAAGGCTCGCTACCAACCTATTGGCGTCAACGAGCCCATGGGCAGCATTGGTGATGAGGCAGCTGGAGAAGAGGATGTTGACATGACTGATGCCCCCGTTCTGTCAACAAAAACTTCCAAGAAGGAAAAGAAGCGCAAGTCCAAGGAGACCCCTGACACTCGTAAGAACAAGAGAAAGCTCGCAGCCTCTGAGGACGATTCTGCGGCTGTCACCGAGCAACTTCAAGAGGAAGCCAAGTCGGCAGTGAGCAAGTCCAAGAAGCAGAAGACAGACCGTGCTGGCAGCCCCGACTTGGGCTCTGAACCCGCCTCTGCGGCTGCAAAGAAGCAGACCCCTGTGCTGCCCCCCACTGTCCCTACAGCGGGCACCCCGACTCCCAAGTCTGCCTCTACGCCCGTCCCAAGCAGCAAGAAGCAGAAGAAGGTCAAGGAGACTCCTGTCCCTGCTCCTCGCCAGAGCGTGGTTCCTATTCCCTCTGTTCCTCACTCGTCTCCTCTCAAAGCCTCTCCCGCCCCTGCATCACAGCCTCCAGCTTCGCCTAGCCAGGCCAAGGAGGAGAAGCGAGCCAAGAAGCGAAAGGAAAAGAAGGCTACCTCGGGCAAATAGGAGACGCCCGTGCTGCCTCCTAAGCCTGTGTCTTCCTCGGAGTAGCAATCTGGGGTCAAGAACAGTGCTCAAAAGGGCAAGAACAAGAACAA
Source organism: Fusarium sp. MBC 119 (assembly GCA_030411635.1). Classification (NCBI taxonomy): domain Eukaryota; kingdom Fungi; phylum Ascomycota; class Sordariomycetes; order Hypocreales; family Nectriaceae; genus Fusarium; species Fusarium sp. MBC 119. Next base: position 111,035 of record JAPERM010000123.1, read on the forward strand.
GAATAGGGGTAAGGGCAAGGGCGGCAACAAGTAGTGAACGCATTTTGATTTGGTGTTGGTATAGCAAACGAATGGATGCTTGCCAAAGGATAGAGGAATCCCACTGCCGTCCCTCGCAGACACCAGCATGGATGTCTGGTACCAAGAGCCTACGACTATATACAGGCATTCCCGTCTTATCCGGCAATGGCCATACAGGGTTGGATGCAAGTAGAGGATGATACGGATTTCTTTTTTCTTCTAGCATGGCTTATTACTACGAGCTTTTCGATACCGCGACGAGACAACGGTCTCTGGAATTTAGCGGCATGGCGTTGGTGGTGCATTTTGGTCGCGAACGGAAAAGAAAAAAGGTGTGAGCTTGAGAAGCATGTAAAGGAAATGAGAACAGAGAGGTGCCTCGACAGGCTCCAGATAGGGAGATTTGTCTTGAAAGCTTTAATTTGCTAGGCTTTTGAAGGTGGGATCAGGTCGAGGGTTGTAGATATCACGATGTAGTCAATGTCAGAGAACAAATCATATATTATATATCTTGCAGCCTGTGAATATGTTCAATGTTGGATGCAAGCATAGGCCAGGGTAATGGGCTGAACCTATCCCTGCATTCTTAAATAACAATACAAGGTAGGTAGAGGGTCCTCCTGTGTCTAGCATATTATCATTCAACTTGATACTTGAAGCCTGTCACAGATATATGGTCCCCATGCCTACATACCCTATAGCTGATACGATTCTTGAAGCCATCACCACCCGTTACACCCTCCTGCAATAAGTAAATAACGCTGGGCTCATATCAGATTAAACAGACATCCTTTTGTCAATGTCTCTAATCCCATCAGCTTCGAACATCAATCAGTCAAGCCACCCCAGCCATTCTCAGTCTAGAACCCTCTATGGCTCAAAAACACCAGACGTTTATCATCCCCCGCAGAAGCCCCAAACGCCATCGAATTTCCACATCGAAAAGTCAATGCCCCAAAAGCTCCAACGATAAGCTCTGCATGTCAACGACTTTCTTAGCAGGGTTTCCTTAGCTTCAGCCTTTGAAAGGTCACGCCCCTCCCCCAGCCTCCTGGGGTGTCGATGGAATGAATTTCGCGATGACGTCCGCTATTTAAGCTTCACGTGCTACGATGATCTGATTTGATGCCACTGCCGTTGCAGATTTAAAAAAAGAATGAGCTTGGTATGATAGGCGACATTCTCTGAAGAAGTTTTCGAGATTGTAGTGAGCTTCTAAGCTCGCTTCCCAACACTTTGCTGATAGCATCATACCTAGTAGATAGTGCATTCGAAGGCCTTCAGATTCATGCGTGTAAGTTGTACAGCCCGATCTACCTACGTCAACGATAGTGGCTCAGTTTGGACCACGTACATCCCTCACCGCCAGCCTCGCAGGGCATCAAGCTAAGCTAAGGGAAGGGTCCATGTTGGGCGCAGTTCATGCACCGATGATAAGGGTCGATCGTAGCTGGTTGCGGCGTCTTGCTGCTGCTTAAAGCTGTGGGGCTAGTGATCACGAACGAGGTCATTCGGTCAGTGTATTTCAAGGCATTGGTTCTACGTGTAAGATACTTCAAGCTACCTTGCTGTGTTGGGATAGCGTGTTGAGACGACAGGTCAACTGAGACATCAATCAAAGCTGAAGAAGCAACCCTAGAGCCAAAATCGACTTGTAAGGAATGTCCTGATCGTATGACAGTCTATCTCTGTTACACTTTTCAGTATCACATAGAGCTCTCGAACACCACTGCTTGTTATGACAGCTGACAGCGGCAACACAACGGGAGCGAGCAAGTAAGGCGTATGTCGCGCAGCAGAAGGCGGGAGTATCCATCTACGGTACCCACGTGCTCGGCACGAGACGAGGCGAACAAAAAAAAGACAAAGACCCTCGAGCTTCTCTAGCATGGAATTAATGCTAGAGCATCTGGCATGATGAAAGTTGCTGCAAGCCAAGACCCGAAGGAACCGCACACGGACAGTTAGAAAGATCCGGCTAAGGGGAATCTTGATGCAAACATCAGGAGACCGGCAATACTGATTTTCATTGCATCGTCCCATGTCGGCCGGTGTTCTGGTAGACTCCGATTGCAAGTCTAGACTGTAATCACAAGCACCGGCCGAAAACTACCGACCGTGGGTCCGCGGCCGAGAAGAGCCTGTTAATTTTCTTGAGTTTTTTTCTTCTCTTCCGTTTCTTCAGACCGAGGCCGGGTTTGCGGACGGAGTTTGCCCAAACTAAATGAGTGATTTAAAAATCGCCCGAGTAAAAACTTAAAGAAGCAAAGAAAATTCAACGGCCTGGATCAGGTGGAACCACTTCGGGTTTCGCGAAGATTGTATCCCGCTGTGGAAACTCGTTGACCGTCGCGTCGCGATCGATGTTGGGGTTTCAAACCGAAAATTTCATTTAATCATACTTTGTCTCACACAGACAGGATCGTCATACACGGGAGAGGCTGAAGTAGATAGGGTTGACAGCATCCTGGATGTCAAGAATGCTATACTGGCGGCTCGCTCGGATATCCTTGTATTGACCGCCTCTGGATTGGGTCCCAAATCAAGGCTTTTATTGGTATCATGATACCTGGCCCATGATATACCTGAGAGTTGCACTGTAGTGTAGTAGCTCACGAGGGCATGAATTGGAGCTAGAGGAGCAGTCATCAATGCTTGTCTGGCATGATTGGGCATTAGCTTCAGTAGGCGTCTGCTTGCATACCGGCCTTGCCTCTCATGCAGGGTGGTAGGCATGTAACGGCATTCAGTACGGAGTAGTCAATCTGAATGGGATCAGGCGTTGCGGTCTGGACTATCACTCCCCAATCAGAAGCGTCCAGCGCATGTCTGCATGTTGGTCAGATATCCATAAGTTATCGAGAAGTTCAAAGGGCATGAGCTTCAACAGAGCAAGTCCATGATGTGAAGTTCAGCTCAGACGTCCAATAGAAACACAAGCGTCACGCCGCTAGGGTGAATACTGTAAATGCCGAGCGTGCTGTTAGGCTGCGTATGCTATTAATCGCGAGGCCAAGCTTGTCCATCTTCTTGCTTCCTATTAGGCCATCACGAGACTCGAATGGATTGACAGATGAGGATGATCCCTATCAAAGCCATGTGTCCTCTGGCTTCGAAACCAAATTCGCCTTCATCCTATTGTCTAAGCAAATCGACTAGCGTACCGCAAATGGTGGGTGTCTCGTGCGCAGGCAGGGGACCCTTGACGATCTCCTGAACTTGGGCCAGCTCGATTCGACCTTGGCTCTTACAGAACTCGCAAAGCCCGGAATAGAAATTGGATGTCCCTTTTTGATGACTTAGTCAAAGTCACAATCTGAATACCTGATATATCATGTAATAGCCGAAGATTTGAACTTTCAAATGATATATCTTTTGGCCATATTAGGCTCTGTGACGACATCTCATCTTGCAATTATCACAAGACAAACCCCAGGCCGTTTCTTTTCTGAGGCTCGCCTAGAGTCTTACTGAAGCCGTGCATAGGCGGCTCTTCAAACAACCTGTTCAATAAGATTGCAAGGAAGAACAATAACGTGTCGCCTAACTTGTATGTCAACCAAGGCAGACATCCAGCTAACCAAGGGACTGGATGAGTTTCGTACCCCTGTCGCGGGAGACCCTCCTAATCTCTCTAAACCCTGGACCCCCACTGGTAGCTCTGCTGATGCTAAGTTCGGTCCTCGGGTGCTGGCAGAATGCTCCACGTTCAATTTCCTCGCATTATGGATTCGCGCATCGCATCGCACCAGAGCGCCTCACGCATTGACAAATAAGACCCGAGCGGCCGTCAAGAGCCTCCGTTTCTTAGCGTTGTACGATAGATAGAAATCTCCGCAGACGTCGGAGTCGGAGCGGACAAGCTCCCGACCTAAAGTAATGTCACCGTCTGATGACGATGAGGCTTGTCGCGCTAAAAGGGCCTAATTGGTTCGCCATTCGCTCAATGGCCAGAGGCTCAAACGGTCTGATGCTTGTGAACTATCAGCAACAGCCAGTGTTCCGCTACATCCGAGTAAAGGTTGAAATCCAAAAAGATGACAGCAGGAGCGGAAGCGAGCAGTATCTAATCCATGTGGGATAGCATTTCGTGGGGTTGCAATCCTTGTCTCGTGTATGTCTCCTGAGCGACGGGATGGGTTGCGCGCGGCTATGGTCCGCAGAGGGTCTGGCTTGAAGCGAACCCTTGAAGTTTGGAGTTTGAAGCCCCAAACCGTTACGCGGATCGCCATGGGGATTCTTGCCAAGGGCAGGGCTGAGTCGAGAGATCTGAGCGATAGAGCTGCCGACAAGCTAGAATCATGAGCACATGGTTGTTCCATCTCGGCATGATATCTCGCCGTTCGAACCGATAAGTGGTGATATCAATTGGCCAAAGATTTAAAGGTTGCTTAGGTGGTTCTGGCAGTAGCTCTACAGCAAGTGATACCTCGTGCTGACATGAAGAGAGGCTGGTGATAGTTGATGGCTTGACGCTAACATGAAATAGAGTGCGCCGCTGCCGTGGCTCGACACCTGGAGACCATAACTGCAGCGAGGATCATCTGCAGCGGTCAATGTATATTTCAGGATAATGTGAGTGTAAATAGTACTTCTTCAGCAACACTGAGCTTGAACTCGAAGCTGGTGGTGGTGTTGAGGAGAGACAGTGGGTGTGCCGTGAAAGTCACGGCAGCCACGGTAGGGATTCCACACCTTCCCAGGCCAGCCGGCGGAGTTGGAGAAGGTACATGGGTCGTAAGTACCAATACTGCTGACTGAGTCTCGGTCGCTTTTTTCGCTTTCCGTCGTGCCTTTGAAAACCCGACGAAAAGATGCAGTGGCCCCAGCTCCTAACTAGTGGAGCTTCAAGAAAGCTGATCCTTGTCTTGGACGTTGGCTCTCAATGGCCCATTGTTCATCATCCATCTCGGTTTGCGGCTTGTGAAACTTTGTAGTGGATCTCTTGTGCTGTTCTCTCTGAAAGGAGTTTGATGTCTGTCCTTGGCACTGTCATCCTTTGATGAGTTGTCTTGTCTGAATCTTTGGCGTCTGTTCGATCAAACAGAAACTCTGCAAATAATCAGATTATTTTTCAGTACCGGAGTGACCGGCAATTGGAAGACAAAGAAATCAAGGCATTAAACGAGAATGAGCTGCAGGAAGTTGCCTCGGGCGTGCAGGGCTCAACACATGGTTATGACCTCAGCGAAAATGTCCATTTAGGGATATCTCCGGGTCGCTTACATGTTTCAATTGCAACCAGGCTTTGATTCATTAATTACCATGTACTGCCAGCACATAGAATATGAGCTGTTCAATTGATTTGCCTAGCTTTGACTATACGCGGGTCAGAACATATTGCAACTCGACGGTCAATTATCATGTTAGATTTGGCTAGGGATCGTCATCATTATCTTACAACCGCGGCCGGCTGCTAAGCACATGAGTGCTCGCCTACCTAGCTCCCGTACAGATCTGATTGGCCTGGGACATGTCCCCATCATCGAATCTACTGTAGGGGTTTCTCAAGCTCATGTCGCTGTGCCACAGTCATGACGCTGCCAGAGTTCAGGCTGCGTAACTAAGCGACACCGTCGAGCTGACCGTTTCTGATGGTGACGTTTGCCATTAGAATCAGCCACCGTCAGTCATGTCATTGGCAAGGACCGATCAAAGACGGGCAACAAAGAGGCAGTGAGTGAGTGGGTCAGTTTGAATCGACCAAACAAGTCAAAGATTCATCATGATCCTGGACTGGTCCTGTCTCGTCTCGTCTGGTCTTGTCCTCAGTTCAGTTCAGTGCAGTGCAATCTAACACATGGGATCATGGGTCTGGCTGAGGTAAGAAAAGCCTGGTGCTGGACTGGGGCAAACGTTGAACTGGCTGTGTGAGGGACCACGTCGGCAGATCACTCACCCTTCCAATCTCATTCGTCCCAGACAGCGAAAAGGATAGCATCGGAGCCTCGGGGCCTTTGAGACTTGGCGAAGTTTCCGACGACCGACTGAAAGGGTGCTTGCAGCGAGAGACTGCGACTGCGACTCTTAGAACCCAATTCATTGGATCTCAAACAGGGTGGACTTATTCAAAAGCCCTGTTCGCTTGCGTTGCCAAGGTACCGGCCGTTAACGTTTTCAGTTTTCTCGTTGCCCAGCAGCTTTGCCAAGGCTGAAATGATGTACTACGTATGAGATGTTTGGTGGGCTGCCTCCCAGTGTGGCCGTGCTAGATGACTAAGGTGAGGCAAACTAGAACTCAATTACAGATTACAGATGCTCTGCGGCTCATTTGACCCTATTCATCGAGGCTCTGTTCCAGATCGGCCTCGTCTGCCTACCTCATTTCCCTCTCAGTAATAAACGTCGTATACTTTTCGCGTTGCATACGCGGAAAAGCCAGTCAGCGTTATTTGACAAGGCAATTCTCACGCGACTCAGCCCGCCAATCAGTCTTGGCACCCGCTTCGAAGGAAATTACGGTAATACGCCTTGGTTCGGGATGCCGTAAACCCCGTACCTCCGCGGTGTCCGGTCGATGTGCTATGTCAGCAACTTTGACTGTCTCCCCTTGATTGATTGGCTTTCCAGAGACAAAAGAGCTCCGTCTGAGCGTCAAGGAAAGGTCAAACAGGCTTAGGCGCTGGCTCCAGTGCAATCTCCAGGCGACCCTGGTCCCCATCCATGCCGTCCAGGGGCCCCGCTGAGGCTTGTTGGCTGGCCGGTACCCAAAACCCTTGTAGCAATGACTCCTCCCGCAGCATCCGGCTTGAAAGTGCGAGATGAAGGGAAAGGGAAAATCCTGCGGTGCGGGTCCCCTTTGAATGAAGCTAATGTCAGTGTGATGGGATGGACTCCTTAGCGCCCACTGAAATCCTGCGCAAAGTGCCCTGTCAAATTTGTGCGTTTTAGCGGATGTCCTTTGCAAAGTCAACTGTAAAGGCCTTGTTTTTTCAGCGCTTCTAGTGGCCAGCGACACACCAGGACCGCTTCTTGGGCTCTGGGCACGCCCCTGCTGCATCACTCTCCTGCACCTCGTCATCATACTCGATCCCTCTCTCCTCCACTCCCTCCACTTTCTTCATATTACTACTCCCATTTCCTCTCCTCCGTCGTCTTCTTCCCTCCCTTTTTCTCTCCTCGATCCTCGGCTTGGTTTCGTCTTAGAATCGCACCTCATAACATCTATCTTTTCTCCTCACGACTTCAGGCTCTTAGCTTCACATTTTCTTGTGTGGCGTCCCTGTCGCGTGCTGCTTCTCTTCTCTGCGACTCGACAACCATCGCTCTAGACGGCCATCCCGACGAATCCGACAATCGTGGTATGCGTGCAAGTCAAGTAAACTGGTCAACTTGGATATGAGGTAGCTTTTGGGTATTCATATTGGGTTACCGACTACGCGTTACGAAATTCTTCGAGATTATCTTGCACTACAGCTACAATAATCAACACACGCCCCCTTTCGCACTCTCGCCGCTACCTTGCCGATCCTACCAACAACTTCGACTTTCACCTTCACCATGAACGACCTTTCCGCCACCCTCTCTGGGAAGCCTAAGCTTCAGCTGCTATGGCCTGAGCATGTCAACCTGCCATTCCTCAACACTGTTCCTCACAGATATAGAATTGGCCGCCGACGCACCAAGTCAAAATCTAGACCTGGCAACGAGGAGCTTACTAGTCTCAAGACCTCATTCAATGCTTGGGATGGTGTTCGCGATCTTCAGCAGCACCATTGGAGGACGTCGGATCTTCAGTATGCTGTTGTAGGACTTCTTGTTCTCTTCTCTCTCTGGATTGCTCCTCCAGCTCCTGGTGTCAAGCTTATGGCTATCGTGGGTAGCGTCTGGGTTCTGCTTATGCCCGCCACCCGCCAATTTTTCCTGCCTTCAGTCACAATCTGGACATGGCTCCTGTATTTCTTTTGTAGTCGGTAAGTCCGCTATCAAAATTTTGTCAATTTTCAACCATGCTAATGTTTCTCAGATTTATTCCCTACGAGTACCGACCTCACATTTGGGTCCGAGTGCTACCCGCCCTCGAGAACGTCTTGTACGGCGCCAACCTTTCCAGCATTCTCTCCGCCCACCAACATACAGTCCTCGATATTCTCGCTTGGATCCCTTACGGCTTGTGCCACTTCGGTGCCCCTGTCGTCTGCGCTCTGATTATGTTCGTTTTCGCCGCCCCTGGCACCGCCCCCGTGTGGGCGCGCACCTTTGGTTGGATGAGCGTTCTTGGTGTCACCATTCAGCTTCTTTTCCCCTGCGCGCCCCCTTGGTATGAAATGGAGCATGGCCTCGAACCTGCTGCGTACGGCATGCCTGGATCCCCCGCTGGACTCGCTCGCATCGATGCGATTTTCGGCATCGATCTCTACACGACAAACTTCAGTACCGCGCCTGTGCCCTTCGGTGCATTTCCCTCGCTTCATGCTGCCAACGCTGTCCTTGAGGCTCTCTTCATGTCTCACTGCTTCCCCCAGTTCCGAACCTACTTCATCATCTACGCTAGCTGGGTCTGCTGGGCCACAATGTATCTCAGCCACCACTACGCGATCGACCTGGTGGTGGGTGGCTTGATTGCTTCCTGCTTTTTCTACGTGGCAAAGGCTCGATACCTACCTCGACGTCAGGAGGGTAAGATCACTCGATGGGAGTACGAATATGTTGAGTATGGCGACCGCAACGCCATTTCTGATGAGGAATATGGCGAGTACTTCGGTATGGGTCTTTTGGGACGCCCTCGCTCGGATTCAAGCGATGGCTGGACTGTTGCCAGCTCGAGCTGTAGCTCTAGTAGTGGAACTCTCAGTCCAACATTATCCGAGGAGGCACTTCCCAGTATGCTCGTGGATATGGACAACAACGGCAACCTTTGGGACGGCCACGCGCCCGCTCGAGATGTGGAGCTGAGCGAAGTTGTTGTGGTGCGGTAATCGGTGCGATTCACTAATACTTCGTTATCACCCGGACGACCTTCATATCCCATCAACGCCACTGATGGGACCTTACGATTTTAATGCCCGAACCCTTTTAATCTTCGACCTTATACTTTTTTGATAACATCTTTGGCATTCATCGGCACAGCGAAATGGCGCAACGCGGTGTTTTTTACTACGGCAGAAACTGGATTCTGACGCAGGGCCGTCAGGGCCAGACGGCAAACTGTAATAATGGGTTCGAGGGACAAGGTGTCCCTTTCTAATGTATACCATGCGGAAGGACAAACCCGGACCTGAATAGAGTAATGTATACATATCAGAGGATGTTAATTCGTGCATGGGCATGTGATGCCGTGCCACGCACCGAGACGCTCGCTAGAGAGCCTGGTTGGACTCGAGAGGGACAAGCTTTGCATAGCCCCCTACTCTGACGAGGAGGAGAGAAAGAGGGCACTTGGCTCGCTGCCTAACCCTGGATGATCCTGGAGAACAAAATCCAGTCGGCGCAAGGAGGCAGCCTTTGGTGAAAGGGCAATGGAATACCAAAAATACCACTCGCTAGATATTAGCAGTTAGAAGAATTGACAGAATATTGCAACTGTCACATATTGAGCCTCTTGTCACCGTGAAATCTGATTTGATACTACATTTAGCTGATGTCGTGCAAATACGATTATTTTTAGCCGTATACTTCGGGATGCCAGCGTGTGTATGAAGTTTGGAACTCCCTAGTGCTTGACGTAAACACCAGAGTTGGTGATATTCATGAGGTCCAAATCCCAAGTGTCGATCCCAATCTGCCAAACAAATCTTTTTAAACCTTGACACATTCGACTCGCGGCAATTTTGTAAACGCCAAGTTCTTGACGCGCTGCTAAGAAGCTTGGCAGATAGACACCTTTATTGGCAGGTGGTGACCCTTTGGGAGAAGACAAAGTCCAGAGTTCATCTTGTAATAATTAATAGATAAATCATATCTGCATTGCCTAACCTCGTCAAAATCTATACTATCTTGCAGCTTAAATTCTCAGCTATTAGATGATATGTTTATTGAATTCTAACATAATCTTGAATTATATTGTCATAAGAGAACACTGAACTTCTATTCCAGGCCTTTTCTTGCTTGAGGTGGGTAGGTATATCACATAACACGACGCCCGTTGCGTTGTTTTGAGCTTTGAGGAGAGACCTTGAGTGGTTAGGATGTTTATTTGTTTAGTTTCATTGTATAAACTAGAAGGGACGGGACATTGCCCCAGCAATTCCCGACTGATAGATGTACGAGCGATGTGACCTCGAGTTGGATGAGGCCGGGTGGAATATCTCGGGCTCGGACTCGTTGTTAATGTTTGGTGGATAAGCTCGTTGTTCTCAGCCATTAACCTTTCTTATAACGTGTACCTTAAGACCAGGTATTTCGTGGTTCAGGCACATGACAGAAGTCTGATATCATACCCACGTCGCTGATATCAGACCGTCAAAGGCAGATTAGTCATGGAGGCCCTTTACCATTCGAAAGCATAACACAATATGAACACAAAGAGCAAAGATAATAAAAGGCAAGAAAGTGAGAAAGCCCTCACCCACTATATCTTAATCACGACGTGAGCTGCGCAGTCGTTGGTATCTACTTCAAAAGCGTCTCATAACAAGGATGAGGAAAAAAATAAAACACAAAACACAAAACACAAAACAAATACAGACATGAAAGTCAAAAGGAAAATAAAAGTCAAGAAAATCGAGGACGTGCTGGTCCCTCATCCTTATCTCTGCAAACGGCGTGCCTGCGGTCCGTTTTGAAACACCTATATCCAGATCGATAATGGTCCTCCTGGCCCTGTTGCGCACTTAGATAACATATCGTCTTTGTTCTGTATCCGAGTCGCGACGCTGTTCCAGGCTTACATATATTCCCCCCTGAAGTAGTTCATCATATTCGACCTTATCATGTTCGCCCAATGCTCTTCTAACACATATTCATCCCATAGCTGTCGCAGCTAGCAAATCATTCTCCATGAGCCACATCACTAATCCATTCATACCCCCACTCTCATCTTGGTTCTACCTCTTCATCGCAGGTCCGCTCCAGAGTCCCTTAGATGTCTCGACGACCCGGTTTCCATTGTTGCCAGGTTGCAATGAGGATGGGACGTTGGAGGCCGAAGTGTTGCCCATAACCACGTCGGTCTCGGTCTGTGTTCCATATCCGCTATCCTTGGGCTGGTTGCTTCCCATCGAAATGGCACTGTCCCCCTTTCGATTACTAGGTGGCTGCTGGGGTTGTTGACGCTGCGCGCCACGGCTGGGTTCCTTTGAGCGAGCTCCATCCATGAGACCGTTCTGAGCCTCGCGCAGCTTGTTGATGGCACGAACGGTGTCGATAGCTGCATGCAGAGTTCGACGGGCGTTGAAGTTCTTCTTGATGTTGGGGAGGAGGTTCTGGCTCTCACCCTCAGCATTAATGAAGCCAGCAACGAATGGATGCTGAAGAGCCTCGTGGGCAGTGATGCGCTTGGTGGAATCAATGGTCAAGCAGCGCTGGATAAAGTCCTTGGCATGACTGGAAACGCCGCGCCAGTATTCGATTGGGGTAAAGCTGTAGTCTGCGTTGAGGATGGCCTGCATCTCTTCAAAATCAGAGTCGCGATCGAAAGGAGTGTAACCGCACAGCAAGAAGTAGGTGATGACACCGAGAGCCCAGAGATCTACGGGCTTGCCGTGACCAGTCTTCTTGAAGATCTCGGGAGCCATATAACCGGGAGTACCGCAGGTCGTAGTCAGAACATGGAACTGTTCCTCATCCATAATTCGTGAAAGTCCAAAGTCTGCAATGAGCAAGTCTGCATTATCTTCAGGTGTCCGGAAAAGCAAGTTTTCGGGCTTCAAGTCGCGATGAACAATGCCGTGGTCGTGGAGGTAAGCGACAGCTGACAGTGTAGCGCGAACGAGGTCGGCAGCGTCGGACTCAAAGTAGGAACCCTTTCGGCAAATTCGATCGAAGAGCTCGCCGCCCAATGCAAGATCGGTGACGAGGTAGAGGTTGTTCATGGTCTCGAAGTAATCAACGAGGGTGAGGATGTTTTGGTGGCCCATTGAGACCTTTTTGAGGACGGCAATTTCGTTGCGAACCTACCATTGCGCATTTGGTGTTAGCCACAAAAAACTAGAAGGGCAGAAGCCTATCGAGGATATCGGGCAAGGAGTGAGATGATGCGCACCATGTGTTCGCGACCGGCCATGAGCCGCTTATTGATGACCTTGGCAGCATAGTAGCGACCAGTGTCAATATGGACGCACTCTTTGACGACGGAATAGGAGCCAGCTCCCAGGGTCTTGCCGACCTTGTATCTACAAGGCTGGACTTGAGGCGGTTGGCGGGCTGCGGAGTCCATTTTGAGGTTGTGACGTCGAAGCTGGGGGAGGCAAAGAGGAGGAAGGGTGATAAGAGGATCGCTTTGCCCCGCAGAGCGTTCGGCTAGTTTGAGGGAGGCGAGGAGTGATTGTCGTACGGTATCGCAACGAGGACAGAAAGCGATAAGTATATAAGACTCTTTTGCGATGAGAAAAAGTTATTGAGTGTGAGGAGAGGAAGAGAATGATGAACACAGTTGGTAGGGCTGAGAAAGGGCGAATGCAGTATCAGCAGTTGAAGTAGCGATGCTGATGGGCTGAAGTTTGGGTGTTGGTCGGTCAGTCCGTGGGACAGGACTAAAAGGTGGGGTTGTGTCAGGCAGAGCCCAGCTGAAATACGGATAAGATAACAGTAAATACGGGCGTTTTAGTTTTGGACCCTTATTAGTACAGTTGCCCAATTCTACAATTCTAGATGCAGGTAGGAGAGCTTACAAGCTAACTTGTGACTCTATCCGTTCTATTATTAATGCATTGTCTGAATCCCATCTCACGCAGACACAACCCATTGAAGAAAACGAATGATGACAATATCACCCAAGATGGTGCGGTGTGACAATGACGAGATTTGACCCTTGAACGCATCATATGCAGTTTCACCTCTTTTCAAGTAGACAATTGTGTTTATTTAAACCATTCAATAAATACTGCCCTCGTCTTGTCTCATCTCTTCACATCCATCCTATTGTATGAGGCGCAGTAGCCACGCTCCACAAACCTTCAATCGTTTACTGCGCAACATCAAACTTGGTTTAATTAAGATTTTACTTTCTTCAGCAGAGAGCTATTATAATACATGTCTATTTTTGGGATTGATCATGCATTTGGTCGACTCTCAGCAGCACCGTCACGACCACTCGAAGTAAGCGCACGGTTTCTAACCTGCCACCTTTCCCTAGGTACGGTAGCTGTGAGATCCCGTTGAGATAATTGAGATACGTGTACATATGTAGGGAGATAATAAGTTTTCGATTGCAGCATCCTCTTCGGGATTATGTCTTGACTACTTTCAAAGCACTTCTTCTGGTTGATGATTTGTTTAGCCAGATGGTCCTCTACGCGATTGCTTCTTTGCGCTTGTAAACTTCTTTTGTTTTATCCTTGAATCATGAAATCTCTTACCACTGTTTGATGTTAGCAAAGCCCTCGAAAAGCATCGACCACTTACATCTCTTCATGTTTCTTCCTCTTCTCTACGCTCGTTTCCGCTGGCGTGGCAGCCTCGTAGATGCGCGTGACCTCTTCGACTAACTTTCTTCTGTTGTCTTCGGCATTTACATCTCGCGACCGTGAATCCTGAGCTTGAAAAGTCAAAGAATCATTGGTCGCGGTGTAATACCTAGACTTTCGGATACTAGGATGTAATGATTTGGGAAGTTTTGATAGCAATTCTCCTACTGGGTATGTGGTGATTGCCTTGGTTTCAGTTCTTCCGTTTGTAAGCGTTGGAATCATGGTTCGCAAATTTGACTTCGTACGTACTTGTTGACATGCTGTCCGCCTGGTCCACTGGAGCGGGCATATGTAGTGTTGCCTTTGGGAAGCTGTGACGAATTGAACGACTTGAACCATGTCCGGGCCTCAGATAGAGCATCTTGATCGAGTTCGGCATCAAAAGCTTGATATCTCTTGAACCTAGGCGCAAAGGGAACAGCCGTTACATGTACTGGCGTCATTCTCAGCCCAACGGCCGCAGAGATCTGGCGTCGAAGCATGGTACAAGACAATAAATTGTTTGGGTTGACTTGTATATGACTCAATCAACAAGAAAGCAATTTCTTTGTTTTAATGCTTCCAGTAAAAATTCCTCAAGTCAATGTCTCATAAATTCTAGTACTTGAGGTTTGGCTCCTAAAATCTTGGCCATGGCTTGCTGCTCGCTTGTGGCTGAGATTCTGAAGGAGCTTCAAACCAAACTGCCTTGTTGGAGAGCTTGACCGCCTTGCCTTTTCTGGATTAGCCTTTCCCGTTAGTTGGGGTCGACACTTGCGCCCGATCAGCCTCAATCGAACCCCGAAACCCAGCCTTCCATCTTCCTCTTACACTTACCTTACCTTACCCTGCCTCCATTTTTCAAACTTCATCTTCCGATTCTTCCTCAGCCTGTGACGCACCATCGGCATCGTCGTGCTTCACCTCCAGGGCTTCGTAACAGTCTTGCTGTCGCGTATTTAGCTCTTCTTGCTTTGCTCTCACGTGCCTGCGCCCCAGCCCCATTCTTCTGGAGAACTCATTTGGTGCGATAAGCCAAGCTCCGACGTCGCAAAGACCTCTACCAACTGGTTCCCCTGTTAAGTAGCTGGTCGAGTCGTCTATCTTCCTTGTCGCCATCTTGCGATAGTGACGGTTCTCTTGTGGCTCATTCTCGCGCATCCATTTGGTTTCAGCACAACTTGAGTTGGCTCAGAGCCATACCTTGTCGCTTTGACCGCCACTCAACTCTCCATTGCGCTTCCAATTCCCATTTTGCGCCAGGCCATCGCCTGGCGGTCATTTCCGCTAACGAGTCGAGCTCATCACTCGATCTCCAGTTTCACTATCGCTTGTGTCCGCGTCGTTTGTGCGACTGGCGGCGCTCGAGAGGGTCACCTCATCCTGCTACCCACCAAAAAACCCCCAGCATTATTTAAATGACAGAACCCGAGGCAGAACTCCAGGCCACTGCCAACCTCTCCCCTGTCTCTCCGTCACCTGTTCATTCAGCCACGTCTTTGGCAGTTCCCGTGCTGCAAGAGACGGTTGACAACATTGACGCCATGGTTGCTGCTGCTTCTGCTGCTGCTGCCGCCGCTGCCGACGCCGCCAACGGCTCAATCAACAAGGCCCCTAATCTTGAGCCCATATCAGGGGCCGGTGATGACGATATTGTAGATGACGACAGCCTCAACGATCCTTATGGTGAGGACGACACGGATGCGGCCGCCCAACAAGTGCCGCAGCCTCATGTCGAACAAGATCTTCCCGACAGCAATGACGACTACGCGAAGACGTTTGATTCACCAATTGGGCCGGAGGAGGGTGAAGACGGGGACGTTCAGCCAGAAGATGTATCATCGCTACCCCGAGAATCCAACGATATTTCTCTTTCATCCGATCACTTGACAAGTCACCCATCGCAAGTCTCCCATGCCGTTCCTGAATCATCCTTGTCGGCCCAGTCAGGCCAACCTGCGGCATCAACTGCCTCCAATGCTTCTTCCGAAGCCCTGCCTGGCAGCGTTGCAACAGCCGTCACATCGCAGCCTTCCAACCAGCCGACGTCGTCTCCAACTACAGCCAACCCAGATGCTAGTAACGCCGTCGGCTCTGCCAATGCCCAAACTGATATTCAACGGCTGGTTGCTGATCTTACTGCGCCAGCCGAGTCCAACCCCAGCACAAATCTATCTGCCCCATCCGCCACAGGTGAACAATCGCACGAATCTGGCGCCCCGTCTTCAGGCTTCCCACCGCCGGCCTCTCTTCCACCGAGGCCTCCTTTGTCACAAGCAGTTCCTCAAACGTATGCTTCCCAGCACCATCCAGGGGGCATCAATGCCAGTATTCCTTCCAGTGTTGCGGCGCCGCCAACCCCCGGGCAGCCGTCCACCTATGTGGCTACTGGTGCTCCCATTACAATACCTGATGCTTTGGGTGATTTTCCGACCCCTCCTGGCTCTGGCCTCCAGGCGCCTGTCGCCATTACTTCCATAAATGCTCCTCCGTACCCACCTCAGTCTACCCCTTATACTGCTGATCAAGCTCAAGATGCCGAATATCAGCGCCAGTGGGATCAGTTTTTGGCTGATGAGCGCCAGTACATGTCGGAGGCCAAGTGGGACCGTTTTCCTGAAGGCTCACGCATCTTTATTGGTACACGATCCGCGTCTGGCGCGTCCAAAAATGGCGCTCACATATTCTCTACAGGCAACCTCTCGAGCGACAAGGTGTCGAAGCGTGATGTCTTTGATCTGTTTCATCGATTCGGAAGGCTTGCCCAAATCTCACTCAAATCGGCCTATGGCTTCGTGCAGTATCACTCCATAGAAGAAGGACAGCGGGCAATGGATAATCTTCAAGGCATCGAAATCAAGGGAC
The DNA here is from genome assembly GCA_030411635.1 of Fusarium sp. MBC 119. Lineage (NCBI taxonomy): Eukaryota > Fungi > Ascomycota > Sordariomycetes > Hypocreales > Nectriaceae > Fusarium > Fusarium sp. MBC 119. Next base: position 127,468 of record JAPERM010000123.1, read on the forward strand.
GCAGAATTCGTAAGTCCGCCCCCTTTTGCATTGTGATGTTGTGCTTCTAACAAGGTCGAGATCTTGAGGTATCGCGTGTCCAGGATAAGTCCAAAAAGGAGAGGGGTCGCAGTCCAGATAGAAGCAAGAGTCGTGACAATGGCCGCCGAAACGATCGACATGGCCATCAAAACCGAGACGATTATCGATCGAATCGCGGTCATTCGCCTCATCGCAACGATTACGGAAGAGACGATTCTTATGGTCGTGATCGAGGTTTCTATGACGGCAGTCGAGGACACGCACGATCGCGTTCCCCAGGTTATGGTCGTAACGATAAGGACAGTTACCGACGAAGAAGCCCAAGCCCGTATGGACGATCTCGACATGAGAGCGAGCTTGATCTTCCCCGGCGATATGGCGCCGACGTCCCTGATGTTCAAATCATTCTCCAACCTGATGTCAATCGCGAGTTTGTTAGCTGGGTGGAGCAAGCTTTCAAGTCCAAAGGTCTCAGATCTGAAGTCATGTTCTTACACCCTAGATTTCCCAAGGACACAGTTGTTCAACGACAGGCAGCCGAAGGTGTTCATGCCGTTGTAGACCTCGATCTTCGGGCACAGAACTTGGGCAAGATTCCAGTGCAGGCATTCGATCGCTCAGCAGGCTCCAACAACGTTCGGTTCGACCAGTATGTGGACTTAGACCCTCCTACTGCAGCCGAGGTTATCGTTCGAGCCAAGGCATCAGGAGGTCCGCCTAACTATGGTCAGCCATATGGGGGAAATGGTTATGGCAACGCTCCATACGCTGGTCAACCCCCTTATCAAGCACCTGCAGCCAACTACCCAGGCCCTCCACCACCACCGGCAGGACAATATGGGCAACAGCAGCCGCCTTCGGCTAACGTCGCCAACATTGCGAACCTGATGGGACAGCTTGACCCTGCGTCACTTCAGCAGCTGCTGGCACAAGTCCAATCCGGTGCTGCTCAGAACCCTGCCCTTGCTCGAGCTGGTACAAATCCCACGCCTGCTGGACCACCTCAGGCTGATATCCAGGCACTATTGGGCAGCCTGGGTGGTAATCCTGCGGCTCAGCAGCCACCGCAGCCTCCTCCAGGCGCGTATAGAGCTCCCTATGGAGCACAGCCGCCGTCGAATGGAGCACCACCAAACGGCGATGCTGCAGTTCAAGTCCAGAACATTATGGCACAGTTGGCCCGCTACCGACAGTAGGATATTGAAAGACGAACCCGTGGACTGCAGATGAGGCAGCCTTGATCATCATTGATGACACCCCTTATGATACCAGCCAGGAATTTGGTTTTTAGACATTGGAATTACCCGTCTTGTTGTTTTTTGTTCTTCTCGATTTATGCATAGAAGTCAAGCCGTATCAACGGCGTCCCTATACGGGGGTTAGATAACGGAGCGCGATGCGTTTTTAGGCCTGGGTTGGAAGATGGGTGAGGCGTTGACGGATGTGAATCATGATGGGGGAGAGATCAAGTTTTCGGGTGCAGTAGGCATACGACGAAAGCATAGAATATGATAGTTTAGTCTATGATTATGGTGGTGTTGTATTGGATTGCATTTGATACCGAAACCATTCAGGATGAGGTATGGCTAATGTTTTAAAAGTAAGATACCCAACCGGTTTTAGATACTCACATTGTCCTCGGCAATTAGAGAGGCTTGATATTCCTGTCTCACGGTCACTTATGTGAGTTGCAAATCGAGAGAGAGCACAAATTTTACCCTTAAATATCCCATTGCCTTGAGATCTGCTAACTACCTTGTTTTTGACATATACATCAAGTTTAAACAAACAACCATTACGCTCATATCTCATATCTACCATCCAAAGCTCTCGTTATGCCACCATACATGACGTCCCTTCATCACCCAAGGCGTCACGCTCTTGCGCAGCTCTTTCGTCATTTCAGCAGGACCACAAACCAAGATAGCCACGCTCTCCTGCTGACCCTGACGAAATGTATCGTCGACGATCTTCTGCAAGTCTGGCCTTTTGCTATTTCGAACAGCGGTGCGAGGAATCTGCTGCTGGGATAGGTTGTTCAACTCCACGCCGGCCGCGTTGTCGCTGTCATTGGCGACGCCCATGTCGCCTGTGAGGAAGAGTTGTACTTGGTCGTCCTCGAAAAGAGACTTGCCGGTGGGACTTGACGAGGCCCAGGTTGCGTCACCTGCACTGCGGATGGCCCAGATGAGTTGGACATGAGCGGTTGAGTTCTCAGCGAGAATGGCGTGATAGAGGGGCACGGCAAAGGTCGCACCCACGCCGCCGGCTACGATGAGAATACGGCTGATACCTGGAGTTACGAGGTCGTTGAACGTCTTTCCTATCGTGCCGTACGGGCCTTCGATGTTGAGCTGGACCTTTTCGGCCGACGCTTCGGCGTTGGTAGTTGAAGAGAAATGATGCAGACGATTCGTCATGGGACCGGTTCGTGTGCGGGCTACAAAGGTCAACTTGCCTGTGTCTTGGTTTGTAGAAGCCACCGTGAAGGGATTGTAGAGGAACTCAAAGACAAGGTAAGGCGCAGAGAACTGTCCAATTCCGGGGCGCGAAGCTGGTGGGACGTTGAGGTAGATGTGCGATCCGGGACGAGCGGCGTACTTTGCAATCTTGGACGTTGGCAGCGTAGCAGAGACTTTGACGAGGCTCGTACCGGGGATGGCTTCAATGACAGCCGGCGCTGTAATGGTGGTGATCTTTCGAGCAGCTACATCCAAGACAAAGATTCCAATGGCCTCTGCAATGTAGAACCGAGAAGAGGGTGCGTGGAAGTAGATCAAAGGTGGAATAGCAAAAGCACCAATGAGATGAGTGATGAAGAATAGCCGGTATGATTCCTGACGGACGCGTGCCATGGCCGTGCCGTTGAGAGTATGGAGAAAGATAAATCCCACGACACCTGCGAATACAACGGGGGCGAAGAAACGTTTGAGCCATATTCCAGACTCGAAAAAGAAAATGTTGTAGAGAATGGCATGGACAATGAGTAGGGAGTAGATAATACGGCCAAGAACACGATGGTAGCGGTTGAGATGCTCGTGAGAAGAGCGAAGCATGAAGGCGAAGGGGTTGAGGACCTTGAGAGCGAGGAGATATTGAATAGGCATCTGAGAGGTTGCGATGATGCCGAAGCGTTTTGTGAGATGGAGATAGTCTACATCGTTAGCAATGGTCTCTCATATAGTTCAATTCATATGAGATAGACTCACCCTTTCCTGTACCATGAATACTCAACACCAACAACCAACAAGTCCAAGCAATGCCCAGAACCCATTCATCACGCTGTCCCCAATGAGCACCGAGGAAGTAAACATCTTCACCCAACCACCACTGCACAATCGGGCCTTTCTCCAAGACTTTGGTGATCCATCTCTGTTGATTCGCTTTGACGCCTGGTGAACCGGGGACTTGACGATATCCACTGTTCCGGGCCCGGCGCACGCGGTTGATAAGTCGGACTAGGATAAATAAGACCGCTGGAGCGAAAGCGGAGAGATGCGCTATGTAGGCGTAGTAATTGAGAGTCTCGCGGCGCTGGTGCTTTTCCTCGGAGGATAGAGTGAGGAACTCCCACGGCCAGCCCATATTCATGTCTATCTCGCCCTCAACTTGATGTCTTTATTCAAATTGAGTTCAAGACACAGCTGGAAAAGCAAACTAACAACAGATCAATCGACTGGATGAGTCCTTGTTGCAATTATGTTTCAATGAATAACACACGCTCAAGAAGCCACGACCTGTCAATTCACAATCTGGAACCCCAAGTTCACAGTTGCAGGGAGGACAGCATGCAAATTGCGTCAACCTGATTGGTCAGCAACGGCTGAGCTTCAAATAGGTACCTTGTCTAATTTCCTTACCCTGTATCCCGCCTTGGCCAAATTTATGTTAACTTAACGACGTCAAGGCAGTTAGAGATCCAGTTTAGGAATGTGACTTTGCCCATTAGCAATTATCTTTAATTAACAGGTGATATTCAAAACACGTCATGATATGTTTGTTTTTGTATTCATGTCTAAGTAACCTAGCCTAAGCATCCCTCATACACCATCAATCAAGGCCAGACTCAAAGGAAATACCCAGAGAAAACCGTCATAACACCAGAGCTCCACTAACTATGCCGTCCGTCAACCTCTTTGTCTATTGCAATGTCGCTAGCAACTTTGTGTTTCCGTCCGTCTTCGCAACATCGACTGCTTCGCTTCCATGGCGGACCTAGCTTGAAATAAATCGTACATCGTTCACTATACATCCCGAAGACTACGCCATATGATATTCCCGTATGACAAACGAAGACTTAGCTCTTCGCGTCGTCCTGGTCGGGCTCGAACTTGGTCTCGCCCAACAAGGGACCGGGTGACGACGTCATAGCAGTCTGTGTAGCTGGCTGAGGCTGGCTCTGCACTGTAGGACCGGTCGGTCGGTTGGGAGTTTGCGCTGGCTTCTGCACCGGCTGATTGCTTGTCGCGGCATGCAGTCTCTGGTCCAACGCCCTGAGAGCAATAGCCCTTCTCCTCTCGGCCTCTGCGCGAGCGCCTCCAGGGGCATTGCGTTGAATCCGGGTATCGTTTCGGGAGGAGGAAGAGGAGGAATCACCCTGCGAGAACGGCGTGCATACTCGCATGGCAACCAACACGAGGAAGATCTGATCGGCGATGGCAGCGACAAAGGGCTTTACAGGGCCGGGGAAGAACTCGGCAAAGGCAAAGGTCTCGCTCGCATCGCCGCGGAGGGAAGCATCCTGGGCCGAGTCGAGGTCGGGAAAGACGGTCTTGTAGAATCGGAGGTAGGTCCAGCTGGTAAGGAATCCAAAGATCGCAAGCCACAATGCGGCCCTTGTAAGGATAGGCGTAAGAGACAGAAGAAAGACGAGGCCGATGTAGAGCAGCGGGAATCGAGGAACTCGAAGAGATATCACACCGCGGAAGAGGGTCACAGTGTGCGCTGGGACGAGTTGGCTGAAAGCGACGAGGAAGGCAATCTGAACGGGAACGGTTCCGGCAATGACTGTCAGACTATATACCAAGGTTAGTCTCTATACGACGTTTTTCAACGGGGTAATACATACGTCCAGCTCTCATTGCGCGACAGTGTAAAGAAGAGCACCATGACACAGAGTGTCAGGAAGTTTGGAACCAGCGACACAATAGCAAGGAACTTCGCCAGCTCAGCCGACGACCACGCTCTCTCAAGATAACGTCCTCCATGATACAGCGTAACAGCGCCGATACCGAGAGTAAACACATTACTCTCGACAAACGTCGATGTTATGAATGTCCAGGGGTAGATGATGGACAGCTGCGGCACCAGCGTCAGGTAGGGGATGACGATGTTGGCATTGGCAGTCCATTGGCGATAGCGAATCGCGGCGCTGAGGAGGGATTGTCCAACAAGTGCGATTAGTAGAATTCGCGTAACCGGTGGGATGTTTATTCGAGGCGGCATCGTGATTCGAGTATCTGAGGTTCAGGGTTCAAGATCGGCTCTTATTCCAAGTTGAGGACTGCCTCGAAGTTTGGAGGCGTTGGGCTTTTGGCGCGAGATGGCGGGGACGTTGATTCGTGTTCCGATCAGTAGAAGCAAAGACTTGTGTGAACCTCTTGTTTTCGCCGAAAATATTGTCGTACTCAAAAGCCTTTGTCGTTGGCGCTGACCCTTCAAGTTTGTCCTTCTCTTTATTTCCCCTTTGAAGCTCTGAGATTGGATACTGAGTTGTCCTCTGTCCCCTGCAGCCTCACTAGACCCAAGATAGCTCAGCCTCATGTGGCGCGTGACCGGTAGCTTAGCCTAAGGCCGCCACATCTTGGAGAAGCGCAATGTTAGGATAGGTAATTTGGAACCCTGCTGTTTTGGCGCCTGATCAGTTAATTTTGACGAGGATGAGGCCTCTCTCCAGCACGTTTAGGCGAAACCTTGATTACTTTTGCTCTGGCTGTCGATTCTCCTATTACATATGCTACTCCCCTGATAAACAAACTCAATCAAGGGAAACTGACGCGTCTCGGGATCTTCAACGTTAACCTCTTAAAGTTTCAAGGAATCTGACTGTGGAGACAAGCATGTTCTGGCCCGCCTCCAAGACATTCGTGATTCAGGACTCAGATACAAAAGAGGTCAATTACTTTTCACCGGTTCATGCAAGTTCCAGACCGAATGTCATCCTCGACGACAAGTTGCAAACCTCATCAAGGATGGATGAAGCTGACAGACATTGGCTGCCTTACCTGGGATGGCCCTGATTAAAGATAGCTAGTCAGCAAAGCCATCCATAAGGATTGACGGTCTTGATCCGCTAGTGTCCACACTTTAGCGATAAAGCCACGGTTAGAGTTTGAGATTGTGAGATTTCTGCTGAAAACTTGAGATGTTTCACTTTTTAGCGTAGCACTCTCAAGGTCGTGTCGAACTCAATAAACCATAACCCAGGGAACATCTCCCGTAGCAGCGCACTCAACTTGTTACAACTTGTTACTGATAACGCACTCAGTATCAATCTCGAATGGAGAGATACCAAGCTCGGTCAAGGTTCGGGGGCCTCGGCAAAGACAAGATGACGGATGTCAGTCGACGCGACCAATTCCCAGATGAAGTCTGATTGGCTGAGAACGTTTAGATTATCGACAATTTGTTGTTCCCCTGTGCCTCTCGAACATGGAGCGAGTGGGGCTACCGACTCTGGAATGTCGTGCAGGGCAAAGCAAAGATAGATAGCCACATCCTCGATCCCCTCGTGTCATGTTTTGTTGCCAAGGTGAGGGCGCAAAAGGCTGATGCACTTGAGTTATACGTCACTTGTGAGTTCTGGGTAAAGACTACGGCCACGAATGCCAAGGTCGAAGAATCCATGGCAGTGGTGGGCATAAAACCCGGAGATTTGCGATACCGTAGAGAAACTGCTCAGGCCATGCCGCCCCGGCTCAGTGGAGGGTCCAAGTACCGAACGGGAGATGCACAAGGTCAAGGAGAACCTCGGGAATGTGACGGGAGGCTTGCGACAATCAACATCACGTGACGTAAAAAGCATGATGAAATGGCTTGAATCTCAAACAACTGAGAGAAAAGAGATATCTTGATCACACGGACAGATAACGTTGACGGCAGTGTCATGGATCCGTGGCGAGTGAGCTGCTCACTGCTCTGTTGCAACGCCATCATAACCGCTGAAATCATCACAAAGTAAAGTCCGTGCATTGACGCAGTGGAAAGCACGGGACCCTGTCGAAGTCAAAAGGTGCGGCGGGTACCCGCCAAGTTCGGAGTTTTGTCGTGGGTGGAAGCGAGACGTGCAGCAGCGCGTTTTTGACGCATTCTGTTGAGAGAGCTGTACTCTGCAGTATCTTAAGAGATCGCAGTCTCTTTTGAGATGGCGATGGTTGAGTCGCGTTCTCCTCACCAAGTAGTTGAAACCACGATGCTGGATTCTTTTCCCTTTAAAACGACCGCTAAGCCTGGTGGTTCAAGACCCGGACAAGGGCAGCCGCTGGCCCCGGTTGCATGGTGGGCTTCTTGGCGGCCCCTTTGACGAGCTAAAGTATTGCCACGTAATGACGAGAGTTCAGGCAGGGCTGCGAGCGCCTTTGCGATGAACAGGACGGCCAACATTTTGCTGTTTTCTCTGTGGTCAAGGCACACTGACAACCGTTTCCTTTTCCCCTGCAAACTGGGTCGCACGAGATGTTGCGAGGGGCTTTTGAGCCGTTGCACAACTTATGAATGCTGTTGTCTGGAGATGACGCTGGCAAACTTGGCAAGCAACCAACTCTGCGGACAAGCCCTGCCCTGCTACCGCTTGCAACGTTCTTTGCGTTTATCTTCTCTCTGCCTGGCGGCTATCGGTGTGTGGTCAAGCCTTGTTGAGGGCAGCAAGTTGTGCATGTCATGTCACGCAGAGATGGATGGCTCAGATGTGGACAGGACTGGACGACAATGGGTGTGGCATCCTTGTCTATGGTGGCATCTGCCCGTCCGGAGCTGTGGGAGCCAGGCGTGCCAGGCATGCCGGGGCGGTGTTTTGGTGGGCCTTGATTGTGGGCTTGCCTTGAACCATCTATCGCCTCCCCAGACCGTGGAGGTCTAGTTAGCAGAGTTGTTGGCTTTGGTGGCGGCGATGATGGACGTGGAGAGAAGTATCGTCACTCACTCTCAGAAAGAGTCAAATCTCTCTCCTGCTCTCCTTGAACATGACAGCACAATCTCAAGAGCAGAGCCCAAATTGGACTCGGTTCCTCCCATCCCAGCCCAGCCCATTGTGACATTACACCTCGAATTGGAGTGAGCACAGCAGGGGTTAAAGGGATGGGCGGGGGACGGAACCTGACACATGTTCAAGTATCTATACTTTGATCAACGTGGGCTGGCGCTGGCCGGCTTGAGCCTGACCCCTGTCATAGCCGATCTGCATCCGTCTCAGATTTTTGGGAGAAAAGGCGAATGCATCAGCCCGAGCCCTGGGAGGGAAGCATGGCATGGCATTTGACGCGGGCTAGCCGTGACTAAGGTAGTCAGCGCCATTTTATTGGTCAATAATTCGAGAAAGCCTCATGCACAAACTGGGGGGCACATTGACGGAACACCATCACACTCGCAGCGGCAGGGGCGTAATCTAACGATGACGAGCGACATTTCTTCATTCTACCGACGGAACAGAAGGAGAAGCAAGGAAGAAGCAGAGGCAGAACAGAGAAGGGGAAAGGGAAAGGGATGGGGATGCAAAAGCCCATCAGTCGCTTCTTCTTGTCACTATTCCTAGATCGTATCGGATATTCAACGCCCCCTCTTCATCTTCGCTGTCCCTTCTCCCTGTCGCTCACTGTCACCAACAAGGGATATGATCTTCAAAACCTTGTCACTCTCGTGAACGCCGCTGCTGTTGAAGACATGGAAGTCATGTAATGACCAACTGACCAGACCTGGGTACCTGGAAAAACTACCGTTGTTTTCAAGGTGGGCGTAGGGGGTCTTGGGGGTGCTGGTTTATTTTCAGTTTGTTGGAGGTTGCAGTCACCATTCAATATCCGCCATGGCCCAAACGGGTTCAAGGACCTTCAAATGCTCACAGCAAAACCCCTGCTTGTCCGAGCATCAAAGGTCCACAATCCGCAGGTCCACGACCCTTGGTCGATGAATCGATTGGTTCACTTCCCACCATCTCCAAGGTAGCGGTACCTACCTAAAGAACGCGCCCGCAGGGGTGTCCTGACCATCTCGAAAGAGAACCTTACCTTGCTCTTGACTTTTGTGGTTGGCGTCCAGTTCTGTCTCGTTTTCCATCCTTCGACCTGGCGTTCGCTAGCGCCAGTCCCATTTCGAGCCCGCCGTTCAGTGGGTTTTAGCTCCCTTCCACCCAATGCATCTGAGGATACGGCGTACCACTTGATGTTTTGTGTCTATTTGATCTCCTACCAACGCCTTTCGCCTCCTGACGAGAATGTCTGTCACTGTTAATTGACGTATATGATTAAAGACCCTATATCTATGCATATTGGCAGCCTAATCAGCCTATGACTCTGGCTGTTCGTGGGTTGAATGAAGGGAAAAGTACCTCCAAACCCCCAGTCAGCCCCGTACCTAGCTCCCCGTAAAGGCCCCGTAGCTCCAGCGCGAGCAATGTCGCTTTATTCTTGGCGTTTTAAGGGTACCTCGACAAGGTACCCTTCCATCCAATCCATCCTTGCAACACCCCAACTAATTCAAGCTAGCAGAAACGGGGAGAGCCACAGGCAGAAGACCTGATGCTGTGCTAGCCCATGTTCCTTAAATACGTACCTTACGTAGCAGGAGCATTGAATCTCGGACTGGGCTGCTGGCCTGGTCTGGCCTGGCTTGGGACGGGAGTGACCTACAGGGGCGGTAGAGGTACGTACCCACTCACCACCACCGCCCCGACTGGAACCTTGAATTTCATCTCTCTTTTGCATCTTCACTCACCTTACCTTGGTCAAACTAAATAACATCGAATAACCCGCCTGCGCCTCGATTCTGGCTGGCTTTGACGAGCCCGTTGACTTCTGCTACAAATTCCGCTTCACATCGTCTGCTGCGACCTCCTCAGCGACTCTGCGCCTATTACGGCGCCTTCTGAACCATGGTCGCTAAAGAGTTCCTCGACTCGGATAGAGTCAACTTTCTTGTTTGGAGGTTCGTCTCGTCACTGCTCCACGTTCCCGACTCACGACCGCGAACTGGTCCCCGCCAGTTCCAAGACCCTTTCACGATGACATTTGACCTTTTTTTCGACTTTGCGCTGACCATGTATCTCTGCTCATCTACAGATTCCTTCTTGAAGGCAGTATGTAGCGCTCAGTTTCTGCGCGCCCTCGGCGCTACGGGCAAATCTAACCTTACTTTCCTCACAGATTATCGAGAAACTGCCGCCAAATTTCAAAAGGAATGGCACGTTAAGCAACCCCACAGAGAATTCGCCTTTGCGCGTCACGTAAAGAGCCATGCATTGGTCTCGGTCATTAATCGTGGCCTTCTTTACTACGCGCTTGAGCGTGATCATGCACAAAAACTGGTGAGTAAATCTTGGAAATTGTCACTTTCGATGAGAGTTTCGGCGTTGTACCTGTTCCCCCACCCACCGAGGTGAGAGTGGGCTGTACATTTTGTTAAGGCGAAACTTCCAAAACGGTCAGAGGCTGACGGAATTCCCTATGTGCAGCTGCCTCAGGATGCAGCAGCGGATGCTGCCGAGGCGCTGCAGGTCGGCATTTTTGGACCACTGGACGCGCACCCGCAGGGAAGAATTGAGGAGGAGGAAGACGCTGAGGGAGAGGAAATTATTGAAGAGGAGGTATCACGGAAACGAGCGCCCCAGCAATTACCAAATGGATCACCAGCAAAGCGACCGCGATTAAGCAATGGCTTCGAGAATGCCACCGATGCACCGGCTGCAGTATCGGTACCAGCATCAGGACCAACGACAGCACCAGCACCAGGCACATCGACCACATCAACAGCAGCACCACCCCCAGTGACGACACCTATGGAAATTGACAATCAGCCCGACAACCACGCATATCCTTCGCCGCTTGAGGGCGAGCAGGCGCCAGAGCCAATTGTACGAACTGACGGCCCAGAGCAGGGCACACAGGTTGATAAGGTCGAGGAGCTGGCTCCAGAGACGACCTTTATTCGCTTGGTAGACGACAGCCAACTTCACAATGGCCGCGCAACTACGCCATCACGTTCCTCACCATCTGGCCCTGACAACGCTCCCATCCTTTTGCAGTGCGAGTGGAACCCAAGAGATCCATCCATCCTGGCGGCTGCTGGCACGGATGCACTAGCCCGCGTTTGGACCATCGCGCGTGCCGGCCCCACCGAACCGGGCCAAGATCACGTGTCACCCCAAGGCCATTCCCTGCTCGACCGTGATGTGCCCCGTGATACGACAGTAACGGCCCTGTCGTGGACTGCAGATGGTGCTGCAATTGCAGTAGCTACTGATTCGAGGAACCAGGCATCAATTAATGTGTGGTCGGCTGAGGGCGCGCACTTACAGTCTATGGAGGTATCAGAACCTCCCATTATCAAACTATCATGGAACCCCAACAATACCGCTCTCCTCGCTATCTCGCCGGATAAGGGTGGTGCTCTTGTCACCGTGCACTACCCTCCCGCTGGAAACTCTCTCTCATATCTCCTCGCCGGTCATGATATTGCAGCCACTCCCCTGGATGCCGTCTGGACTGGAGATGCTGAGTTCTTGCTATGTGGAGGCGACCTAATGCTATGCCTCCAATGTACAGACACAACAATAGTCCAAGCCAGGAAATTCGAAACCAAGGAGGATGATAGCTTCACCCAAGTGTTTTTTGACCCACGATCAAGTTTGGCAGCTACGTCCAGCGACAAGGGCACACTTGATGTAAGACCCCACGGTATTCTCATTTGTTGAACAAAATGCTGACTGATTTAGCTCTGGGACGAAGGCGGACAAAGGAGATCTATTTCTGCACACCAAGGGGCCATTACCTCGATGCAATGGCAGCCTCTTCCCGACAACCAACCCAACGCTGACGATGAGCGACTCATTGCAACAGGAGGAGACGACTGTGCGATCCTGATCTGGAATGCACGAATGCCCGAGAGCAAGCCCAAGTGCTTCTTAACGATGGACTCGCCGATCATGAGACTCGCTTTTACACCGGATGGCGCCTTTATCGCGGGTGCAACGGCAACGCAGGTCTTGATTTGGAAGGTTGGAAGCCACGCTATACCTCGAGCCAGTTGGAGTAGACCAGTGCACGAGGGCTGGCTCAGTCCCAAGGCACACACCGAGTCTGACGAGGAAGATGAACATTGCTTATGTTGGGATGCTGATGGCCAGAAACTGGCTTATGGCTCCAACAGCAGGGTGAGTAGCTTTTTGTTGCCAGAAAAGCCAATGTCAGTTGTGCTAACGTTGAGTAGCTTGCTATCATTAACTTCCGCAGATGAGGAGGAGGCGAAAGCACGTTGAGGGTCTAACCTGATTCTGCAATTTCGTCATCTAACAGGGTCTGGACGTGCATGGACGCACATAACACGGAAGCCTGCATGCGGAGTGCTATCAGCATCTTACGCTTTTTAGGCACGGCTTGAGACAGCAGTCGACCGAACTGCACTGCACTGCGCAATCGGCACGGATGGATGCCCTTAATGTCTATTCTCGCTTGGACATGGTTGATTGCGACAACTATATGAACCTGCGACACTCGCAACAACTCTTTCTTGTATACCACGACGACGAACAACGACCGGCTGGCTACGGGGTTAGCGACAAACTCTTTGATTGGCACATATACAACACGATCTGGGCACCTCTCTACACACACGAACTCTTGTTGATGACTGAACATGGATAGAGGTTATAGGAGTACAGAGGATACGGCATTCGTCGCTTTACCTTTTTTTTTTTTCCTCTGTCGTTTTTGGATTCAGTTTTGGGGCTGGGGTGGTTCCTATGAGGTGATGGAGCGTACTGGGATGTGATATGGTCTGAAGGTTATGGGCGCGTGGGTTGCATCATGTCCAATTCCCCATGTGTTCTTGTTTGGTGACGGGGTTTTTGCAATATCTATCTGTATGAGTATATACCATTTGGGGGTGTGATGAAATGGCGCAGAAAAACAAGGGTTTTTGCTTTGACACATCAAAGGAGTTGGGGGCTGATTCTAGCCAAGCCAACAATAGCATCAATTAGCAGGCAGTTGTTGCGGTTCCTTATCCGAGACACGGGATTGATGGTGTATGAAAGACGGCAGAGAACTATATGAATACCTAGGTACATACATATCCAATGGTGATAAAGCAAGAACATGTGAAATAAGAGGCCATAGCGTCGGGATGTCCTCTGCATCTAGACTGTCGTGGGAGATCGAGGACGGCTACGGTCTTGGCCATTATGCAGTGTACTGGTGTATTGTACTTGATGATACCAGTAACGACAGAGGCCCTTGGATATAGCCGACAGAGTATCAATTTTGACCTAGTGGATAGGTAATAAACAGGTACTCTATTTATGGATACACACTATTGAGGCTCATCGGAAGAAGAAAAGAGAAAAGTAAGGCGACCAGATGTTAGCTGTAGCTGATCAGGTTAGGTAGCAGATCTATCTTTTCCCCTCTCTCTCGCTCCGAGTAGTCATATCTGACAGAGGTTGTTGATTGGAGGTTGTGGTTGTTTGCAGTAAGACACCACGCCTTGCATGTCTCAGCTGTGCTGTAGGTCAAGGGCGTGTAGCATAGCTGATTTACATATTGCATGTACGAACAATTCATTGTTTTCGAGGCGTCACTAGCTTTTGTCTTGATTCTTGGCAGATGTATGTATTCAGGATAAGCTGAATGCCTCAACAGATGCCATTGAGGCTGTGGTTAAGCTTTGTTTATATTTCTAGTACGTGAATAACTCACTTCTCATTTCATCCCATCTCACTTACTCAGTCGCTCATGACTACGAAGTAGATCTCACGGCATCACCGGCTCAACTAACAAGTAGCTACTTGCCTGCCGCGGGAATTTAGCCCCAATTATCCCCATCTCCACAAAGTTCGCCCGTTTTTCCATTTCCCTTCGAGGCCATGTGCATTTGCATGTTCCCTGCAGTAGCGTACAGTAGCCTCTTTCTCAGCCGTTTTCTCTAGGTCTTTTGTGTATTATTTTCCTTTCCAAGTTTATGTAAGTGACAGCCAGCCCCGCTTTGGAGGGGTTAGGTTGTTTTTTCAAAGGTTTCCTTGTTCTGGGGCTGCTCTGGTATTAGTAGTAGACATGAATATGTGAATGAATGACTCGAGATTTGTGCAATACATCATTTTTGTTTTTTTCTCATATATAAAGGACCGGTTTAATTGCTTGGAAGTTACACTGCAAACACAAACATCCAGTTCTAAGGGTTGAAAAACACCACTATTTTCCCATCTCCACTCCCTAGGCCACTTACTACCTCTACTTCACAACAACAGTCAGCGATGGCATCCTCAACGCCAAAATCACAATATCATCACCGCAAAGAATGGACGCCCGAAATGCGCGACATACAAGCTCGCGGGAAGAACCCCTACAGCAAAGGAGACGGCAGCGAAGATAGCGATGGAAGCGATGCTGAACCCATGCGTCTCGGAGGGCGGTATGTACTCCCTCTTTCTCTCGCTACACTCGTTCTGATCAAAACACAGCCACCTCACTGAATCACACATTGAGAAGGAACGAAAAGGAGAGGCAATGTACGTCCTCGATAATCCCGAGGCACTCATGGCTCACGCCCAAGCAAGCGGCGACGTAAGTTCTTCCCCCATGTGATACGATAACTCGTGCTAAAACACCATTACAGAGCATCACCGGCCAGCGCCTCCGCTTCATGCGCCAATTATGCGGCTTTGACGATAAGCGCGAAGAAGTTCCCCCGTCGACCTCATCAGGGCGGAGTAGCAAAAGCCGCCGAGTAAGCGACAGGGTGACTCGATAGCACAAAGATACTCTTACTCTTTGTGTGTGTGTATTGACAATTGTCTTTGTTTATATTGTATACTTCTTGTTTCTTACGACTCTTTATGATCCCTTATTATAGCGGCTGTCACGGATAACATAGTTGAATGAAGTTACGAATCAACAAATACTTGGCGTTTTGCCTCTCTTCTAATTGTCATTATAGCGTTGTGCTGAAATCTATCATAGACATGCGTGTGTATATAGATGTGTATATGTGCGTCTACCCATCAACTACACGTCCAAGGGGCATTTGCCCAAGCCCACCATCTTGTATGTCCAATAAGTCGATAATCCACAGCTTAAAAATAATCTTAATCGATGCACATGAAGTGATACCAATCCAGACCAGTCCAATCCAGTCCGAAACAAAACACTCAAAAGAAATACAGTGGCCAACCCAGTATGCCCAAACGAAACGCCGGCGAATGCTGTACCAGAGGTGTAAAATCCATCACTCTATACAAAGAAGTCTAAGCATATCTCATACTGCGCGTACGTCCCTGCCACCCATTATTGTTATCAAGGGGTGCGTACGTGTAGCCGGCTTGGGGGTTGTTGGGACCGGGACCTCGAGCGTATCCCGGAGCGTATCCCGGCCAGGCGCCCATGGCTGGCTGCTTGGCAACCTTGCGACGAGCCAAGCGTCGTCGAATGCAGCTCCAGAGGCAGCATGAGAAAGCCAGGACGAGGAGTACGGCGAGAACGGCGCCCACAGGAATGGCAATCTTCTTGTTGTTTTTGAACCAATTCTCGATTTCCTTCCACGTCGAAGCGCCCTCGCAGTTACCATTTTCACAATGTCCTCCGCCACCGCAGGGTGTGCCGTCGAGGAAGTTCTGGTTTCGCTGCGTACAGAAATCATCGTTTGAAGCCTGGCACGACAGGAGACAGCTGTTGGTGCAAGCTTTCACGCTGGAAGACGTCGTGTTCTGATAGTTGGCCCGGCACTGCTCATCTCGCGATGTACACTGGCCAGATGCGCACTGAAGTCCGTCACCACAGTCATCGCCGTCTTTGCTATGTGCGTCCTTGGGGCATGTCGCGCTGCTTCCTGAACACTTCTCTTCAGGATCGCAAGGGCCTGTGCTGTCACGGCAGACGGTTCCTGAAGAAGCGAATTTGCATTCGTCCGTGCAGCATTCTTCGTTGGAGTTGTCGCATTCGGCTTTGCCCTTGAACTTGCATGTCTTGGCATCACAGCATGGATTGTCGCCACAGCTGTCTTCTCCACCACAATCGCAGTCCTCACCCTCTTCGACGATTCCGTTACCGCACTGCTGGCCTGAGATGGTCTTGACGTTTTTGTTATCTGTGAGACATTCCGTGTTCACGTTGCGCCTGAAGCCTGAGCAGATGTTGCCGATACTGCAAGGTGAGAATTCTTTAATGCCTTCTCGTGAAGAGGGGTTCATGATGTAGTCACCCTTGGCATCGCAAGAACTCTTGCTCAAGGGGCAGCACGACTGTGCATCCGATGAGACTGGACAGGTACTCTCAGTGCAGTCATGAACGGCACCAAAAGTATGACCTGTCTCGTGGGCAAAAACCTGCCACTCCGCCGAAGTTTTTACCACGACATTGGCTCCAGCAACAGTCTCGTTACGACCTCCGCTGTTTGAGTTGGCTGAAGCGCCAGGGCGGCATAGTTGACCTAGCCACGCAAGACCGACAGCAGAATCCGTGTTGCAGGTGCTCAGAAGAGTCCAGTAAGCGTTGCTATCCTCAGACTGACCACGCCAGCTGGAGAACAGGTTCAACCGTTCAGACAGGTCGACACTGTCGGAACACTTTTGATTCCAAGCAGCTGAATCGGATGGACTGCCTGGGCACGATTCGTCACTAATAGTGAGGTTCTGAATGCCGAGCGTGATGTTGAAGGTTTTCTCATAAACATCAGACGCAGCATTGACCATCTTGATGACACTTTTCCTCAAAGCTTCGGACGAATTAAACTTCGCTGTGTATCCACAGTCTGTGGCAATGCCCAGGAGCGCAACTCTTCGGCTGGTCGGGCAACCGGTAACAGAGCCAATGTGCGCCTCGAGATCCACGCTTGTGCCGTCATTTCCTGTAGATCCAGTGTCGATAGATTGGCGGCCAAAGAGGGATCTCGTATTTGCCGCTCCGAAAGTGTCAGAATCTTGGAGCTCGTGAAACTTGCTGTTGAAACCCAATGTGTCGGAATTACAAAGTGCAGCCGAAGCGTCACGCTTCTTCAACTGGTTGGAGTTAAGAGGAATGACATCCGAGTCTCTCCAAACGACCATAACCTCGTCGCTATTTTCCGGGTCTGACAAGATGGGGTCGTCTTCATGTCGGACTTGCTGGAAGTTGGTGCCAGTGTCAATGTGGTGGTGGTTACCGTCGATCCGAAGAGTGCCTTCAAACACGGGTGCTTTGCCGTCGCGATGAATAACGATTCGTGCCCAACCAGCCTTTGTCCAACCCTCTCTTCCAATACGCTGAACAAAGACATCGCCCTTGAATACCTTGTCGTCTTCTCGCTTTACTGCCTCGCCGGGTCGCACAGAGCCATCGGCGCCAATATGAGTGATGGCAAAGTTCTCGTGTAGAATGTCGTGGTTCGGTTCGAGTTTGAGTCGGATTTTTTGCTGACCATTGTGGAGCGAGAAAAGGAGATCGAAGTGCGAGTCGGCACGAACGTGGTGAGACGGCGTGTTGATGACGGGTTCGTCGATGAAGGTAATGTAGCTCACGGCGTTGCGCTGCACTGACCTTGCTGTGGTTCCAGAAAGGTTAGAGTACCGCACTGCGTTGAAGATGCTTGGTTCGAGATCCTGACATACCTAGTGAGGATTCCACGAGTAGAGCGACGCCCGCAATAGCGGTCGCGATGGACCGTAGTGATACCATAGTGTTTATCGGACCTCGAATGGTCCTAGAAAAGAAGAGGCGACGCGCCGAGTTAGAATAACACTATTGCAAGGCCATACAGCAGTGATAGAATCGAGAGGATCAAGCTGAGTGTCGAGTAGAAGGTATGTGGGTAGTAAGATTGAGATAATCAAGGTGAGACGAGGATCGTCAAACGGTCGAGATGTCAGACGGAAAGGCCGAGTATGGAAGTCGGAAGGATGACGGAACTTATCAAGGACTAGAGCCTAGAACAAAAATATGGAGAAGGATTCGGAGAACGGAACCTTCCTTAATATGGAACAGAGAAGGGGCAACAATAAAAAAAGAAGGAGAAAGAGAAGGGGAAGTTTTCAATAGTCGAGGTTGATCAGCATGAGATCTGAATAATACAGAACCACTGTAGGGGGATCAACAGCGGAAGGCGAAGACAAAACAGAGTGTGGCGGAGGGTGCTTAGGTTAGATCCTTTAACCAGGACCAAGGACCCCCAAGGAAACAAGCCATTTAACGGACTATGCCAAGGGTTCCAAGGGCTGGGGTGTGGATGCTGGAGGGACAACCAAGTCTCTTGGCCAGCGAATGAGAGCAAAATGGCCGCGCGGTTCTGTTAACGGCGCATAGCATAGCCCCGAGCACGGCTTGTCAGCCAACTAAGTATTTCCAGCCAAAACTCTCATTGTTCCAGAAAACATTAGGGTTGATCACAAAGGTTATCACAAAGGTTATGAAACTCCATCTGGTAACTCTACGGATATTTGACAGATTGCCATCTCCGAACCTTGAGGACAATCCTTCCGACAATAAATATTGATTACATTATCGCTGGCGGCCTCCAGCAAAGGCCACTCAAGCCTCACCGGCATATCCGCCGAGTCAAGATGTTTCGCCCTCGTATCTTTTTATCCAGCCATTCACCACCCCCGCCTAGACTTGTTTTCCCCGCTTCTAGTCATTTGGATCGTCAATTTTCTTGGCATTGACGACTTGATCTTTCACTTTGGGGAAGGGCGCATCGGACATAGGTAGGGTATGAGAGGATACTACAGTAGGTATGTGCACTAAACTACGCTAGACAAAACCACTGTTGACCGTACTCTCGGAGCATATCCAGTGCTACCCAATCTTTGTGTCAAACGCAAGTGGCTGATACCATGTTTCATCAACGGCGGCACCCGGCCATCGGGAACCGGCTCTAGCTATTGGATCTTCCGTAACCATCTACAGACTCACTCATTTCATTCTCATCCACCAAAATATACACATCATGTACTTCACACTTTGATGTCCATATTCAGCAATAAGCTCCGACTTTACCCAGCCTCCAATAAGCTGACAACATAGCCTTACTTAGTTACTACGGATATATGCAGGACTGTTTGCCAAGCCATCATCCGCCCACTCACTAACAACCCCCAAAAACAATGACGACTCCCTCGGCAACGTTCGCCGATTACTAGAGTTCTGTTTTGTTCTAGACCAGGCCAAGTTCCACGCGACGTTCCGTAAAAGAAGCTCAATCTCGGCCATTGTCGTGACCGCTTCACACTGAACCCATTATTCTTCTCATCCCACCCGCTATCCCACTTACACTCGGCCGTATGTATACGTGTCCCAGGAAGGCTGGCGTCATGCACAAGTTTTTTCTTCTTCTCGAAGCCATTCCAAGCAAGCCAAGTAGCCAAGGTTGGCGGCAAAAACCAAGTTTCCTTTATTATAGCTTATCTTCATCACTTTGCACGCCATCGATTCTTTCATGAAATGTTTCATTACTAGACGTTCTTTCTTGTCTTGCTAAGATGATATTTGTGTATTCAAATCAATACCGCAATGCTCATAAATCAGCCTCATAAAAACGGTTGCCAAGCCATCGAAACCCTCTACCAGGTCGTGGCTGTATCCCAGCATCAACCCCAAAACACCGCACGGGACTTTTCCGGGCCGCTTGTCGACCAACCTATCCCGTTCCCATTTGCCTTGTATCCATGGTATATAAACTCCACTAGATAAGATGCATCGTGTCCTTCTCTTTCTTATTCTTCATTGGCCCTTCACTTGCGCTTGGCATCGTGAACCGCCTTGATAATCTTCTCCACAACAGAGGGATCAGACAGCTGTGTCATGTTAGCCACTAACTCTACTATTTCGACAAGACCAGGAAGGTGACTTACAGTAGTGATATCTCCCAGCTGATCCTCCTCGCCGGCAACAATCTTTCTCAACACTCGTCGCATAATCTTGCCACTTCGTGTCTTGGGCATATCCGGCACAATGTACACCGCCTTGGGAGCAGCAAATGGTCCAATGCTCTTACGCACTTGGACAATAAGCTCCTTGCGCAGGGCATCGTTTGACTCAACGCCCTCCTTGAGATCAACAAATGCGTTGACAGCCTGACCGGTGAGCTCATCAGCAATACCAACGACGGCCGCGTCGGCAACAGAGTGGTGCTCCAGGAGAGCAGCCTCAATCTCAGCAGTTGACAGGCGGTGGCCACTGACATTAACGACATCGTCAACGCGACCTCGGATCCAGTAGAATCCTTCATGGTCTCGGGCAGCGCCGTCACCGGTGAAGTAGTAGCCCTTGTAAACATCAAGGTAAGTTTCTCTGTATCGCTTGTGGGCACCCCAGACAGTGCGGGCCATGCTAGGCCAGGACTGCTTAAAGGTCAACACGCCCTCGACGTCGTTGCCGTGGATTTCCTGGCCGGTGACGGGGTCGATGAGAGCGGGCTCGACACCGAAAAAGGGTAGCGAGCAACTGCCGGGCTTGGTAGGGGTAATCCCAGCCAAAGGAGTAAGAACATGAGAACCAGACTCGGTCTGCCAGTAGGTCTGCATTCAACGTTAACATCTGACGCCTTACTGATTTGCACCAAAAACTTACGTCGACAATGTGGCACTCCTCCTTGCCAATTACCTCGAAATACCACTTCCAGATCTCGGCGGCGATAGGCTCACCGACTGAGCCCAGTACTCGGAGATGGGCGAACTTTCCTCGAACATGCTCATCTCCGGCACGCTTCAGCAGTCTGAGAGCAGTAGGGGCAACGTAGAACTGAGTGACGTTGTGCCTCTCAATAATGTCCCAGTATCGCGAAAAGTTGGGGTAAGCGGGTGTACCCTCAAAGACGACGGTGGATACACCGAGCATAAGAGGAGCGTAAACGACATAGGTGTGACCAGTGATCCAGCCGACGTCACCACCACAGAAGTATCTGTCACCCTCGTGAATATCAAAGACATACTTTCCGGTCATGGCAGCGCCTAGAAGATATCCGGCTGTGGTATGCAAAACACCCTTAGGCTTGCCGGTGGAACCGGAAGTGTAGAGGAGGAACAGGGGGTCCTCGGAAGCCACAGGCTCAGGAGGGAAGTAGTTGGGCCACTTCTCAACCTCCTCATGCCACCAGAAGTCACGGCCACTGGTCCAGGGAATTTCAGAGCCGGTGCGCTTGTAGACGAGGACGTTCTCAACACCAGGACATTGCTTAAGAGCATCATCGACAATCTTCTTGGTGCCAATCAATTTGCCACCTCGCTTGCCTTCATCAGTTGTGATGACGACCTTGCAGCCGGCATCAACAACACGGTCGCGGAGAGAGTCGGAGGAGAAACCGGCAAAGATAACGGAGTGCACAGCACCAATACGGACACAAGCCATAAGAGCGATAATAGCCTCGGGAATCATGGGTAGGTAGATGGCAACGGTATCGCCCTTGCGGACGCCCATTTGCTTCAAGACCCACGCAGTTCGGGAGACCTCTCGGAGGAGCTCACCATAAGTGACATTGCGGCCCTCGCTGGGCTCATCGGCCTCGTAGATGATAGCAACACGGTCGGGATCCTTGAAGGCGTGGCGGTCGACACAGTTGTAAGAGGCGTTCAGGCGACCCTCGTTGAAGTACGAAACATCAGCGTTCAAAAGGCTACCACTGCGGGTAGTCTCGAAGTCGCGATCCCAGGAGATGAGCTCGCGAGCGCGTTCGGCCCAGAATTTCTCGGGCTGAGTGATGGATTCCTTGTAAAGTCGCTTATACTCCTCGAGGTCTACAGAGTGGGTCAGTTCCTGTTGAGGCTCCGGTGCGGAAGCCGGGATCACTTACTGGCAAGGTGGGGTCTGTGGGGGTGCTCTGCCGGGTTGCAAGGTTAGCATGAGCCATGTAAACGGAGCACGATGGGGACGAAATAAGCAAAGAACCACACAGCAGGGTCTAGCGAAAGACATTGCGGCAAGTAATTTCGTCTCAACAGAAAACAAAGGGGCGGGTTGTCATACTAGCAAACATGCGCTGAGGAGGGTCTAAGTAAGGCGTTAGCAATGCAGTTCGATTATCAATCGGAATCGGTCGCAAGAGCTTACGGTAGGTATCAACGAGGTGGGCCTCGGCAACCACAGGGGCTTTTGTCTCTTGAGTTTCTTCACCTCTCAATGAGACAGTTTCAGTGGCTGCAGGAGCGGGAACGGGAGTGGTAACGGCGGCGGGGATGGCACTCTTGGGAAGAGACTCGGGAGCCGGAGACTTGATCTCGACGGGTACTTGGGGCTGCTCGACGGTTGCCATTGTGACTGTCGTTGGGGGTATTTCAAAAAGATTTTTTTTTTTTTTTCGTTGAGCGCGGGCGGCTGCGTCTGCAATGCGACGTCGATGCGGGGTAGCGTGACCGTGGAGCTTGTCAGAACTGCTTGTACTGGCAGTGCTCACAGCTTTCGGTGTTGCTGTTCGGAGTGATGTATAAAGGTCGCGCTGCTGAGTTGAAAGGGTTGAATTTGGGGAAGGTTTGGCGATGATAGTAAAGAGTAGGATGGAGGTATTTAGTTGGATCTAAAGTAGGGGGAGGAGCAGGAGAAATAGTTGAGATGGAGCAAGAGGTTTGATGAGGTCCGGTCTGCGGGGGGAGCTTCTTTATGGTAAATGGGTCCATCATCATTGGAAGGCCCGGCCGTTGTAACTTGTAGTTGGTACCTGCACCAACTGGACCAAACCCGAGCTGCGGCCGGCGAACCGGGGGGGGTCTTGCCGTGATCCTTTCCCCCGAGCCATGTCCCGAAGAGCCAGTAGCAACTCCCGTCCGCCAGCAATTCCGCAATAGTGCATACCAGCTTGAGTAATTCAGTTTTTGATCGTCATTATACGCTTTACCTATTCGCCTACGGTTAAAGATGCTCATATTCAATGCTCGGCATTCAAGGTGGCCAATATACTGGGTACAACTGCCCGTGAGCAACGTGGGAAACCCTGGATACCAAGAATTGACTTAACGTAGTCATTGTAGAGTTGCTAACACATTCAAACGCAATTGTAAACGTAGCCAACCTTTCTGTTAGTACCTGTTTCCATTGCCATAGCTCTCGCTTTCTGCCATCTATCCATACCGACACAACGGAGCATATCCGATGCCCTACGCCCGAGGGTGCGATGAATTAATGGCTTTCTAGCCCATTGCTTCGTCGCTCAGTCCAAGACCCGAATACCACCACACAAATCCCATGATAGCACGCATCTTGCCGTCATTCTCCGAATGCTACGATTTCCTTTTCAAGAAAGTTTAGGGAGATTGTTTCAAGCAACTTTGGACATTCAGTTGGCATTTTCTTACTAAGTGTCCCAATGCAGTAATCGCAGCTACGGCTTCGTTTCTATCGTAAGTGGGGTCTGATTGAAGATATGGGCATTGAGGATGCGGCTGCATACGTAGTAAGTAAGTAGACATCTATTTTCTGGCTTCTTTTACTGGTTTTCAAGGTTTCAATGTTCAGTCTCTATAATAGAAGAGACCTCAACCTCCAATATCATCGCTGATTCATCGATATTCCCTCGCAAGCGTAGCTATTTCCCTTTTTGAAGTCTCGTAGGGCCTCCCTCAATCAACAATGATCTCATTTTAATCCCTGTCTTGAACGATCATACCGAACTATCTGCGGCAGCCTCCTTAGAGCGGCTGGCCAAGAACAACAAGGGTAGGCTTACATGGATGAGGTGAGTGTCTAACGCCAGCACAATACTTGTCTCGCAGCCCAAATCAAGACAGACATGTTCGGCGTCACTGCACGTACAAAAATGCAAGAAGGGGTCAAGGCTGCCAATATTACTACCGAGCTAGCATAGGAGAACGCTCGGGAACTATAGATAGCCGGTTTGGAGAAAGGATGCGCTGGAAGCAACGGAGCCGTTATGGGGCCGAATGCGGAAGACTGGTGTTGATAAACGTGTTATGTGATTGATGGTAGTCATGGAAGATGTGGAGTTTTGGGAACCCGGTAAGGTTGTGGATGCTGGTAAAGGCGTTGCGTCTCGCCAATGCAGGACAGCGCCCATATTGGCAACGACCCTGCCCTGCCGACAACGACCCGAAGTCGCTACGCGAACCTTGGGCTTTTGCATTTGCTTTTTTAGGCGCTTCGACCTCTTACCTGTATATACAACTATGGTAGTAAATGAGTTCTACTCTCCAAATAGGCTTCATGTTAACTTTCTTGATTACTTCCCTTTTAGGTAGCACTGCACTGGCTTCGATTCCCCACTTACCTACTGGGCATGTTGCCATGCTGCAGACTGGCAGCTGCAGTTGCCCCTCACACCCTCCCCCCGCATTCGGGGTCAAGGTTAGGATGTCTTTATTGGCCCATCTCTGTCTCCGATTTCGCCCCTTCATGGCAAGACTTTCAGGGTCTAAGTCCCTCCAATTTTCCTCAACAAAGTTCCATACCTGTGTTAGAAGGCGGCGTCAAGACATCCTTACTGTCCCTTGTAAAGAACAGGTACTGTACTCAATACTTGCCCTTCTTGGCCGAAGCTTGCCTACTTACTATTCCTTTTGATTAAAGATTATGTGCTGTAATCTCAACGTTCGTGGTAGCAACCCTCAAGCACAGACACTAAAATGATTCTCCGTCTCGCCCCTAGTCTCCTGTGAGATCGCCCATCATGATGACCATCCCCAATCGGTAGTTCCGCACGCTTATCCCCAACCCATCCCACGAGAGTCAATCCCTGCTCCATGCTGATCTGTGCCCCAACGGTCGGCTCAGAATCCATTTCTCTAGCCGAAGCCACTGAACTTGAGGATGATTGTGGCTTCACTTGCTCCTTAGCTCCTCCAGCCACGCTTGCGATCTAGAATGTTGCCGTCTGGCCGTATCTTCGGGACTCGACCGAGATGGATGTTGATCTGGCGGTGATGCAATGAGCGAATGGAACTTGTCTGTTTGCAATGACCGCCTCGTCCTTGCTCATTCAGTGTTTCCGAACCCGCTACTTCGTCTCAACCCCATGTTACTCGCCCTACGAATGTAGGCTCTGGTCCCTCCTCTCATCCAGCCGATCTCTTTCTTGAGTTCCCGCGGCTATTCCTTATGACTCTGCGTCATCATCCACCACATACGTCTGTTCCTCGAGCACTGCTCTGAATAGGTAGCTCACTAGTTACCGAGGGTCCTCCGATTTCTCCAGTATCCCTATTGAACTCAACCGAAGTTGAACTCACTGGTAATTAATAATGCTACTACTTACTTTGACCGCCCCATTCTTGAAGAAAAGAAGCCATCGTAACCAAGACGCCGACTGATCTATACGTGTCGTGTGTACAATGAATTTCACATATTACCTCTATCCTTGGCAAACTAGCAAGTGCTCGGACAACACCTCAGTGATGGCCAACATGTGACGATTCAACGTATGGCCAATAACACAACTTCCATTTCTCCATGCGTTCTAGCCAGGCACACAGTGACCAAACAAGGTTCCGTTTCCCCATCTCCATACCATCCCCATTCCCCGCTTCATCATCAACCCCCGTCCTGGGGCTCCACGGCAATCCATACAGGCAGGAAAGGATTTGGCTCTTCAGTCAGCACAACTCTTCTTGGCGTCTGCTTCCCTAATATTCAGCCTGTTGCCGCAATATCATCTGCCCTTAATGCTTGTATATTGAATGTCAGATAGGGCCTACATATGGGGTCTAAGAACAGGCGGCCATAGATATCATAAGAAGCACCACTGCCGGGTATTAAAGAGGACGAAACGATCAATAGGGTAGATTACCGGCAACCCCCGTGAGTTAGTGCTACATAGACCTCCCCAAACGCCGAACATACACTCCAGTATAATTACATATCCATGCTCATCAAATACATCTCGACAATCCTCATGAACTTGGCTACGAAAGCCTCCAGGTGAAAGATAACCTTGGTTCCTGTCTTGATGCGATGCTCGTAGAAAGCCGCCCATTGGATAACCTCACCCTTCAGCCCATCATCAATAAGAGCAATGAGCTTGAATGCCAAGGTCTTGAGAATGGTAGTTGGAGGGATGCAGTGTGTCAACAGGTCGTAAAGCTTTGACCGCACCTGCAGGATCCTGGCTGGCGTATGTTCCTCCAAAATCTCCTTGGCGATCTGCCCGATGAGGGCCTCCCAGTCCGCCGGCGGGATGGGTGTGCTGTCAGTGACCTTCTCACTATTTCTTGGGTTAGCTTCTGCTCCATGTTTCCACCAAGCACTCGTCTGAGCTAAACCTACTTCTGTGCATGAACGGCCTCGTACATGAGTAGCGCTCGTCGTAAATTCCGCCCACTCTCTTCCGCTATTCGCTGGTGTAAGCCTTTGACCACGGGCCAGCCCTCCTTCTTGGCCGATACGGCTAGCACGTCGCAGATTTGCTCGTGGGTAGGAGCCGCTACTCTAACCAGTAGAGTTCTCGAGCGAATTGGAGCAATAATATTGGCAGTCGAGTTCGCCAAGAGAATCAGTCGCAGGTTCGGCGAATACTTCTCCATCGTTCGTCGAAGAGCTGCTTGTGCGTCCCTTGTGAGGTGGTCTGCTTCGTTGATGACCACGACCTTGAACTTCTGCTTGGCCGACTGATCAACCTGTTGTGTCTGAGCTACCTCTTTTAGAAGGTCCTGGACGACAACTCTGTCATAGTTTCCAACATCAGATGGTGTGATTTCGAGGTGGTAGATGGAGGCGACAATGTTGAACTCGAGTTTTCGGTTGCTCGTCGTTTGGAATACTCGGGCATCGATCTTGATCTTCTCTACACCTGGTCCGTAGAGCTCCTTCAGCGTAGCTACGATGCGGGTCTTCTTTCCAGCACCTGAAGGTCCGTAAACAAGCAAATGGGGAAAGTCACCGCTCTGGGCCTGAAAGGGATGGTAGTCAGTGATGCATATTCTTCAGTACTTATTGCTGGATCAACTGCTTACGAGTGATCGGAGTCGATCTGACAGCTCATTGTGGTATGTGAGGGTCTCGAGTGACCGCGGTCGGTGCTTGTCGACAATGAGCGCCATCGTGGAAGCTGCTTGATGTGGTGATGAGAATTGTGCAAAGACAGCTTTTTGGTAGTTGCGGGAAGACGCGT
Organism: Fusarium sp. MBC 119; assembly: GCA_030411635.1. Taxonomy (NCBI): domain Eukaryota; kingdom Fungi; phylum Ascomycota; class Sordariomycetes; order Hypocreales; family Nectriaceae; genus Fusarium; species Fusarium sp. MBC 119. Next base: position 154,708 of record JAPERM010000123.1, read on the forward strand.
TGTCGCGTAAAGTGGATGATGTCTGGAATCCGAAGACGGTCCGTGCGCATTTTCCACACTGGAGACCGTTCAGCAGGCAACGGTCCCATCAGTGACTATAAACGACCAAGGCCGAATATTGATATTCATATTAAGACGTCTATCATGCTCTTGACTTTGGGGGACAAAAGAGGTTTTTATTTTATTTTATATTTTTTTTTTTAAAAAAATTCTAGATATCAATCTTATGGTTCTTGTCACGTTTCCAATTAGTAACAAAATGGTTTCATTTTACGCATGGTGGGATTCGCAGATCCTGAATATGGTAATCGTACAAGTTACAGCAACAGGTCTATACCCCTATAATGTACATGGCGTCTATATCTCGTTACTCCAAACATTTCAAGGAGAGCGTGAACTCTCAGAAGTGCTTCCGACTAGAGTCTCGGTTGTGGTGGAGTTAGCCTTCAATAGCTCTACAGGAGCGATCTCTCGTCGGGGCCTCTTCAAGTCCTCCAGGGTCACGCCATCCAACTTGGTGATTCCAACCATAGGGGCCTCGCCCTTCTTAACGAACTCCCATTGTCCTAATATTCGTTAGCTGAGTTTGGCAGGGGAGGTCCCAAGCTATTTACCAGGCAGCTTGTTGCCAGCCAAGCGGAAGGCATCCCTCACAACTTGCTCGTGAAGCCGTCCTCGAATCTCAAAGAGAATCTGGCTAACAGCCATTCGGGTCGCCCAATGGTCGAAAGAACCCTTACCCTTACCCATACGCATCTGTAAAGCCATGAGCCAATATTCCATCTCACATCGGAAGAACCATCCTTACATCGTTACCGCTGACGTAGACACCGACGTTGCAGTTCTTTCGCTTGTACAATCGGTACTTTTGTCCTCGAAGTCGCACTTTGATAGTATCCTCAGCCATTTTCAGCTGCTTTGCGCTGATCCTTCGGTGGTGATCTGTCATTCGTAACCCATAGTCGCCCCAAATTACAGTCGTACCCTTGGTCGAACCGCCCGTGGCCACACGTGGACGACCTTTTGCCATCTTCTTTTTTCGGTTCAGGTTGGGCTCAAGCCAACTGCCCATCATCGAGGAGGTTGTCGAAAAGGCTCGGACATTTTGAAGTCGTTGGGTCGCATCGAGCGTCTTAGAGGTCTGCTGTAGAGGTGCACGAAGTTGTCGCAGCGGCGAAGAGGTGCATAACCTCAAGCCTTGGAAGGCATTGAGCAATGCCGATGTGTTGGCGGGCTTCATGGCGGGCATCGGGGTTGTCGACTTGAAGCTGCCTCGAACAACGGAGCTCCAGAAAATCTTCCCCGATGCCGAAGGTGGGCAGATTTATGGCCTGAAAATCAAGGCCCATAATTTTCGAACCACTTTAGCTGGCAGTCACGGACCTCGCGTCAGCTTCGCGTTTGGTAGGTGCGAACGTGCACGTCACTAGACTCGAACTTCTAGGCTGCTCCTCGATTGCCTAGGATTCACGCAACCACTTCTCGCCCAGGCAACATCAGCAGATGGCATAAAAAAGGTCGATGTGCTTGTTTTCATCGAAATTGAAGCAATAATCAACACCAAAATGCCTTCTGACATCCGGTCCTTCTTTGGACCAAAGGGTGGTAGTGCCCCAAAACCTACCCCAAGAAAGGCAGAGGAGCTGGCCAAGAACAAGCGTACCAGTAGGTCTATCAATGCGCCCTCTTAACTAACAATTATACTAACAAAGACCCAGAAGGAAGGAAGGTCGTTGAGGATAGCGACGACGATGAGGTAGTTGAGTATGTTGTTTTGGTGCCCTTTGTTATTACAACAAGCTGACCTCAAAACAGAGTAGAGAAATCGACAGCCAAACCGGCACCCAAGAGGAAGACGAAGTTGGTTATCCCCTTAAACCCTGTCAATTGCTTTCTCTAACTGATTATTCCCAGGGACGATGAGCCCAAGGGTGTGGCTATCTCGGCCGACGATTACTTCGCTTCGACAAAGGGTAGCAAACCTGCAAGTTCGGCAACACCCAAAAAACCTGCAGCCAAATCAGAGGCTCCAGTTCGATCGAGTCCTCGAGGCAAACCCGCAGCTTCGAAGCCCGCAGCACCAACAAAGAATGGAAAAGCCCCTGCTACACAGAAGACTACAACCTCTCACTCTCGTCATACGGCTGATCAGGATTCTGATGCATATATGGACGATGGAGACGAAGAAGACGAGGACATCTTTGCAGCTGATGCCAAGGGTCGAAGCAAACGCAAGAATGATGATTATGAAGAGGATGAGTCTGAAGAAGAGGACCTCCCTAAACCCAAGCGAGTAGCTACCAGGGGTCGTCCATCTACTGTCAAGAAGGAAGAAGATGAGGACGATGTAAAACCTGCAGCTGCGAGCAAGAAAAGAAAGTCTCTGCCTGATGACTCGGAAGAATCTGAAGAAGAAGGACCACGCAAGAAGGCGGCCACAGCTAAACCACGAGCCCCTGCTAAGCCACGAGCCCCACGGGCGACAAAGAAGAAAGATGAGCCGGAAGATGACGACATCAAAGATATTCTTGATAGCGTCGCGACTGTCCGAGCCCCTACACCACCACCAAAGGACCCGAATGCCAAGTTTGATTGGAAAAAGAACGCCTTCGGAGGTGGCAATGCATCTGCTCAGCCAGCTACAGGCTCAGTTGAGTTACCTGAAGGTGCAGATGAATGCCTTACTGGTCTCAGCTTTGTTTTCACTGGTGTCTTGCAGACTATCGGCCGTGATGAGGGACAAGCTCTCGTCAAGCGATATGGCGGCAAAGTTGTTGGTCAGCCAAGTAGCAAGACAAGCTTCGTGGTTCTAGGAGAAGACGCTGGCCCAAGCAAGCTGGCAAAGATCAAGTCTCATGGCATCAAGACAATTGACGAAAACGGACTTTTCGACTTGATCCGCAAGCTTCCTGCTTTTGGAGGTGGCGGCAAAGGGGCTCAGAAGGCCCAAGAGAAGAAAAAGGCCGAAGAAGACAAGGTGAAGAAGCAAGTTGCCGAAATGGAGGCTGAAGAAAAGGCTCGCAAGGCGGAAGCTGCGAAGGCTGCCAAGAAAGCCGCCGCGGCCGGAGGTCCTCCCGCAAAGCCCGCAGCAGCTCCTCCTGTACAGTTGCTGACGTCCAAGTATGCGCCAACACAGCTCAGTCATATCTGTGGTAACAAGGCCCAAGTCGAAAAGATTCAGGCATGGCTCAGGAACTGGCCAAAATCAAAGAAGTACAACTTCCAGCGACGAGGTGCTGATGGGATGGGTGGTGAGCGCGCCATCATCATTTCTGGCCCCCCTGGAATCGGAAAGACAACAGCTGCCCATCTAGCTGCGAAGCTGGAGGGGTACGACGTCCTGGAGAGTAACGCCAGTGATACCCGAAGCAAGAAGCTTGTCGAGAATGGAGTGAGCGATGTCATGAACAATACGTCGCTTCTGGGATACTTTGCTGTCGACGGCAAGAATGTTGATACGACCAAGAAAAAGATTGTTCTTATCATGGACGAGGTTGACGGTATGTCCGCGGGTGATCGTGGTGGTGTTGGCGCGCTGGCAAAGTACTGCAAAAAGACAGAGGTTCCTCTCATCCTGATCTGCAACGAGCGAAAATTGCCAAAGATGAAACCTTTCGATCATGCAGCATTCGACATTCGATTCAATCGCCCGACCGTGGACCAAGTCCGATCCCGCATCATGACTATCTGTCACAGGGAAGGCCTCAAGCTTCCGCCTTCCGTGGTGGATGCTCTTATTGAGGGAAGCAACAAGGATATTCGTCAAATCATCAACATGGTCTCCACAGCGAAGCTGGACCAGACGAGTATGGACTATGACCAGAGCAAGGCGATGTCCAAGGCTTGGGAAAAGCACGTTATCCTCAAACCTTGGGATATTTGTCAGAAGATGCTGGCCGGTGGACTTTTCACGCCTTCGAGCAAGGCAACACTGAACGACAAGATTGAGCTCTACTTCAACGACCATGAATTCAGCTATCTCATGATTCAAGAGAACTATCTTCGAACAAAGCCTTTGGCCCTCAACGGGAAGGGGTACACTCAACGCGAGCAAAACCTGAAGGCTCTTGAGTTATTCGATAACGCAGCAGAGAGTATCAGCGACGGAGACCTGGTTGACCGGATGATCCATGGACCCCAACAGCAATGGAGTCTGATGCCCACACACGCTATCTTCAGTACGGTTCGCCCTGCTAGCTTTATCGCTGGCCAACTGATAGGCTCAAACTTTACATCGTGGCTCGGCAACAACAGCAAGTTTGGAAGACTGGGAAGATCCATTCGTGAAGTTCACTCTCACATGCGCCTCCGATCTTCTGGTGATCATAACGAGATTCGCCAGCAGTACATGCCTGTTCTCTGGACACAGCTTGTCAACCGCCTACAACATGAGGGCAACGAAGCTGTGGGAGAAGTCATTGATCTTATGGACAGTTACTTCTTGACTCGAGAAGATTTCGATGCTGTTCAGGAACTTGGTGTTGGACCCATGGATGAGGAGCGAGTCAAAATTGAGACAAAGACCAAAGCTGCCTTTACCCGAACGTAAGTACAACCACCATGCATGTTCTAATATTAAGCTAACTGTTCAGTTACAACGCAATGAGTCATCCAATTCCTTTCATGAAGGCCAGCAATGTTGTCGCTCCCAAGGCTCAGCCCAAGGAGGTCCCTGATCTTGAGGAAGCTGTCGAAGAAGATGATACCGAGGTTGTCGAAGCACCCGAAGCTGACGAGGATGACGATGAGATCGATTTCAAGAAGGACAAGTACATCAAGAAGCCAAAGGCTAAAAAGGCCACTACTAAGAAGGCAAGCAAGACTGCTGCCGCCGCCGACGATGATGATGACGAGGACAAGCCGAAGCGAGGTCGCCCCAAGGCCAAGGCTACAGGAGCAAAGGGTAAGGGGAAGAAGTAATGGATGGATAGTTGAGTTGCTGCATGATAAAAGTATGTCGGATAATCTATAGATGTGGTTTGTTGTCAGCTAGAGGCGTTGCAGCCCACAGTTGTAGCATAGTGTATGGCGAGGTCAGGGAAAAGGAGTCTACGGTAATGAGCGAGCACTCATATTATGTACTATTATAACGCGTATAGTTTATTTATTGTCAAGATGAAGATGGAGCTTTTGTGAGGAAGGCATTGCATCAGCTGGCAGTGGCACTGTTGCTGTCAGCTGCCAGTTATGATTCTATTCCCACCTTGCCAGTGCTGCCGGCTGCCAGCTCTACTAGCACTCCCAGCTGGTTGCCAAACCAACATTCATTCACATTCACCTCGTGCAGCTCTAGTTTATTATGATTCCCATCCTGCTATTGTTTTGAATCCTTCCTTCTACCTCTCCATCACAACAACCTCACATCTTCATCCAAAAACCCTTCCCCCTACACTTTATCATCACAACACATCTACACCCCTGAATCCTATCTACCCTTCATCATCGCATCTAAACTGTTTTGGATCTTCACATTCTATCACAATGCAGGGATCTGCATCCTTTCCTGCGGCCCTGGGCAGCAGCAAATGGATTGCAAGCTTCTTGATCAAGCACCGCCAAGATGAAGATACTACTCATCAAGCACCTCCCAGTAAGTGTTTTTAAGGACATGATGAATATATTCGCAAAAGGAATCTTGCTGATGATATAATAGACGAAGGCTCAAGCCATGAGACCAAGTACTTGGATCTTTACAAGAAAACCAAGACCGAGCTGCGAAGTAAGTCCATCATCCATCTTCATTGACGTCAAGACCTATCTAGATGAAGAGGATTGATTTACACGATGACCATGTGCTAACTGATAAATAAGGCATTTTCTCTTCGCACACGAAGAAGAGTTCATGGTCTGAACTGAACGGTAAGTTCACCACTCTTGTTCACATGTGCGCACAACTGACTGACTTTTGTGTCTTTAGAAGCTGAGCCGTTAACTCAGAACAACGGCACTGTTGCACAGAACAAGCAGATCAAGTCCACCTGGGCCACGATTTTCGATACCAAGTCTGGTAACAAACTTCACAAGCGTGCTAAGTCTGCTCCGGTCAACAACCATGTTGCCCACGACCTGGAACCTATCGATGAAGTGCTTGAGGAACATGAAACTCCTATTCTCGGTCTTGTTTTGAAGCCTACTTCAGTCATGATACTCCCGCGAAAGGCTAGCCGTGAGATGTCTCAAGAGTCAAAAGCGTTGAAGGGCTCTGCGGGTCATGAAAACGATCACGACGACAACAAGTCTGTTTCAGACGCCGTTTCCGCCATCACCGAATGGCCTGGTCTTGAGGATATGGCCGAGGAAGAAGGCGAGGACGCTGCCTCCGAGACTGGAACAGTCGTCGTCACGAGATCAACCGTTCTGGCCGACCTCGCGGAAGAGGACGAGGAGAGTATCGCATCAAAGCAAGCTGCCACCACTAACGGAGAGGAAAACACTACCACGTCCTCTGAGCCTCAGAAAGCCATTGAGTGTGAGAACACCCCTTCTCAAGAAACTTCTCGCGAGATCCGAATCGAATGCAGCGGAGCACTCGTCACGGAACAGACTCCTGGCGATACCGAGAATGTTGACCATGAAGAACACGAGACACGACCCGGTACTTCAATGCAGGAGGAGAAATCCTCTGGAAGCGTATCATACACCATGTCCTTAATGAAAAAGGCACTTGAGAAGGCCAAGCAGGGCTTCAAGAATCATGGCGGTGTTGTTGAGCAACCAACCAGAGAACTTCGACGAATGGGGAAACTCCCGCCTAACTGGATGGAAAAAGACAACGTTTCTTTGAAGAGTCTCAAGCTTCCTTCTAAGAGGTCTTCTAAAGATTCTAAGTCTTCTAAGGCCTCTCGCTCTTCTAAGGCCTCCAAATCTTCTAAGGCCTCTCACTTTTTCAAGGCCCCTCGCCGTGACCACAACCGAGGAAAGAGTCATTCCACTGTCGGAAGCAACACGTGAGTATCCCTTGAAGATGCTTCTTTCAAGTCACTGATAAAACTAACAATCATCTGGCAGGACCGTGAGCAACTACGAGCCCTTGGTTTTGCGACTACCTCCGCAAGATGGGGTCTTTGGCTATATGATCCGGGAATTCTCAGGCCCCTTGAAGAAATCCAAGGGCAAGACCAGCAAGGACTCCCTTGTCGCGAAGTCTCCCGGCAAGCCCATCAATGCTACTGATGTAGCCGAGCCTCCGGAGTTTGACGAGTCCATGGGTGACATTACTCCTACTGGTGCCAAGCGTCAGGCCTTTGATTTGGAAACTGAAACCCGTGACATCTCTATGCAAGGTAAGTGACTTTAAAGGAGCTTGTTTCTTGCGATATTTGCTAAACATAAACAGGACTTGATGAGGCTTTGGTATACAAGAAGACTCGATCCCCTAGCAAGGCAATCTGCCACGAGACTCCCAAGAGTAAGCCTTTATTATACCGTTGTCTCCTCATCTACTAACGAATTCGCAGAAGAGTCTACTGTCACTCAACAAGAAGGTAATTCAGCTTATCAGGGACTGTCCCCTTGCAACTTTCGCCCGTGGAACGGAGGATCTTGCCGACGCGGCGCTCCTTTTGCCGCTGACCAGGATATGCAAAAGGTATGTTGGCTATATTTCTTCTGATGAAAAATTTCGAGGCAGACCTCTAACCGCGACGTACAGGCCTTTGATGATCATCAAGCTGCTCTAGCACGCGAACGACAGCGTAAGCTGCAGGGTGTTGCCGAAGGTGATGATGAGTCCGAGCCTGAGGAACCCATCGAGCAGCGACAGCTTCGTGAGCTTGGAGAGGATCTCGGAGAAAGTTATGTCGATTCTCAGGCTGAAAACTCTCCCGTCGAACCCCAAGATGAAGACAACATCTACGATGATTCTCGAGCCGGAGACTTTGCGGACGACTCTCAGGCTCTGGTGTTTCATGATAATGACGCCCCGGCTGGAGGCTCCCAAGTCAAGAAGTCCCAGATTGAAGAGTCCTACGCCGAGGAATCGCATGCAAAGGCGCTTACGATTGATGCACTCAATGCTCAGGAGCATCAGACCGCCGAGATCAAGTCTAAGGCCGGACTTACGGATGTGAACAAGTTTGTCGAGCCCTACGGCCCGAACCGCTTTTGGGGTAAGAACATTATCTCCTATTGATGAATATTACTGACTCGCTATAGACAACACAGGATCCGGCGCTGTTCGCGAGTGGTACCAGAACCTGGTGGAGAACATTGACAATGGTGTCATGGTTCGCGATGAAGCTGCTGAGAAATTCTACGATGGACAGGAGTCACTCTGCTCCGATTTCACCACGCCGCCATCTGAAGTCAGTATCCCTTGATTACTTCTTAGCCCCTGACACTAACATGACATTCCAGACTGAAGTTCGTGAGGCCCTGCACCACAAGGACGCTCCTCAGATTCACGATTGCCCACCCCAAGAAGCCTTCCGCCAGATTGAGTCTTTCAAGAAAAGCATTGAAAGAAATGCCCTAATCAGAGACGCGTTCCTAACCGGCGTTCGATCCACCCAGAATGTTAACGAGATGATCTATGAAAACTACGACCTCGCAACTGATGCAGCTCTCGCCTCCGAAATCAAGAACGCTGAGCTCAAGGCTGATCATCGTCGCAAGAAGATCTACAAGGCCGTCACTCGAAGATACCGACTTGCCCAAGACCGTGCCAGAACTGTACTCAGAGAGAGCAATGATTTGCACGCGTACATCAAGATCCTTGAGGAAGAGCGACGAGAGATGACGGAGGAAATTCACCGAGCCGTTGAGCGCCTAGGTTACCCACGTGCCTCCAACCTCACAGACGCCATGGATATCATCTACCGCACGATTCGTAAGGAGAGACTTGACCTCAGCATGGTGCAGCCTCAGGAGGAACCGGATGTTACCAGTCCAGAGTCGGTCTTGGCTCTTATGGACGAGGCTGAATACCAGAACCTCATCAACGACGGGCCTCAGGATGAGGAACCCGAGCCTGAGAACCCCGAGGATATGTTCTTCTGATCTCCAGAGACAGAAGCTACGGAGACTGAGAAGGGCGACAGAACAAAAACAAAAACACAAAAAACAGACATCTACCACTTGAGCTCAGACAGAATTCATGCAGAATTCATGCAGAATTCATACAGAACTCATAAGAACGAACTCATACAGAAAGATACCCATAACACATTGGATCTTTACATCTTGTCTGAAGACAATAGATGAGCTATCAGCAAGCTATTTTACACACCAAATATCTCGATATAAAATCACTTGGCATGGTTCTATACTTGGAAACCCCAGGATTTACACCTTATCGAGATGGATACGACTCTGGACACTGACTTCCAGCGAGCATATTCTCTTCTTACTACTACGCTTGCACGCCTACTTGTACTTGCTTTTCTGCTTTTACATCTGATCCCGATCTGACCATTATACGACCTGATGACGCATCCCAGGTTGAACGACGATTACTTCAGTCTACTTGTACTGCTTTGCTTTCGACACGAGATCCCAGGAGGATCATACCATCAGCTGAGATACAGCAGCCAGCGCGGCGTTGGAGGATACGAACATTGCTTTTGTTTTGTTTTGCTTTGCTTTTACTTGATGCCCCCCACAGCCACGATGCTGAACACGAAAAAGGGGTCATCACACACGACACGGAGTCTTAGAAAATATCCACACAGCTCACTGAGGGAAGAGCATGAGCAACTCAGCGTTGGAGAAATACTTGTCTTTGCTTTTGCATTTGTACTTTTGCTTGTTGGCTTACTGACCCCCCGAGCTTAGGATGCCAGGTTGAGAGGGCATACCGAGCTGATTTGATGCGCACAGATTTTGAGACTCTAGAGTAGAGATCGTGTTAGAGTGCGCAGAGCTAGAGATCAGACGGAACAGACAGAGAGACGCACACATAAATTGACAGATTGCTTTGAGTTCCTTGCCATTGATAGTGATAGAGTGCTAACATCTTTAACGTGACCATCTCCCTGCTTGTAGCCAAATATAATCAGATCAACACTTTAACCACATGTTTCCAGCTTTGAAGCATTATTTGTGCGTGATATCATGCATGCATTCATTCGTTCATTCATATCATATCTATCCACTAGGGTATCAAAACAATAATCTTTCAATCCTTCCACATCACGATCCCTCATGCTTCACCGTCGTGTCCCCTTCCCCTTCCTCGTCATCCTGATGCTCCGTCTGATCGCCCTGTTCCGTCTCGCCCTCTCCTTTGGTGTCTTTATCCATGACGTTCTCGAACTGGGACCACAGCGCCTCGACCGAAGAGAATTCATTGCCGACCTGTCATTTCCATCAGCTTCGCGCTCTCTCAACAGGAAGAAGGTATGTCCGTACCGCAATGACTGCCTCGAGGGATCGGTTCAACTTGTTGATATTGGCGAGGACGTGCTCAAAGCTCTACGAAACAGAATGTTAACAATCTTGTTTCCCGATGTTTGATAGAGGGACAACTTGCCATGGCGATCTCGCCAATGAGGGCTTCGCGCTGCTGTTCAAAGTACGTCTTTTCATGCCCGCCCATTGCCGACGCTGATCTCGAATTGGAAGCCATGATGGGGGTGTTTTTCTTGAACGAGTTGTGTAAAGTTGTCGTTGAGTCTAACGCGTTTGGCGCGTGAAGTTTTGGCGGGGTTGTTTACTTATGGCGGGCATGCACCTTTTTAGTGGGGTTCGGCTCATGAGGCTCATATTTGACCCATGAAATACAAAAGAAACAATAAGACACAACTATGATATGGAATATCAATCAAATTAAAATAAAGCATTGGATTCAGGAGAGTTTACATGTCTTTCTTCGATTTACTGAATTCAACGAAAAGCACTTAAAGTATGAGTATTGTGTACAAAAGGCCAACCACCCCTCTTATGCAACCCAACAGCCAAATCAACAATGTCATGAACACTATCTCGCTTTGCGCCAAGGTCAATAATGATACCAACACTATACAATGCATCCTTACATGTACTCTGGTGACCAGATGAACAACTCCTTATCTCCGGTAGTGATCCGGATGCCTCTCGTACTCGTGCGGCCTCAAGCCTCTCATCATGTCCCGTGGATCTCGATGGTCCCTGGCATCCCTCATTTGCATTTCTCGCGGATCATGGCTTGGGTATCCGGGCCCTCCTGGTGGAGGTGGCCCGCGTGAATCATAGCCGATAGGTGTGTAACTCCGGCCGGGCATCTCTCTCGGGTCTCGAGGCGGAGCGGGGCCAGGAGTAGAAGCGTAACGGGTATATGCTTGTGCGGGTGGTGGTACTGGTTCTGGTCCACGCGAGACTGGTTGTGGATAACGTCCTTGCATCTGGTGTTGCTGTGGTGGCATACCGGGTCCTCCACCATAGTAAGGACCTCGTCCATCATCTCTCAGGGGCATATGATGAGCTTGCTGAGGTGGTGGTTGCGAAGGTGGCTGTGACGGAGCCCAGGACGGTGCCGGTGTTTGAGGCTTGGAAGCAGGATGCTGCGTAGGCCAAGCCTGCTGTGGTGGTGGTGGTGGTTGTGAGGTCGGAGGTGGTTGCGATGGCCAACCGGTTGGCTGCTGCAGGCTTGAAGGCGGCTGCTGGGGCGCAGGCGGCGGCCATGACGGTTCACGGCCATGTTGAGGAACCTCCCGTGAACGAGAGGCAGACGGGTGCAGCCCGTACTGCCCGCCTGGTGATCCAGCGTGAGCTGGTTGACCTGTGGCAGCGTATGAAGTTGGGTACCCCTGGTTTTGATATTGGGGAGGGCCCGGCGGCGGATATCGAGGGCCGCCTTGTGGTGAGTTCGTCCTGCTGTGGCTTGCTGGCTGGTAGGGGTTTTGCCTGTAAAAGTCCCTTTCTGCTGCAGCAGACTCAAGCGAAACCCCGATAGACGCTCTTGAACTGCCCATGTGCTGAGGCTGAGGTGAATCCGCATATGTCGGCTTCAGGGAAGGCATCGCTGGGGTACCTCGTGCGTATGGTGAGTATGGCTCTGGCTCGCTACGGCGCATTTGAGAAGGCGGCGCCGGCCCTGGTAGCGTACGGCCCATAGCTGGAGGTGGAGGTGTAGGCGATGGCCTTGAAGGAGTGTTTGTCACGTCGGTAACACGCTTGGGTGGAGGAGGAGGGTCGTCGTCGTTGAGCAGCGACATAATGTTGAGGCCTCCCTTACGAGGCTCTGGTGGACGAGGCGGCGCTGCTGCTGGAGTTTGGACCGGTGTGCCAACTTGAGGAGGTGTTGAGCCATACTGTTCGTGCATCGAGCCTGATGATGGTCTTTGCTGAAGTGAGGACACAGGGCGACTGGTAGGTGTACCCATCTGAGGTGATCGCACCTGCGGCTGTTCACTCATCAGGTTACGCACTGGCTGCGCAGGCGGTTGCTGCTGCACAGGGGGGCCATAAGACGTAGGACGACCGGGCTCCTGTGGTGGCCTTGTCAGAGGTTGACCACCAAGGCTTCCCTGTTGACGATGACCAAAAGGTTCGTAGTGATGCGGCTGAGGGGTCAGTTCTGGCTCCTGCTTGACGCGCAACGTCTGCCTCTCAGACTGCCGGGCCATCTCGCGTTCCCTTATCTCGCGTTCCCTTTCCCTCTCCTGATCTCGCAGGTGCATTTCCATCTTTTGGCGTTCCATCTGAGCGTTATGTTCCATCATAGCCTCGTTTCGAGATGGCGGCAGAGGCTGTGCAGCAGCCAGTGGTCGTTGTTCTCGTGGCTCCGCAACTGGAGGTCGTGATGAGGCCTTCTGCGGTAGAGGCACTCGCGCGCTAGGTTCACGTTCGCCATCAGGGAATCCAAATTGCCGACCAGGAGCCCTCAACGGCCGTTGTCCTGGAGACATTGCCTGGGTAACCGGCTGAGCTGCAGGATGCTGTCCCATGACAAGTGGTTGCTGTGCTGGCTGAACAAGCGGTTGCTGCTGAACAGGAGCTTGGGCGATAGGGACACCGTAGTTGGAGAATGGCTGACTACGAGGAGGTTGAACAGCCGGTTCCATCTTGGGCTGTGACGCTTCACTATGCATATCGATGCCAGGGGCAACTGCAAGGGGTCGAGAAGCAGCAGCAGAGTTATCGTATCTTCTTCCTCGCCCCCCTGTTGATGGCTGTGGAGGATCGGGCAGCTTTTCGCCTTTCTCTTTCTTCCTTTCAGCCTCTTGCACTATCATCTCCCACTCAGCCTTGCCTTGGTCTTTCTGGCGGACAAAGTAATTCTTGACCTATCATAGATGTTAATACCAGTCTTCCCATCGACATAAAAGAAATGACTTACCATGACAGCTGTCTTGGAACCCATGTGAGCCGCAATTGCCGTCCAGTCATTTCCGAACGAGCGCAGAAGCTGTGGAAAGTCATTGGACTCGGACACACTCCAGTAACTGGATGCTTGAGTTGGTGCCTTGCGCTCTGATGGTTGGTGAGCTAAGTTGAAAGTAGCCATTGCAGGTTGAGGTGGTGGATCGGGCCGAAGCGATGGTGCTGCCATAACCTCGGAGATGGATGAGGAAGCGATGGGCTGAGGACGTTCCAATGTTTGCATAGGCTGTTGCTGTTGTACAGAAAAGGGAGGTTGCATTCCAGCAGGGGGCTGCTCAAACTGAGTTGGCAGACGATGGGCTTCGGTCGGAGGAACAGAAGAAGGTCCATCTGTGTTGAGCGCCCTCGAGTTTGATCTTGAGCGTCCCTTGCCGGGACCTGGGGCAGCGGCCAACGTCTGGTTTGCCTTGGGCGCTTTGGGTTCCTTCTCCTTGAGGCCCCTACGCCTCTTTCTTCCATCCACTTTCTCTGGATGGTCGACTTTGGCGGACCCTCCGCGCCTTCCAGGCGTAGCATTTGGAGTCGAGTTCTCTGTGTCAGCTGGCGGTTGTTCGAAACCCCAAGTAGGCGCAGCCGCTCGTCGTGGCCGTCTTCTCTCTCCGTTCTCCCCGGTGTCGTGATTCTCTTCCGTTTCACCATCGCCGTTGCCAAGTTCTGATACCAATGCACTCGATCGCTGCTTCGCTTTGCCCTTCCTGCGTCGCTTGGGTTGCTTCTTAAGTTTCTCCTTGAGATTGAGGTCTTTCTTGTTCATGTAGTAATACTGAATGCAAGAACCAAAGTCGCGGTTGGGAATCGCTTCTGCAACCCGGCCCCATTGTTTTGGTGCTTCCAAGTATCTCTTTTCGAAAAGATTGGCCTCTTCCTCAGTGTAGTTGTTGACGGGAGGCAAAACACGCCATGCCGACACCAGCCGATCAACAGGCGTGAATCCAGTCTTGTCGATGTATTTAATGTCGTCCTTCTCTTCCTGCGTCCAGATCATGTCTGGAATCATCGCTTCCTTGTCAGTGCGATACTTCTCTTGTTGCATCCTGAGCTCGCGTTCTTTTCTTTCTTCGTCCTCGCGCATAGACGCCTGTAAAACGCGTTCCAGATCTCGTTCAGTAGCAAAACGGCGCCCCCTACCGCTACCCTCGTGCTTTGGCTCGGGAGTCACCGTGCCAGTTACCTCAATACCTGTCGAGACCGAGAATTTGCCACGGCTCTTCACAGCGGCGGGATCGTTTGACATGGTAAAATCCAAATAGTGAATGTAATTGTCAGCATAAATCCTTCTGTCGTGCTCCTGTTCCGCCGTTTTTTCTAGATGCATCTTGTCCAAGTGCTCGACAATAAAGTCGTTAATAGCTGGTTCAGAATCGAGAGTTCGTAAGAACTCCTTATCCTTGTCCCATGGCGTGCAACTGTAGTCAGGGAGGCTATCGATCGGCGGCGTGGTCATGTATTGCCGGACGGTATCGAGGTTCATGAACGAGTCATCTTCAGACTCAGTCTCATCATCGTCGACCTGCGACGGCGTACTGGGCGGCTTTGATGCCGTCTCTGTCGTCTGCAACACAACATTTGGAGCGATAATAGCAACAGGAGCGACTTCGGTTGTGGCAGGCCCATGGACAATGGTCTCCGCATGCTCGGTGGAGGTTTCAGTACGGGGTTCGGCAGGAGTCTCAACAAGCTTATCCGGAACAATCTCGGTCGGTTTTTCTAGAGCAACTTCAATTGGCTTCTCCGTCCGCGTTTGGGTAGGCACCTCTTCGTGTGCCTTTGCAGAGCTCTCTGTAGAGACTTCTGCAAGTGTCTCGTTTGGCTTGTCCTGACTGGACATCTCGACATCGGGTGCATTGGTCGTCTCCAAATGAGGCTCACTCGCTTTCACAGGCTCACCTGAAGGCTCCTCGGGTACCACTTCGATCGCTTTGGGAACTGCATCCTTGACTGTCTCATCAGTAATATGCGCCGGGGCTTCAGAAGCAACTGGGACAGTCTGAGCAGTAGGCTCGTCGATGTCCATCTCTTCCGCCTTTGGTTCAGGTTCGGGTGTGGCGGACGCGGCGGGTGCAGCGGGCGTATGGGCATTTTCTTGTTCGATTTGTTGTACGGGCTCTTGAACAGAATCTTCAACGGGGTTCTCGACGAATTTTTCGACAAGCTTCTCGGCAGGCTTTTCGACAGGCTCTTCAACGGATTCCCCCCTTGGCTTCTCAGTAGAATCTTCATCAGACTTCTTAAGGGGTTTCTCGACAATTTCCTCGGGCTGTTCGCTGGGTTGCTCGACGGGTTGCTCGACAGGCTCCTCAACACGCTTCTCGGTAGAATGTTCAATGGATTGTTCAGCGGGTTCGTGCGCGGGTTCTGGCGTAGGCCTTGGGCTGGTTTCCGCAACAGGCTCTTCGGATCTTCGAACATTAATAGATAATTCTGGCTCAGGTTCGTTCTGTGTTTCCTGCTGTGGTGGCTTTGTCGGTCCCGGCTCGGGTTGGTCCGCAGCATCGACAGCGTCTGTCATCTCGGCGTCTTGCTTCGCACCCTGTTCGATTGGTGTGGGCTCTTTGGTATTTTCGATAACTGACTTGTTCACTGCCTCTGGCAGCTCTTGCACCATCTGAATCAGTCCCTCACCTTCGCCAACAACCTTTACCATTGCTCCGTGAGACAGGGCTGCAAAACGAGCCATGACTTGGGTTGGGATGTTCGGCTTCTCCAATTTGCCGAGTTCAGCTTCCGTCTTCCCAATTTCCATGTCGAAGTAGTCCGCCATATCGTCGTCGTCGTCGGATTCGGAGTTTTGCTCCACGGGCGCTGGTTTTGGAGGCACCTCAAACCTAACCACCTTAATGGCAGGTCGCTTGCGCTTTCGTCGGGGCGTCTCCTTCGGGGGTTCTCTCATTTCTTTTGCACGATCGTCCATCTGACCGAACCTTGGCATGCTCTCCATAGTAGGCGATGGGCCAGATCGATAAGAGTCCCGTCTAGAAGCGTTAGTCGGCCTTGTATCCCTATCCATCGATGTCCGCGCAGATTGCGACTCTCTCTCGGACTTGACAGTGATTTCTCCTGGCTCGGCACTGTAATTCGATCGAGCCCGATTGTCGTAATGGGAGTCCGACTTCGCATCGCTACTACGTGGTCGCCTCTCATCGTCGTGGTAATGATCGTATTGCGAGCTATCGCGCCGTAATGGTGGTCGTTGCTGTACGAAGCTCGGCGACCTCATCAACTTTGGCGAATCGGGCGCCTTCTTCAAGTTCGGGTTGATCCATTGCTTGCTGGAAGGTCGTGGAGGCGGAGGTTGCTGTGCTCGAGGTCCAACTGGGATCGAGGGACCGTCATGAATCATCGATTTGCCGAGACCAACTGGAGGCATGGCTGGATCATGTCCAGCAGAAGGAGGCCGATCGCCAAATGCCCGGGGAGCGGTAGGCGGAATCTTCGCTGCGGCGCTGGCAGAAACATAACCCTCTCCTACACTCAAGCCTCGATTGGACAAGGGGCCAAAAGCAGGTGCCGACGGCGCAACAGGAGGGGGCGATACCTCCTTACTCGAAAGTCCTGAATCGTGACCAGCGTTGGCGCGAGCTTCCAGCTTGTTTCGGAATAGTTCACGGTCTCGGGGATCACGGTCGTCTCGAATATCGCGTCGGGTATCTGGGTCAGCATAACGATCCATTCGGTCCATTCGATCCCTTTCATCACGGTCACGTCCCCAGCGACCCTCCTGAGACCGACTGCGTGGGTAGCGATCACCTCTATCATCCATATAAGGCCCCCTTCCACGACCTCGATCTGAGGACCAGTCACCTCTTCCCCTACCACGTCCCCGATGGAATCCTCCGCCACGGGGGTAAGGTGCCATACCGAACTGGGGGTCGGACGAAGACGACCCTGCAGAAGGGGGCCCTCCATCCCGAGAGCCGCGTCGAGATCGGTCTGCATCTACTCCCAGAGGTCCGTCTCGATCTCGGTCTCGGAAGTCCCGCGTTGGTGACCTCGCCCGGCCAATAGGGGAGCGTCGTGACCTGAAGTCTCGAGGTTCGCGCCAGTCTCTATCGCGATCGCGGTCGCGATCGCGTTCACGACTTCGATCATCGTGATAACGGTCACGAAAATCAATATCTCTGTCACGACCCCGATCTCGACTATCATCCCTGGACGACCATCCACGACCGCGCCCTCGCCCCCGACCACCTCGGAACTCGCCACCGAATCCTCCACCACGAGGCCCACTAGGCGCATCGATTAAGGCTTTCGGTCCCCTAGGAGGTTCGCGTCTTAAAGGATCGCCAAAGTCACGTCCTGGAGGAAAACCGCCATTGCCTGCCCGGGCATCTGAAGGGCGGCGCCTATCTCCGTCGGCATACGGTGCAGCTCTATCGAAGCGGTCAGGTGAGCGATCACGCGGCGATCTGGACCGTTCATATCGTGAGTATCTTGATGCCCTAAAAGATTGACCATGGAGTCAGCGTGGAGATCGCGAACGAGACGGGCGTTTGTAGCGTCGATTTGCGCGGCTACCCGCGCGAGTGTTGTTGCACATCCCGAGATATCAAGACAGTTAGATAGAGAGCTTAGGCACATACATTTCTCGAAGGGTTTAGGAAACCCGAGGGAATCGGTTGATTTATAGTAAGCAACCCATGCACCTAAAGATGATGCTGGCGGGGCTGTAACGCCTGATGATGCGGGCCCGTGACGTTGAAATTTCTGATAGTTTGTCTTCGCGAATTTAATTTGTTATAGCAGCGATTAAACTCCCGCAGGTCTCGTCTTGTCGTTCTCGTTCGTCGGCGTCGCGTCTCGGTCACGGAAGCACCTGGGTCTGTGTCGTACAGCCAAAAGCGGAATTAAATGCAGCGTTGAAACAAGCGTAAGGTAATTAGCGATATTATATCCGAATGCTTAAGCCGCGACGAAGAATGGGCGATGAAATGCGGTTGTAATGCAAAGGCTGCAAGTGCCTTTCGCGATGGATGCAGGTTGAAGGTTTGAAGTGGAGGATTGAAGACAAGCCTCAGGCGTGCAGACGCAGACGCAGCCTAAGCCTGGGTCCAAGCGACCCCCGACCCGACACATGTTCCTGCAAATGAAATGGACACTGTCGCATGGGCGCTTAGGGGTCGGCTTCCAGGGGACTTGAACCACAATTGCCGCGAGACGCTAGACCTTTAATGGTCGTGCCAGCAAAAAGCTGCGGAGCGATACATGCACGCCCAGTTTTGAGCCCCGATAGACCCCGCCGATTTTTTTCAATGCGGAGCCGAGAGCCGGGATTTTCTCACGGAAGAAATCATGAAAGATAAAGTCAATCGGCCGATTAAACATTGAGGGGCAAAAAATTAAAGAATTTGAGATAAAGAAAACATCTTGAATGTTCACAACACAGATCACTACCTGTTCTTTCCCTACGTTTCGGCCAAATAAGTGTTCTACGAAGTCTTTACTAAGCCTTCACATCTCCATTCTGTGATATCCATAATCCACAACTTACGACTTGAAACTTACGACTCACAACCTACAACCTCGAATTTCACTACCATGGCTTCCAACTCAGACGCTCCGCCCTCAGCGGCCACAGAAGCCGTTCTAGTCAAGTCTGAGGAGATGCCCAAGGATGCCCAGAAAGTCGAGGAGTTGGACTTTAACAAATTCAAGGGTCCTGTCACTGCTGAGGATCTCTTCGAGGGCATGCGCCACATGGGGTTCCAAGCGTCTTCCATGTGTGAAGCCGTGAGAATTATCAACGACATGGTGCGCTCCACCTCAAAATAACCGAGAACTCTATACTCGGTTTGCTATCAGAATAACGAGACAGGTTAGCTAACTGCCTACAGCGTGCGTGGCAAGATCCCGAGACTGGTGATAAGACCACTATCTTCCTGGGTTACACCTCCAACCTTATTTCGTCAGGCCTTCGAGGGGTTCTCCGTTGGCTCGTAGAGCACAACCACGTCTCGTGCATCGTCACCACCGCTGGTGGCATCGAGGAGGACTTCATTAAGTGTCTCAGAGACACTTACGTTGGTTCCTTCAGCACTCCTGGCGCCGATCTCCGCCGGAAGGGCCTCAACCGTATCGGTAACCTCGTCGTCCCCAATGCGAACTACTGCGCCTTTGAGGATTGGGTAGTCCCCATCCTCGACAAGATGCTCGAGGAGCAGGAGGCCAGTAAGGGTACTGAGGATGAAATTAACTGGACACCGTCCAAGGTGATTCACCGTCTGGGCAAGGAGATCAACGACGAGCGATCTGTCTACTACTGGGCGTACAAGAACAACATCCCCGTATTTTGCCCAGCCATCACCGATGGAAGTCTGGGCGACATGCTCTACTTCCACACCTTCAAGACCTCCCCCCAGCAGCTGAAGATTGATCTCGTCGAGGATATCCGCCGGATCAACACCATTGCTGTTCGAGCCAAGCGAGCCGGTATGATCATTCTTGGTGGTGGTATCGTCAAGCACCACATTGCCAACGCATGCTTGATGCGCAATGGCGCAGAGTCAGCTGTCTATATCAACACAGCACAAGAGTTTGACGGCAGCGATGCAGGTGCCAGACCAGATGAGGCTGTTTCTTGGGGAAAGATTAAAATTGGTGCTGACAATGTCAAGGTAAGTTGACATTTCTATTCTGATCATATCAGCTAAACACTGACCGGCCGTTCACAAGGTTTACATGGAAGCAACAGCGTGTTTCCCCTTTATTGTAGCCAACACTTTCGCAAAGGATATTGGGAAATCAGAACAAAAGTAAAGAAGGTTTTATAATGCATAAAAAGGGCGTTTGGTGGATACACATAGAGACCACTCGTGTGTCAAATTACTAAAGCGAAAACAAATAAGAAGAAAAGTACAAATGACGACTAACAGCTATAACGATGAAGAATTCAAAGGCTACCAATCTAGAATACAAGGATGGACTTATAATCCTTATGCATATTCCTTTTCAGAGAATCTTATATCGCCTTTTCCAGTACGAAATCGAAGAATAAGCACTTGTATGCAGCATTGGTGTCTCCTGTCTCCTTTCTTTCACAGATCAGCCTCCTTCATTAACTCCTTCGCCTGAGGCTCCTGGATGCCGCCTGCATCCTCCTTCTGGACATTAGCACTCCCAGATTCCTCGAGGTTCTCTTGGGCTTGCTTCGTAGCTAGGGCAGCTCGTCGTTTGGCACGTTCCTTGTCGATCTGGCCACGAGGTCGATATCGCCGTTTATTTGCTTGGCGACGCTCCTCTTTGGCTCTGGCTGCCTCTTCCTCTTCTCGTTGTCGACGCAAGATCTCAGCAGGGTCGATCATGTCCTTCCTCATGTCCTCGATTGCCTTTAGCCCCTCATCGAGCTTAGGCCAGGGGTTGGCAACTCCTCCCTTTCTCGTCATGGACCACATGACGACGTCGTGACTGTTAACAGTCCCATCGGGGCGTTGAACTGCTCGGCATCCATCACGCCAGTGGGCAATATCGCGGGGTTCAGGTCGATCTATGGGGCAAGGTGGGAAATGAGAGGGAAGAGTGAGATTTTCTCCATCGTTGCTCTTCTGAGATTCGTTGCTGTGACGTCTTTTCGGGGGCTTATTGTTCGAGGGAGGAGGGAATTCTTTGTGGGCATTGGTAGGGGAAATGGTCGGGGAACGATCATCTCCTCGGTTGTCATGGGCTTGGACTGCCAAAGCATGGGAGGGTTTTCGCACAGGCATGCTCTGTGTAGATTGGGCCGTGTTGAAAGAGAAGTTCGTCTCAGCGGGCGATGGCTCAGCCGCTTCGATTTGTTCAATAGGCACGCTCGGGCGAACTATGGCGCGCAGACCTGAGCAGGAAAATTAATGAGGATATTTTGACAATGATGGGAGTGTAGGAGGCTTACCAGCTTGAGGTCTGAGACCAAAGTCCCGTTCCACAGCATCTCGACGAATACTCATAGTTGATGATTGAGTTGACGAGCGAGGATAGCCCGTCTATTGTGAGGCTAGTCAACATCAAAATATTCTTATTCGCGGATTTAGTGGATGGTCAGGGGATAGTGGTGGGAGTCGAGGTAAAGAACAAAGTGAAGAAAAGATCCAAGTCGGAAGAAGAAGTGAATGTGAAAACAAAACAGAAAAGAAAAGAAAAGAAATTTCGTGATAGGGAGGAAGTTGGTAGGTTGCTAGTGACAGTGACGGTGACGGTGACAGTGACAGTGACAGCAACTGGTTTAGGCACTGGGAGTCGTCCCTGACTTCATACTCAGTAATATTCTTACAGCTTCTCTGACCTTGGGGTCTTTTATTTTCCAGGTGACAGTAGCCGGCTGCACTCGATGTCTCTTGGGTCGAGTCCAAAAGTGTCCTGGCTTCTTCTTCCTCTTTGGCTTCCCGCTCGCTTTCTTGGCCTTTGCTAGATTCTTTGCCTGTGATTTTCCTTTCGTGGATCTGATCGCTGGCTGGTTCGGTGCCACAGGTTGACCAGCTTGTGGTGATTTGCAGTCTACCATCGCTGCAGTGACGGTGCATCAGTTACCAAGAACAGAAGACTCAGAAAAAGTGTACAATGGAAAAGTGCTTCTGATGCGTGCTTTCTAAACAGAACAGATAAACGTGTGGAGAATGAAACAGATGAGTACGCAGTTATGTGTGATCAAGATGACCTCGAGAATGCCTTACCTATACTTTAAGCTAATTCGAGCAAAACAATAGTAAAGTCTCGCGTTGACGGGGATAATAGCCAAAGAAACAAAAATGGACGAAACGAAGTAATGTTGGACAACAGAAACTCAAGCTTAAGGGGCAAACAACTTGGCAGAGGAAAAGAAGGAGGACGCCTGGCTTTACATACGCTCAAATTTTAAGTTGGAGGGATGGTTCCCTTAATAAACAATTGAAAGTAAAGCCGCGTCAGTCACCGACAACTCCGAAGTTTCTTATTGCCATGGTGTGGCCCTTGTTCTTGGTGAAGCAGACAGGCAGGCTTGCAATCGAAACGCGAAAGACTCTAGTATATCATGGAGGAGAATAAGAAAACGAAAACTCGTCATAATTTCATGAAAGGAGTCCAAGTTCTCGCCTATCAAGCATACATGGGTACCTTCAGTAATAGTAAATAGCCTGAGAATACCTAGAGTCTCATGAGTGTCCTCGATATACTTAATTCTCCCCAATGCTTTGCTTAAACTCGCCCAAAGCAGAAGCCCACTCGGTCGCGCCGTCCGTCTCCGCCCAGGAGGAAATCTTCTGAATGCCCTCCAGATCATCCTTCATGTGACTCTCAGTCGTCGTTCCATCGAGGACTGTGACTCCTTCAAGGCCCAAGACCAGAGCGTAGTACGCGGCCACCTGTTCGACCCCAACCTTCTCTGCGATTGATTTGATGGGCTTGGTAGCAGCGAGCCTCGGATTGGCACTGAGTGTCCAGAAAGACTGGAAGGCGATGCCCTGTTGTCGACAGTAAGCTCTAAGTTCAACCTCAAAACGTGTGTCGGGGTAAAAGCGATTCTGAACGACACTAGGTTTGACGGAGGCTGCATCGTGGAGTGCCTTTAGGATAGGGAGTGTCGTGTTGGAGATGCCCAGGTTGCGAATCTTGTGGGGCACGTAGGACTCGAGCACCTTCCATGCCGTTACTGTATCATCGATGGTTTGCAAAGGGCTGTGCAAGAGCACGCTGTCAAAGTAGGGCTCCTCGCCTTCGATGGTGAAGTAAGCCAGTGATGACTGCACCGACTGGTGAACCTTGTCCACGAGCGGCGCGTCCAAATCATAAGGCGCGCTCTCGCCCTGATTCCCCGGGGGTGAGAACTTGGTTTGGAGCTGAGCGCCGGTTAGTCCCAATACTTGTTCAGATGGGTGTATGGGACATGAAGGCTTACAAAGAGTCCTTCACGAGTGATAAGGCCGTCCTTGATCGCTCTCTGGACACCCTGGCCTACACCCTTCTCATTGTAATGTTTGGGCTGGCCCGCTGTGTCGACACCACGGAACCCGTGCTTGAGAGCCGTGTAGACAAGGTCTGCCGACCTGTCCTTCTTCCACGCGGTGCCGTAGACAAGCTTTGGCATGGCAGTGGATGAGCCCTTGAGGGTGAGATCCTTGGCTAGTTTTGCGGCCATATTGAAGTAAATTATTTCACTACAGAGATGACGACAATTGAATTGATCCTTCAGGTTGGTTTTCAGGCGTTGATGCGAGGCAATGTGCCGTGACGATGGTAGATGGAGGTTGGGAATAGCTCAGGTGGTGATGTTGGTTAATTACGACATTTTGAGCCTCAAACGGCCTGTACATGGCGTCAATTCCAACTACCAACATATTGCAAGGCAGCCAATCGTTGTTTCTAAACACGCAAGGCTTCCCCGCGCAAGGAGTGTTTGTTGATGTTGGTTCACCGGATGTCCGATCAAAATAAGCGCCAACGTCTCGAGTGCGTCTCACAGGATTATCTCACTGCTATCTATTCAACACATAAAGAAAAAGGCTTTGCCATATCAACATAGACACCTATCATAGGTAGGTACAGTAGATAGATCAGAAGTTGGGAATAATCCGGACATGAATGAGCAGGCTTGAAAGACGTTTTGATCCATGGCAAGCGGAGCTATTTCCGTCTCAACCCCCGCATGTCAACGCGGGGCTCATCGTGGGGTTCCTCGACCATTCCTTCAAGAAACTGTCCGAAGATAAAGCAAAAACAACGAGATATTTGCCGAGAATGAGTCACGCCGTTGGAAGAAACACATGGCTTGGTAATCGGGGACCTTGAAATATTCGTTAAAACCTGTTGTAGCTGTCCGAATAGGGAAACATCTCGCCCGGGGTTACTTATTTAGCCGGTACTGTATGCTCGCCGGAATTACTCAATCAAGTAATTTCGACTATCTCCTCCACAAAACCTCTTTGTCTTGAGTCGCAAGATTGGTCCATATTGGATGTTCGTGGTTGCCCCGCCATAGCTCCATTGGAGGGGCTGCAGCTCGTGATAAAGTCGCGTCACTGAAGCTGTTGACGTGGACGAGAATATTTAACCTGGACTTCCCAGCAACCTCTTCCTCAGTTTTTGAAGCAACTTGGTGACTTATACAAACCTCGTGAACTATCAAGAATTGCAATCATGGCTCCTTACACTGCTAAATGGGGTATTCTGGCCACCGGTGGCATCGCCGAGAGTGAGTTCTGATTTTAAACTAGAGCTGGATCATGATGCTAACTACTCACTACCAGACTTCACCAAGGATATCCTCACCAACCCCGCTATCCGCGATGTTAACGATGTGCGCCACGAGATCGTTGCAGTAGCCTCCTCCAGCTCCGTCGACCGTGCCCGCGACTTCATCAAGAAAATTGACGGTCCCTCCTCTGCCGCTGTCTACGGCTCATATGCTGAGCTTGTTGCCGACCCCAATGTCGAGATCATCTACGTCGCTACACCCCACAGCCATCACTTCCAGAACGCTATGCTGGCCCTTGAGGCTGGTAAGAACGTTCTCTGTGAAAAGGCCCTTACTGTCACCGCTGCGCAGACCAAGAAGCTGTATGAGGTTGCCAAGTCCAAGAACCTCTTCTTTATGGAGGCTGTATGGACACGATACTTCCCTCTCAGCATCAAGGTGCGAGAGTTGCTCCAGTCCGGTGCCATTGGCACTGTATACAGGACTCTGGGTATGCATATACTCCATTAGGCGCTTCTAGCACTTCGTTGAACAAAGACAACTAACTATCTCCAGCCGATCTTTCTTTCAACAAAAACGCAGACAATGGCGATCTCGTGTTTGAGGACTCCAACCGTTTGGTCAACCCTGATCTTGCAGGTGGTGCCCTTCTCGATATCGGCGTCTACTCTTTGACCTGGGTGTTCCAGTCTCTTTACCATATTCAGCCCGAGGCCGACAAGGAGGCCCCCAATGTGGTGGCTTCCATCAACAAGTACCGCACCGGCGCCGATGAGTCGACAAGCATCATCTGCCAGTTCCCCAAGCACAACACCATCGGTATTGCAACAACCTCACTACGCATTGCCACCGATGTCGATGGTCTCTTCACCGGCGGTCCCGCGATCCGAATCCAAGGTTCCAAGGGCGAGATTCAAGTCACAGGTCCTGCATACCGACCTACCGAGTACAAGGTCATCAAGTCGGACGCCAATGGCAAGGTTGAGGTGGTAGACTGTCCGATCCCTACAGACCCCGAACGAAACGGCTGGGGCCACGGCATGTTCTGGGAGGCCGATGAGTGTGCGCGATGCCTGCGCGACGGCAAGAAGGAGAGCGCCTCTATGCCTTGGTCCGAGAGCATTGCTATCATGGAAGTCGTGGATAGTGCGCTCAAGCAGGGCGGCGTGACATATCCCGATCTCATCACCACGGACGTTTTTGATGCCAACAGCCCTCTCAACACTGGCAGGAAATGAAGCTATGACGTATAACGCTGGACGTTGATGATAAAACAAAAGTCGGATGATACACAGGGGTAGTAGGGGTAGTATTACCTGCGTCAATGAATTGAATATAATATGAATACCTACTATTCTTGCATGAGATGCATACTGCTTCGCCGTAGATCAACGGTTCCGGCGGTACAAGCGAGTGAGTGAGATGAATGGTTCGTGTCAGATGTGATAGACAGGGGATGCCTCGGACAACAACAGCAATCACCAACCATCTGACGATTTTGCCTTGACCGAAACCCCAGGGGGACAGCAGAAGCCTAATATCACTTACTTATTTCGGTCCCTTGTCAATCGCGGATATTTCCACGTTGCAGCGCCCCTGTCCGCAACCACGAGGAAGCCAAGGAATTCTCAGCCAAGACACCAATCTTAGCCTCCTGACTGAGAGTTTGAGGCTTCGGTCCCGACCTGGAATGACGTGCAGCATATCCTTTGACGAGCGGGAGCACCCATGCCCACAACTAAACCCCCTGACATGAACTTCAACCGCTTAAGATTATCCGTGTATATTTGACACGCGAGTCGTGGTGGAGGGGGCGTAGAAGACGCCAGAAGTGTTCCATGGTACGGCACGGACTTGTTGGTTCTGTCTTTAACAGAGTGGCTGGCTATCCCCGTAGGTTTCGAGCCCTGTGAATGGGGTGATGAGATGTGAAGTTGAGTGATGGGATGAGAGAGAGATGAGATTGTGGGGTCGACGTTAATAAGACACCAGGCCAGGGACCCTGAAGAGGTTTTTTGAGGCCTGGAAGCGGATCCGAGGTGTTCGTGACAAGGGGCCTCAAAATCGGACAGGGAATGTTATCTCAAGTCTGTTTCTTTCATCATCACCTAGACCATGTTTTAGTCTTAGGTTGTCAGCATAAACTTGACACAGGCCATCCATATCCCGCACTCGCACGGAGCAGTCTTTGGTTGAAACTCGACCACTTGAATCATGAAGCCATGTACCTGCTGATGAGCCATTATTCATGATGTTCATTTTATCGTAATTTAAGGCTCAAGAATGAGTGAAGATCTGGCTCAAGCCACAAAACGGTTCCGCCCATAAAAAAATACTCCACTAAAAGTAATCGCGGGCCACACCCGTCACCCGCAGACCAGGGCATCAACTAACAAATCCATGGGAGAAAAAAAGCCTGGATATTGAGAAATTACATTACCATCTACAGAAACAGAACCAACCAACTCAACTGTGATAGTAGCATCGTCCAACGCTTAGACATCCACCTCATCTCCCCAAATCACACCCCTCCCTAGATTATCTCTCAGTCAAAAAGATCCATCAAGGAAATATTCTACTCCACAGGGTGTCCTGTCTCAACAAATCCGCACGGAACCTGAATAAGAAATCGGTCATCACTAGTTGGCTATACTCATCATGGCGAGTGGTTCATCGGCCACGCCGGCTGGAGATCAAGAGAACAGACCACTAGAGCAACCAAGCTCTCAAGTCAACCAACCTCCAGCTCCAGCAGAGTCACAGTCAGACACCTTCTCACAATCTGCAGCGGAAGAGGCGCCAGAGACGTACGAGGCTACCCACGTCCACGCCGTCTACGAGGCCATCGCGCCGCACTTCTCGGCCACCCGCCATAAGCCCTGGCCCCGTGTCGCCAGGTTCCTCCTTGACCAACCTCCCGGCAGTGTCGGCCTTGACGTCGGCTGTGGCAACGGCAAGTATCTGCGTGTCAACCCGGCCCTTCACATATTTGGCTCCGACCGGAGCCCAGCACTCGTCCAGCTCGCCCGGACTGAGCTGCGCCGGCCGCGGGAGGACGGTGTTGAGCTTGACCCCAGAGTCTCTGACGTCGATGTAGCGGTCGCAGATGGCTTTGACCTGCCGTACCGCGAGGGAGCGGTAGACTTTGTCATATGCATCGCTGTCGTGCACCATATGTCGACTCGCGAGCGTCGGCAAGCCGCTATCGCCGCACTACTGGTCTGCGCAACTCCCGGGGCCGGCCGTGTGCTGATCTATGTCTGGGCGCTCGAGCAATCGTCGAGCCGTCGCGGGTGGGACGTGGGCAGCGACCAGGACCGCCTGGTGTCGTGGGTTATGCGCAAGCCAAAGGGACAGGAGCCGGGCGGCACGTTCCAGCGCTATTACCACCTATACAAGGAGGGTGAGCTCGAGGAGGACGTCGTGGCGGCTGGAGGCACCGTGGTGGAGAGTGGCTATGAGAAGGATAACTGGTGGGTGGTATGTAGTCGACCGTCGTGAGACAGCATGCACGGTAAGCTACGTACGCTATGCTATGGTACGGTAGAGGTCAAGACTTTGTAGGCGTTTGCAAAAAAGCAGTGGATATGGATATGGATACCAACCTTGAAAGGCATCGTTCACCGAGATTTACGCTGTAGCTATTTGCTTGTCAGACCATCCAAGAGCTGTAGCCCGCTTTTGGACTTGCATTGTATCCAAAATATTCTTTCAGACAAGGGTAACAAAGATACTAACTGTACAGTCCATCATCTACCCCGATTTCTTCTCTATCATATCCCAAGCCATGTCTATCAAAGTAGTAAAAACAACAGCCAAGACGATCAAAAGCAAATGCTGTGCAACAAGAAACAACCTTGCGTCTCTCAACTCCTTTTTCCCAAAAGCCACCCCTGGCCTCATGCCCCTGATGCTTCCATTGCTGGGTTTCCAACCAACCGAACATCCACTGCCGTTCAGACGCCTCTGAATTATGCAAAAAATAAAGAAAAATGAAAACAAAAAGACAATGCCATAGTAAAAGACAATTCAGAGAATCGAAAGGAAAAGAAAATAATACCATGTTTTTTCCACCAAGGTTTTCTTCGTGTTGAATCGTGCCTGCATTCCATCCTGTTCCATCCCATCGTCAATCAGTACAATATGCTGTGGACATGCTAATCAAATCCAAGCCAAACCCTTCTTTGCACCCTCTTCATTCCAGAAGAAGACAATGCAAAAGCCATTCCCAAATCGCTCAAGGAAAAGACATGGTCAGTTCCAAGGCTCCTGTTCTGTTTCGTGTCTATGCAGTCATGCAATCTCCCTTTTTGAAATACATCGTGATAAAAGCCATACATTCGTCATCGCTGGCAGTAACCCAAACACCGTCCTTTGCCAAATCAGGAGCAAAGGAAATGCCACGAAAGATCCAGAGCCCAACTCCTAAGTGCGCATGCAATACAACTACCTAGGAGTAGTGTAAACTATGCAATGCGTCGTCGGTGATTTGCTTCCTGCTGGTATTGATCTGGAGAAGCTCTTCGCTTAGACCCGGCCGATTCCATCGAGTAACTGGCAAGGCTCGAGAACAAAGGGCCTTGGCCTACCCCAGCCATAGATCCCAAGTTGGGCCCTGCCACAGGCGTGCTGTAGGGACTGACACCACCAGTCAGTTCAGCAACTCCAGGGAGCATACCCGCACTCCTAGGTGGTGGTTGGTTCTGGATCGGAGCCAGTCCTGGTCCTGGCACGTAGTGGACTTCGGTGGAATCGGGGCCCATGGGCAAAGGAGGAGGCGGTGGAATCGACTCTCGGCGGGAAACAATGGTCCGGCTACTGACGGGCATTGGGGGAGCTCTGTTGTACATTGCCCGGGGCGATGGGGCTCCAAGATCGCGAGGCATGCTCCCCTGGGATTGAGAATGGACGTGGCTGCGTGAAGGCGAGCCTCGGTGGCTATTGTTACCGTCGACATTGACCGCCGCTAGGGAGAACGGGATGACACCTGCTCGTCGAGCCATGTCTGCTTCACCAAGTTGCCAATGCATAGCCTCTGCTGCTCGCCAGGGAACTGCCATCTCTTCTGCAACTTTCGCCCACATCTCTGGCTTGAACCTAACGTCCTGTCAGCTCTCTTCTAGGAAATGAAAAAGTCACAAGACGTGGTAGTGTGACATCTTGTAACTACATGCCGTCTCCTTACCTTTCATAGAGCCTGGCAAGCTTATTCTTGCGTTCTTCATCCCATTCGCTGCGTCTTTCAAGATAGTTCTGGTAGTGTAGGCGGCAACTGATCGCACTCCGGCCAGGCAAACGCTTCGAGATATCCTCCCACTTCATACCACTTCCCCGAAGCTCGATAATCAGTGCATCTTCCTCTGGTGACCACTTGCTCTGCTTCTTAACGGGTTGCTGCTCTGCAGCGTGGGGAGGCATGCCTCGCCTTCCAGAGGACATCTGTGTCGAAGCTGCAGTTGGCGGCGGCGCAACATGCGCAACAGGTCGGGATGAAACGGGTGATACTTTTGACGAAGGTTGTTGGTAGGCGAGAGCTGGAGCAGGCTGGGTTTGGCGAGGCGGCGAGACAGAAGGCTCATGGGATTCAGATACCTTCAGAAGAGCGGCAAAATCCACCTGGCCACCCAGTCTGCCCACGTAGGGACCGTTAGCATAGGAGCGAGGCGTGCGCCCCAGGTTGATACTGTCCTCCACACCCACGATGGATGGTAACTCTGCCCGCAAGAGGCAGAGCGGAGACTCGCTCTTGAGTTGGGCCAGGTTGGAGACTTTCGCTGGTTACTTCCTTAAGATGTTGCTGTTGCAGCGGCTTCGAGAAGCCTGGCGCTGCTTGGGGGCGTTGTATATCAGGGCGTAGTGAAACTCCTTGTGTCCGTTTGTCCTTGCTGTAAATGGACCAGACTCTGGGTGCGTGAACTGTATTTGTGAGGTAGAGATTTGGTAGTGAAGTTGCTACGACAAATCCTCGGAGAGATTCGTTGGCTTATGTTGTCGTTGTTTTAATGCCTAGTAGCTGTGAACCGTGGTAGTGGAAGCCTGCTCGTAATGAATGCTGCGTAGTGGTGGGCTGCTGGGTTAGGTATTGACACCGTTGGGCTCTGTCAGGTACCAGGTTGCCACAAAGGATGCAAAAGGAGAAGAACTGTCTCGGGAGGCGACAGCGATGGCTGTTTAGATCACAAAGCGTGGCTCCAAGGCGTTGACGGGGAGAGAACAATGTGATTGGTGATGTCCAGGGTTCTCTTCAACCAATGGATGGAAATAGGATGATATGGTGAGGCAGAGCAAGCCGTGGGGCGCCAATCGAGGTAAATGAGGCCAATGTAAGGCTTGTTATCTCACGAGCTGTTATCTAAAGTTGTAAGAGACAACTGAGTCGATGAGGTGACAATGCGTGGGAGGCGAAGAAGATCTTCGAGGGTCGTCCGTTTTGAATAGAGAGAAAACGTCGGTCAGATCTTCCGCTGGGCCCCTACCAACTTAGTATGAGCTTGAGGAGCTATAAGTTATGCGCAGGACCTTGGACCCACGTTAGGGATTAGATGGCTTTGCTTCTTCTGTTGTTCTTCTTGTCTAGTCTTATTAGTCTAGGCCCAGACACGAGGAGCCAGAGCTGGATGAAAGCCCAGGCTAAACGAGGCAAAGAAGTGGACTCGGAGGCAATAGAAAAAGAAAGAAAAGACCAACCCGGGAAAGAATATCAGACAGAAAGACCAGAAGAAGTCGTCGGGTCGAAAAGAGGCGGCGGCAGCGACGTAACGGTGTGGGGAGACGACGATGGATGCAGCAAAGAAATCAGGGTCTGATTGTATCCCCAGGAAACGGTGAATATGGTGTGCCTTAACAGGAGGCCCGGCCTATAATGTACTTACGTGACGAAGAAGCCCAGGAAATAGTGAGAAGCACGAGCTTGGAGAGCGAACGGGATGGTCAAGGAGCGAGCTCATAGAGACATGGGAGGGGTGTGGGCAATAGAGGTGACAGGGGTATCTGAGGCGTGTCAATCAATGAAGGATGAAGAAGTGAAGTGAGTGGAGTCGATGCGTTTGGTAATAAGGCAGAGGACATCGACAGGCCGGGGATAAACGTTGGAGAAGGGCATCGCATCGCATCGCATCGCTGGCCATGCGTCTCGGTGTTGGTCGTGTTTCTTGGTGTTGGTCTTGGTCTTGGTGTTAGTTCTGTACCTTGCGAGCCAGCCATGTCCCCATCTTTTCCTGAAGAAATGCGAGTGAGGACCGGAGAAGGATAAAATGACACCGAGAAACGATGAAGAAAAAGAAACGACCTGTTAAGGTGATGCAACGCAAGTAAGAGCAGAGCGCATCATGCCCAATGAGTTGGCCCAATACGAACCTGCAAAATGAGGTTATCCCGAGTCTCGCCTTAATCGAGTCCCGACCAATTTCCCCATCTTTGTTCGACCAACCGACCGTTATAAGCCATGCCATGCCACTATGGCTTCAGCATCACTTTCAAGACAACCATCCATCCGTCATGATCAAACGGATTTGGCACCTGTCGTCGCCTAAACCAGGGTAGTAGACAAACACCATCTTTTTTTTTGCGCGGATGAACTGCTGTACAACGGCGTACACCGCAACGCTCTCGACAGTACCTCATCGACTTGCACAGCCGCGACCTTGTCGTGTCTTTTCTTGTCTTGCCTTGCCTTGGCCTTGTCTGAGGGGGGCGTTGGCGTTGGCGCCTATCGTCGTCTCCAGCTGTGAGGCTAGGTACCTTCGCTACACACCCATACCCCCCCTAATTCTGCACCAACTCATTCATCATGGACGCCCTCTGGTCCACGTTGCTGCGATCTTCGCATGGGGGAGCTTGCCGGGTCCAGTTTTTCTTTGTTCGCCTTCGCCTTGACAAGGGCAGGGAGCATTAATTTGAACTCGGGAGGGCTCGAGCAACAATTGTTTAGGTGTTTGATATGGATTGATGAAAAACAAACGGAACCTTGAGGGGTTCAGCAAGCAATGGCGGAAATACGGATGCTGGTGTATGGGAATAACCTGCGGGAGGGTTGGTACCTACCTCGTCGTAAAGGTGGCTGTTTAGCACGTGGTCATAAAGGCAGTAACGGCCTAAGAAAGTAACGAAATTCATGCTACCTCACCTATTCCATACAAGATTCATATATTCTTGAAAAGACTTTTCCGTGTCTTTTAATGCAAGCAATGCTGCTCTCTTTCATTATAATTGCCTGTCCAGCCAAGATCAAGCCTTCAGCATCCAGTATCGAGGTAATGCCACGAAGTATGGATGCCAGGCAATCCATCGTCACAGCTTTAGTGATTCAACCTTGCTGCCAGACTAGCCCGGTTACAAACAGGCTGTCTCATTCGATAATATGAGGCCTTCTGGATCTTAAGCCACTCGTCTGAGTATGTCTCATTCACAGCTCTCTGATCGTGTCAGCACACAGCTGAAGACCCACGGCTTAGGACTTGATGTATTTTAGGCACGGATGTCTAGGATAAGAGGGAGGTATAGGCGCCCCATGAACCCCCGTCGTTTTCGCATATCGGGCTCCCGGCAAGGCCAAGCAAGATGGCAGCTACCTAGCTCAAAAGTGATAGCGCACATGCGAGTCCAGACAACTTGGAGACCGTTGGATTAGCGCCCCAACCGATATACCCACTGTGGCAGCCAGGGGTTCGCACGAACCACCTAGTTCGAGACAGCTGGTCAGTCAATCACAGTGCTCTACTCCGTTGCACTCCTCGTACTAGGGTGGTCTCTGTAAGGCTTGGTGAGGCTTGGTTCAAAGTTCGCCGCAGTGGTTGGGAGATACGTGAGCCAGAGCTTGCGACAGTTGTTCGTAGAAGGAAGATCAAACCACACTGCTGTTCGACACTCAAAGCTCGAACTATCCTCGAACCACCACAAAGTCTAACATGGTTCGTGCAGGTGCAATTCTGCAATTTCTGATGGGAGGCAAAGTCGGACAAAAGGCTTTCACCCCCAATCTCTCCAGGTCTCTTGCACATACCAACGAATAAGGCCAGGAACGCCGAGATCGTCCAAGCGTGGAGAAATGTCATGATGTGCAAGTGGAGCAGATTGAGCGACGTCCTTGGGAATACAGTACGTACTATAAGTACGAGGTTTGACATCAAGTGCCGCTGTTGATGGCGGGTTGCTCACTGGAGTTTGAGGCCTTTAGCATGTACTCCATAGTGCCTCGCAGATTCGAAGGCTTCAAAACGTCGATTGGTGACAGAACAAGGGTATGAGGGTCCAGAAATATCCATGGATGGAAGCATCATAGCATCAAGAATCCTGGCGAGATGCCAGCCTAACCAGGTGGCCCAGTTCAGCACATTCAGCCAGGTACAAGCGCCAGCAATCAACCAGCGTCAGCTTCAGCATCAGTCAGCGTTAGCGCGCGGTGATCGATGGGGCATGATCGTCCGCGGGGAGCTGAATGCTAGGATCGCGCTCGAGTTGTTTGAGATGAGGTCTGCGCTTCTGCTAATTAAAGTGCAGTGGAGTAGTCTAATTACTAGGTACTCAGAATGTGGTTTGCGGTTGCGCTCGGCTCCATGTACTTCCGTACCTTCCCTCCACTGTAACGGGACGGGAGCCACAACCTGAA
Source organism: Fusarium sp. MBC 119 (assembly GCA_030411635.1). Lineage (NCBI taxonomy): Eukaryota > Fungi > Ascomycota > Sordariomycetes > Hypocreales > Nectriaceae > Fusarium > Fusarium sp. MBC 119. The sequence continues at coordinate 188,754 of JAPERM010000123.1, forward strand.
AGGCAGGCATTTCCCGTCTAAAACGGGAGTAACTTTTGCCGACGGCTTCCAACACTCAGCAGAGAAAGGGACCTTCATCTTCTTTCTCCTCACGGAAGTCAGAGCAATGAAATATCAGCCTTTCTCAACGCCCCCATTTGCTACCCAGGGCACCGTTCATGAACCCTTCAAGAGACGACGGCGCAAGACAGGGGACGTTTGCGGTTAGTAGAGACGCAGATGAAGAGTCGATTGGTATGTGAGTGGTTCATAATCAAACCCACTGGCACATGGGCACGACTGACATCTGCCAAACCCCTTGCAAGTCAAACTAACACTAACTAAAACGCAAAGTCATGACTGACAGCACAGATAGAGGACCACACTTACTTCTATCACGAACCTAACTTAAGCCTTACCTGACTCGGACAACGGCTGAAGCTTCGGGCACGAGCCCAACGATTGTCTGTGCGCTGCTCCCGCCCCGGACACAGACGCCTTCCATACAGACATGGATTATTATTGGTATGGACACGCCTCTTGACTGTTTGACCTCACTCAACTGAGGCCCTTTGGCCCAATATATTACGTATGGCTACCTCGACGTTTCTAACTCGGACGTTTGAAACCGATACAATGAAGGCCCGGCCCGAGCTATTGACATGGTCAGCCGAAACATCTAATCTTACCAATTGACGGAACGGAACACATCCAGCCAGCCTTTCATATTAGAAATTAGCACTTCTATGATGCCCAGGCCGGGAATGTACAACCAGGGCTATCTGCCTGGATTCAGTTCTGCGAGCCTGTTTTCACGATACTCCAACCCACGTTTCTTCACGGGTCTTTATTTGCTCCACGTCGCTTCCGCTAATGGCTGGCCCGCCAGGAATACCCTGGGCAGCACTGAACTCCGGTGAAGAACTGGCGGTCAGAGAAAGAACTTGAAGAAAAGAGGCTTGTCGACAGTCAGAGGTACTACACGGCCAAATACATACCCGGCCTTCTCTGGGGGTTGGTACACAACGGCGACTAACGAGCTGATATCGTGGTTGAGCGACTAAGAACCAATTCTGCTAGTTTCATGGGCCCAATCTCGTGACTTACGAGTCGTTGAACACACATCATGCGACCAGTTGATGTTCTTCATGCGCTATCGCGTCCGAGCACCCCAAGACAGCGTTGAAGTCTGGGAATGCAAGCACGTATGGCAAGACAGATCTGAATGTTGTGCGATAGCAACAATAGGCGATAGTCAAAGGATTCTCGATCTTCACACCAAGGATGCTGGAACGGCACCAGCTATTCTCAACATCAATTCGTTCGGTCAGCAACTACGCAGCCTCGTTTGGCCGAAGGACCTGTTGACCCCCAACCATATGGGAGTTCACCGGGCGAGAGCTGACTTGTGCTTTCATGTGCCACTCATCAGCTTCGGCCCGGCAAATTTGAAGGTTGATTTCAAACGGCAACGGAAGGGTGGAGCAACTGGACGATGTTTTAGAGATGGCGCTGCGCGGGAGCCGTTGCTAGTGTGGTGGTGTCTACATGATGCAACAGCAGCGAACCGCTTGCCCCGCAGGCCTCTCAGATCGGATATCGCCATTGTCCCTGGAATCATTCCTGCAATGTCCAGGTTTTACCGTCACTACTAAGAGTTATCATAAGTCTTACTCCTATAGCAGGGCTTTAGGTTTCAAGCCCTTCTGAGGGTGCCACGTTGTGGCCAGCCCGCAGCAGACGACTTCACAAGGATGGGTTTCCACATCGATGGACATTGTGACCGCCACACGACCTCCACCTCGATGAAGAAATTTTTTCTTACTTCCTTCCGCAAGTTCCTTCAGTATTGTTCTGTCTTTATTGGGCTTAGGATTTGTTCACCTAGCCGCAAAGCGTCGTTCTAATGTTTTGCGTTGCTGTTGAAGCTGCAAGGATAATGTGGAGAGGCAAGCTAGATCTGCAGTCCGGGATCTTGGGCAATCGGCCATAAGGTAGCTATTTCTCAGCATACCAGGTATAGACAAGACGTTTGCATTATCCTCGCAGCAGCCGGGTATGACGAATGTTGGCACAAAGCCTCAGTCTGGCTGAAACACAGCCGAGCCAAGATGATGGTTTCTTGGTACAAATCCTACCAGCAAAGTCGATGACGGGATGCTACGTTGGGGGCAGCTGATCGCCCCCGCGCAGATTTAGCTGTTGGTGCCCGAACAAAGCAACGTCGCAAAATTTGCCCATGTTCGTCTGTCGCGGTTTTTAAGTCGACTTCGTTCCTCCACGCCCTTTTTTCCTTACCGCAACACAAGTTATCCACAGCCATGTTAGACTATGCTAATTGTCAGAGCACCCTCGGATACACTGGCTAACTGGAAGGAAGGGCCTATTTGACGGTGGGCTTTGAGCCGCGCTAGTTTCCCCGGTCTCTTCCATACACGTTCGGAGATTCATAGATGTGGCATTGCGGATGTCGTTCGGACAGGCCCTGAAGCCCACTTTCCACAACGAACCAAGGCCAAAGCCGTGTGTCAAGTGAGCTGCGGCGCATGTGTATGTCGTTCCTCCAGCATCATCCAACCCACCGGTGGACCAGCTTATTGCCAAGGCTAGAATGGCTGGAACATCTTGAAGGGTCTTATGCGCAGCACGCTACCAGGTTCCTGCGGGGGCTAGGAGACGGAAACGGAGTCGGCAAACGGAGAGATTCACGAACGAGGATATCCTGGACATGGCGTTCACCTTGACACAGCTTGCCTGTTCATGACAAAGTATCAACCATGGGACATATTTAGGTTGCCGCCTGTACAAGGCCATAGCACATCAGCTGCTACCATGTTAGCCATACTACATGCCGCAGCATATCTTGCTCAAAAACAACATATGGCATCTATTGCTTAACGTTGAATCAAGAGCGAGAGCAAATTACAAAAAGCTTGACCAGTGTATCCATGCCTCTCTACGCGCGTCATTCACTTGGCTCGCAGAACCGAGGATGCGGAGATTCAATGGCTGGATACCCGGCATAGCTAAATGATAGACAGAAACCACGGCTCGGGATACTACGGCGATATGTACACTCCTTGATGAACGAACAGAAGTATTGGACCTACTGGGCGATTACCAGGCAGGCCCAGGCGTTTCAAAACGGGCGCTCCACAGAATAGAAACTCGCGACTCTTCGTTATCAACGAGTTGTCAGCGCGCCAGGCAGATAAAGTGAAGAGTGTCTCGACGAGCTTGGCCTTCTAACGCAACCCCCACTCTGACAACTTACATGATCACCTTTTTTCTTAAACGAAGCGGTGAGCGTCCGCATCACATACCGGCGAAATACATACGATCTTAAGATACGGCCAAGGTCCTCTTCCCTTGACGTCAGAAAAACTGAGTGGCTCCCCGCGGCAATAACGAGGCTGATGTTGCATGTCGGTTTGAGACCCAGATTATTGCGCCACGAGTGTACTATGGATGAATTACGAGGCACTACTTACTCATCGAGGTTGGCAGACTTGCTACACGGAGTGTTTACAGATATGACAGCTTTTTTTTTTTTTTTTTTTTTTTTTTTTTTTCACGGTTGAGTTGACTGCAACAATTGGCTGCCTTACATCTAGCTGTACTATTATGCTCCTAAGCTACCGGGTACAAAGGCATAACCCATGGAATCTCACAATGGTACCCGGGCCGGCTCTAGTGAAGAAAAATGGCAATTGACGACGAACGGCCAAGGCCGTTGCAGAAATGTTACCGGCAGCTTAAAAAAAAATTCAGAGTCAGCCACTGGGTTCGAGAGAACTTGCTGCGAACCCTTGGTGGGTGGTATGTGACGTGTCATGAGGGGCATGCAATGGACGCCAGGGTAAAGAGTTTCATCCCGTCAACCCCCAGCTATTTACACGGCTACTTGCATAAATAAAAGTTCTGGCGTGAAATCAGATCCTGGTGCAGCTCATGGAGTACAGTATTTGGCCCTAGCCAGGCAAGATTATTCCGGTCGGACGCTGTCAGCCCTATGCTTGTTGATCAAAGCTCTCATACGAAATATAGCACGGGGAAGAGCTTGTCTAATAATAAGCTTAAGGGAGTAGATGCAATAGCAAGGCCAAATTATACGAACAGAAAACACGAAAACACTATGTTCTGACCTAGATTGCAGGAGGACGACTGCATTATTGCATGGTTGATGTGGCGGAGCGAGTGCTGACTTGTCCCCAGCCTCAACCATTCAGCAGCATTCTGTTCCTCGTTATCACCATAGTTCCAGGACGTTGAGTGCCAACTTGGGCCGGGGAACCAAGATCAATGGATTGGAGGGTAGACCAGGGTTACGACAGCCAGGGATCAACAAGACTGCCGCCAGCCCACGTTTTCCCGACGTCCGCGAGCCGCGCACCCACCTTTCTCAAGTAACACCAACTATTTGATGTGTTCGCTTGCTGTAGCGGGTACTATCGTGCCCGGCATCGATATGGGGATATCCCATGTAAGTGAGTTGTTTCGGGCATGTGGGACAGTGGGAGAGCATGAAAGATGAGAGGCACAGATTCGAAATAGGTAAAGTTGCAGCGGCGGCGGCGGCGGAACACCGTCTGCAGCTATGGAGTTTATGGAGTGGATGTTAGGTCCAGCGCAACATACATGATGCACCTCAGAGGCCGGGTAACAATATACATGGCAATCTCCCTTCTGTGTTTCCAGGCGGACGGGACCGCGCGCAACTCCAACAAACGCCATCCGGACCAATGGCTCGTGAGTCTGGCCGGTCCGGTCTACAACGACGAGATAGGACTGGATCGCTCAGATGTCGTTAGTGCGGGATGCAAGGAACCGGCTCGAAAGACGGCTCCTTGATTCGATACAATCTGTGCTGCCACGAAACGATTATTGACGACAGAGGAGCGCTTTGACACCAAGGATGCCTGCCGGGTATCTAAATCTACTAATGCGACTCGCAGCAACTTGAACACTCGTGGTGTGTGTTATTAGTTTCTCCCACTGGCTTCTGTTTGTCAGATCATGGCCGAGTACTGTACCTTGAATCCAGGATGACAAGCTATTTCAGATCTATTATATCATTTTACCAATCGACTACCTAGCCTAAACCCTCTAGATCTCTTTGTCATACCGGGACCCTTGGCTAGCTTACCAACGTACATATGTATCCAGATTCGGCAAGTAGATGGCACGGGCTTGGACGAGTAACTCAATTCAGAATACTCGATACAATCTAGGACAGTCTTTCTTGGAAAGGCATCCTCACAAAGAAACAAAGGAGACGGATTAGGCAACGGGAGCTGCCGAAGGGTGCTTATCGAGTGTCCCAAGTTTAGAGCCAACACAACTGACAAGGCGAACAACAGTTACTTTTTCCTCATGTCGGCAGCTGATGAGTTACATAGCAGATTTGATTGTGCATCCTCACGATGGATCCTTGTAATTTCCAATCTGGGGATTTGTCAACCTCTCACGCTGGCCGAAGTCAAAATGCTTGTTCGCGATCAAGCAAGTTGCTTTTGCTAGGCAGGCCTATCAAAGGTTTCCAAGGGCTAATAGAAAGTATCGGATCCATTCTGCATGCGGGTAATCAGGTTCGCACTAATTAATATTGGACCCATTGTTCAGTTCAGAGAAGTTGACGTCTCTCCCGCCTTAGACTCTAACGAGCCAATCCCGTCTCGATGCTTAGACTTGAACCCCCAGTAAAGATGAGAAAGGTACATGTGAGATATGATGTACCTACAGCGAAGCTTGCATTGCGTAAGCCCTGAATTTCGGCTGGAACCAGATTTTGGCTAGAATTGCTTCTTTTCGTTCTTTTCATTTTCTTTTTTTCGTCCTCTTTACATATTCCTTGCTGCTAGTTCCCCCTAAGCACATTAGTTGGTGTTTCTCGAACCCTGGACTGCATAATTGTAACCCCACCACACTCACCCAAACTCGATCAATCTCATCGCTCCTCATCCAACAAAGGCAAAGTTCGATTGTTTTCCTCCTTGGAAATCAACTTTGATACACGAAGACGAGACTACCCTTTCTCCCTCCGACGGATTTGATTTTTGCTGTGGCGCAGGCGTCTCACAATAATTCTCTGACCGCCCACCGCAACGCAACGCAACGCACCGCACCGCAACAAAACGAAACAACGCCGAGATATTCCCCGCCAATATCCATCCTAAGCCCTTCCTTCAACCATGGCCGACGTCCCGCTCGTTGTCATCTCGGAATTCGCGCAATCAGAGCGCCGCATTACTCCGTCATGGTCCATCTCCCAGCTCAAAGGAAAGCTTGAGACGGTCACGGGTATTCCGCCCTCTTGCCAGCGGCTCTCGTTGAAGCCTACAGCTGGCGCAGAGGCCATCGCCATTGAGGCGGCTAATGAGGACGGCACCCACTTGTCCAACTTTCCCCTGGCTCCATATGCAGAGCTTCATGTAAGTCAGAGCACATTACACTGCAGCCTCTCATTTGTCAGCTACATTCCTACATCCGCCGCCGAGATATTCTCGCTCCCCTCTGTGTTCGGCATTGCTATCTACGGGTCGTCACGGCTTCCAAGTCCCCGGTCTGGCCTGGTTCTCAGCATGCTGAGTTGGCATTCGAATGGTGGCGAGGATGGGATGGGGGCCGAGCGGGAGAGGCGGTGGGCGTTGAGTCTTTGCGCTCAGGGACCAGACGATCGTCACTGTTTAGTTCACAAGGGTCCATCATGGTGCCACCAAGACTTTTTTTCCATTCCAATACTTTGAAATAAGGCTGACAGGGATTCGCCTGGTAGGTAATTGACACACGGCCTGCGGCCTCCCGGATCAACTTGAACGACACCTCGGGCGTTGACAAGTATGTCATGCCTGAGGAGGAGTACGAGAAGAAGACGGACTCGGTGTTGGCATGGAAGAAGTCTCAAAAGCTAGGCCGGTTCGACCCGGATGCCCCTAGCCACGAGCAGGCCAAGTTGGATGCGCTCGGTCGCGAGGTTGCCACGCGGGGCATCGACGTGGGCCGACGGTGTCGTGTGGGCGGTGAAGATACTCGACGCGGCGTCATCCAGTACGTCGGTGAAGTCAAGGAGATTCCCGGCGGTCTCGGTTCCTGGGTGGCAGTCAAGCTCGATGAGCCGGTGGGCAAGAATGATGGCAGCATCGGGGGGACTCGATACTGGGGTGAGCCATCGGAGCTCAAGCATGGTGTCTTTGTAAGGCCTGAGCGGGTTGAGGTGGGCGACTTCCCGGCTCTTGACGACTTGGAGGATATGGAGGAGATTTAGACATCTGGGAAGTAGACTGTACGAGAGTGCTCTTTGGAATCACTGGGAGATTGTACTCTGGCAATGCAGAGTTAATGATTCATTGATGCCTACGATACATGGTGTACTTTAGGACTATGCTTAAGCGAAAAAGCCCAGATATCTTGAGAGATTCTTTGCTTGTAGATCAGGCTGCATAGAGTCGAATTGTTTACACTTGAAGTCTGCAGCGGACTGGCCAGTAGAAGCCATCATGATCCCCGCCAATCCAACAATGAACAATCTAGGTAGATGCACAAACTACCTGACAGCCAAAGTTTCACATTTCGGATCTTATTTGTTCGTGAAACATATACCTCAAGCTTCTAAAGTGCTTCTATCAAACTATAGATTTCCGGCCCCTGTGCGAGATCTATCTGTTGTACGCGATGGTCATTTGATCTCCCCTGCATTTCTTGAGCGACGCGATTCCCAATCCGTGAATTCTTGCAGCAACGGCTTCAGGGGACGGAGTCGGGGGTGGTCTGGGCAACTTTAATTCAACGACAAAGACTGTTTTTGATGAAATTAAGAGCTGTTTGTTAGATTTCCAAAGTTAGATGACAAACTTTTGCGATTTGATTTGAAGTTGTGAGTGGTGAGTTCGTATGGTTGTGAGATTATGGCTCTGTGCCTGCCAGCCTGCCTGCCATGATATGCGTGTTTACTTACTCCAGGTTTCTGGTTGGCTATGGAGGGACTTTGCGGAAGACTCGGCTCTGCATTTTGAGTTGCCGAGGATAGGAGCCTGATACATGGGGATTGGGAAGACGGAAGAAGATGTACCATCTATACCCAAGTTTTCCTTGCCTATACTTGCATCTGCCGTTCAAGAGAGGGTGCCTGCGGCTATTTCAATATGTGAGATGGTGTGAGTTCTGAGGGACTTCTTGATATGACACACGCAGTGGGAGAGGGCGAGCATGGTGGTATTCTCTCGACTAGTTGACTATGCATCCTAACCGTGGTTTGGGATCATGATATAAGTGCGGTAGTTTAATATTTTGGGTTGACTAACAAATGCGACATCATATCTTTCTAGTCTTCAAAGCTGGATGTTGTTCATGGTGATAAACTGAAGTATATTTTTGAAGATTCTAGCCGAGTTCACACGTTGACATACCGCTAGGTAAAAGGGAACCGTGTCCATTACACAGCGCGTTTGACGTTTACTACAGATGAGTCCCAGTTTCAATCAAGCTTGCAAGTCAGGGCTCAGGATCTTGCAGATCCGTATCTGCCTCAAGCTTACCACCATGATTACTTGATCATATAAGCGATCATCTTTGACCATTCGCATGGCAGCCACTAGCTTGTAAAGGACTAAGCTCTGTCTTTTAATGATTGCGATGATATTTTATTTAATTAATATTGCTATATTTGCAACATCTGATTGAATGCTCTTCTTCAAATGGGGTTTTGCTTGGTAACAGATGCGCATGGGGTAGCTTTGTCTACGAGATGTTGCAGCCGTAGTTCATGACCATCGGTATAGTTTACTATGCACTTTGTATGTATAGTTAGATCTAGAGTCCTAGGAAGTAATTGATCATATCATCGTTTGGTATATTCGGGTTGGTATTGTAAGCATTGGTTGACGCCATCATTGAATGCAACAATTGTATACTTTGACCTGAACTCCGACGTAATGACTTGGCCTAAAAGAAAGTTAGCAGTTTTTCAAGCTTGTCAAGCTTGTCAAGCTTATACTTTGCCTTCAAAATATTCTGTGAGATATGTATATATGCGCTTGAGCTTTGTGCAATCCGGTATTTGTGCACCTCATATCAAGATAATTGAACATATGGCAGCTTTTATTGACAATTGCGATCGTTGTATTTGAAGTAACTGTTTCTTATCTCATGAGAGAATTCCAGTTTGTACGCAGACCATACGTTTGATGGGAGATATCTTTTATGGTATCATGGGCTAAGTAGAGTATCCCCGGCTTCATTAGACGGCAGCTCCTATCTTTAACTACATGTGTACCACCTATATACGTTAATTGTAAGAGAATGGCTTGTAGGCGTTCCATACTCGACAGCCATGAGTTCTATGGAGTTTAAGAACGACTCCTAATGGATAGTTCATGGCTCTTCTTGCTCTTGTAATCAATTACGCTATTGGTATGCTAAGTCTCATATTATTGTCCTGGCACTGAGATGACTACGTGTACCTTTAAGTAGTAGTGCTGGGTCTTTCAAGTTCTCAGTATAGTATCTGATTGTTGCTTCCCTGTCGTTCCAGCAAGCTAGGTGTGCGGCATGGTAATATTCATACCCTGAAGCTATAAATCTAGAATCGATATCATTCTCGCGTATGTCGTGTTTCCAGTTAGGTCTTCTGTGCAATACTTTGTTCATTGGATACACATTGAGGAATCACATGTTACTTGATCATTAACACAGCAACACATTAAGAGACATCGCACCCAGTCCCAATCACCACGATAATTTTACCGTCGGATTTAACAACATCGAGTGCATATAATCACGTTTCTCACACTTCAAAGGCCCTTACTCAAGTTAGATGAATAACATTTGGTTGGTTTTTACGAGCTTTCTCATTGAAGTCACTCACATCACTGCAGCGAGCGTCTTGCTACACGCGTCTCATCGGCACTATTTCCTGCAGATAACGACGTTGAGTTCACGAACTCAAGATTTTTAAGTATATGAACTGATGAACTTCGATATACTTACCAGTCTAAACTCATACTTCTATCTGTTTAACTGTGCGTCTATTTCACCATCCTATGCAGCATGATCGAAGATATCATGATCTGGTATAGGGTAAGGATATGTGGAATCATATGATGACTAAGGTAAGGACATGAAGTTTCATTATCGGCCAAGCTCTCAGTTTCCGTCCCAAGTTCCCCGCTCCTCACGCGACCGCGTCGGCCGAGAACTTGGCTGACACAGACGTTTTTGCATCTCCGGAATGGATGGATATTTCTCCTAGCGATGTATGGTCGTACGTAAGGTATCCATTTAGACGGCTTTACAGGCCATTTAATCAGGACTTTTTAACATAGGAAGAAAGAAAGAAGGCCGCATGTCTTACAAAAATAACTCTATATTAAAAGCTCAATTGGCTTGTATCGGTAGCGTTGGATCATCGCCGAGCTTACAGTGGTTGGTAGTGATGCTTAGTGGCTTGTGATAAACGAGAATGCTGTGTTTCCAGTGGATGGAAGTTGCCGGCTAAGGCCGCTCCGCTCCTTGTCAGCGGGCGCGCGGACGCTTCTCGAGCTGGCTCCACCTCACGACCCATCATGGGATGGGATATGGATGCCGGTTCTTCCTCCTCCATCAAATTCAATTCAATTCAACTCATCCCATCTCAACTCAGCCCACGATCGCCCACTGAAATCACCAGCTACAACAATCTTACGACTGCGCTGCAGAGTCTCGCCTCCGACTCATTCTGTTCAGCACCGAAATGTCGTCCTCTTCCTTCTAATCTAAACGTCGAATGGCGATGACTTCAACTGCGCCCGCCGTATTCCTGCGTATTCATATTCTCCGATATCCGACAGCACCTCACGCCTAGATCCTGGCTCCTGTTTCGAGCTTAATCATCGGCTACAAATAACATTGCCCGATCTTGCTCTGTGACAACGATATCTCCTTGATCAGACTCAGCCATGACATTCCCGACGATACCTGGCGCGGGCAGGATGGCCCTCTTTCTCTCCATCCTTGTCTGCTTCCTCACCACTGTTCTCGCCGAGGACGACGTCTCTACTTCGCCCGAAACCGAAATTCCCGACTGGGCTACGGCCAACGGCATGCAACTCTCCTTGTCGGCAAATTCTGGGTTGCAGTTTGCTGTCATTCCTCTAACACCAAATCTGGGAATGAACGACTCGACTGGCCAGGCTATAAAGGTTTGTTTACTCTGCACTGTTTCACATGCTAGGTACTGACACTAGTTCAAGATTGTACATATCAACGGCAACATTATTGCGACGGATTCCTCCAACTACAACAAGGTCAACAAGAAAGACGATGTGGCGTATCTATCATGCGATGAACCCACAAATGACTTGTTTATAACACCCGATAAGATGCTCAACACATTAATGACGACCGAACCTAATATCAAAGCAATAATCTTGTATTCCACCTCCAACACGTGGTGCTCCCTCAATCATGTTGACAACCTTCCATTCACGAGTATCCTATCCATGGCCGACGGAGGCGAGGCTACGCAGGCCTTAAACCTTCTGAATGACACCAGTCGTGGTAAAACCGTTAAGGCGACCATCTTTGGAAACAATACAGATAACACATTACCAAAGGACGAGGATAAAGGCGGTAGCAATACGGCTGCCATGAGCGTGTTGTACGCCATCACCGGCATCATTACTCTCCTTTTCCTGGTCATCATTACGACGGGTGCAGTCAGAGCCCATCGATATCCTGAAAGATACGGGCCACGAAGTGCGCTTGGCGGACGACCACGGCAGAGCAGGGCCAAGGGGCTTGCCAGAGCTGTGTTGGATACGATCCCAATCGTCAAGTTTGGAAACCAGACGCCGGCCAAGCCAGATCCCGAGCTGGAATTAGAGAACACGGACGGAAACGATGCTGCCACACAGCGAACCGCGTCGCGTCTTAGTGAAGCTCGGCGCTCTGAGATAACTCCAGCAACAGGTGGAGATAGCGACGCTGTATCAGCTGCTGCCAGAGCGTCGTCATCTCCCGAAGGTGCCGAAGACGAGGCGGGTGATCATTTGGGCTGTTCCATTTGTACAGAAGACTTCAAGGTTGGTGAGGACGTTCGAGTATTACCCTGCAAGCATCAGTTTCATCCGGCATGCGTTGACCCGTGGCTGATCAATGTATCTGGCACATGTCCACTGTGGTAAGTTGAAACCTTTGACAACGAATAGTGGCATGATGTATAACTAACACGATTCATAGCCGTTATGACCTACGTCCAGGCAAGGGTCATGCGTCTGGAGATGCCTCTGCTGGTGATTCCAGTGCATTACCTCCACCGCTGGCTATGGAGGGAGCCGAGAACGATGCGCCTCAGTCGTCGCACCGTAACCGCCTTTCTAGGCTCTTCGACATCAACCGCCTCCGAGAGGGTACTGTAGAAGAACAAATGGAGGCGTTAAGGCAGATGCGAGCGGAAACGAATGAAGCCGACCATCAGGATACAACAAGCGTGGCTGAGGCAGCAGACGGAGAGGTTCAGGGCCAAAGCGCACGATTTGCGGCGAGGCTGCGGGACAGATTTCGAATCCGTACCCGTGCTCAAGCCGTCCAAGATCATGAAAGTCAACGGGCAAATTAGTGATCAGTATTGGGAGTGTCCGAAAATATATACCGCCGACGATATCAACTCGTGGGCAGAAGGATGGGGATCGAAAGATCCCGCCGTTTTGGCTGATCAAGAGGCAGAAAGGCTCAGGTATGCATTTGTTGACAATTGCAATGCAAAGGAAGAAAAAGAATGTTCGGGCTTGGCGTTTGGACCGAGGAATGATACTTGGGTTTTGGGCTGGACAAGCTGGAAAGCATGGCATGGCGTTTTTGGGGAACGATCGCGCATGAAGTTTTGCCTGCATCGATCACGGCTGACGATCAATTTGCGTGACTGGTTTTGAGAGTGTAGATACCTTACATATGATACCTCTGATGATATACATACACTTGTACGACACTTTGAAACAATGCAGACAAGGATCACAATGAGAAGCTTGCGCATGATTATGTCGTAAATTAACAAAGTCAGTTACTGCCCTGACTCGCCAATTAATACTACCTCGGCATTTGTACAAAGTAGAAGGAGGTGAGATCTTGTATCATATTTGCAAGCATTAGCGAATGAGATATCATCGGATGCATTTCGTGTGACGCATATTGCGTGGCATAGAGGCAAAGGATGAACACACTGACACAGCTTGATTAAAGTTATACAGTGTTTGAGGTATCGCAAGGGTCAAGGGTTTAAGGGTCCAACATTCAGCTCAGCTCGGCAATACAGACCGTGCCACGATATCTACATGTGAATATACGGACTCACGGAGTAGGGCTAAGTAATAAGGAAGTCCGAGGGATCATCCCAGCTTGTACTGGGCTGGGGGTATCGTAGGCACTTGAGAAATAAGCATGGTCTTTGGAACCAACAGCCTTACTCGCCAAAGTTGAACGCCAGGGCTGAACGCCCGTCAACGAGCAATGGGCTGTGGCCACCAGCCTGGTCGAGCTCAGATGTTTTCTGGAAATCAACTGTGCTGTATCGCACACCGACTCTGTTGCTGGGAGAGATTGGCGAACGGTCTATGGCTTTTGAGGAGATATAGTTCCCGCCGCGGGCTTGACGCTTGAAAATGACATAGAGCTCGGACTCGGCAGCTACGTCATTATATAAATCCCATGATGTCTCTCTATTGCCATATCTGATGCTAGTGGAACCATCGAGATTGGGGAATTGGGAATGATGATGATGGATTTCTATAACTCCGGGGATGATGATGCCGTACCTTCATGGCCACGTTGCACAGCACAGCACATGGATCATGGATGGGGGTGATCTGTATTATCTATGCAATAAGAAGCCGTTGGGGTCATTAGGCTGCATTACTGCAAAGTTAGTTAGAGAGTTTTGTTAAGGAAGATCCCTTGAGACGATGGCGGTGTTGAATGATGGTGTTGGTTACGATACTCTTGCATTGCACTGTACGCCCTAGGACATGCACGATGCTACCTGGATACGTAAGACGGACGATTAAACTTGAGCCTGCTAGTAACAGATGAGCTTAATTTATTGTTCCGAAGAAATCTAGATCAACGCTGATACAGCAGTAAGTTGAGTAGACAATAATCGGGATACTTTGTAGTGGCAGAAGACGCTATAAATGTCTGATTTATTTTTACAGACTAGAGATAATCAAGTTTTAAGCTATCGAGGCTAGAGGGGTGTGGAGAACGGCCAATCCGATCAACTAATGAGTTGGTTGGACAGTAGCCGTCAGTGCGTTTTTGGTCCAGCCCAGTCCAGTCCCTTCATTCATTAGAGCAGTTCTTCAGTACAGTATCCATGCTTGCCCTGAGGGAGGTCTGGGGAACACCTGAGACGGGCAATGCCTTGCTGTGAACTGTGCTGAGGTTTCATTAATTATCCGATTTGATTAACTTGTTCATATTGGAAACACCGGGTTATTTTTCCACGTTATTTGCCACTAATATCGGAGAGTTGATATAGATGAGGGAGGGTAGCTTTGAGAGGAACCCGCCCGCCACAATACCAATTCCAGTATCTTTAATTCATTTTGACTCAAAACTTCTGTTTCTTGCTCCAGTCAATGACTGAGGACAAGCATAGTTACGCCAATGCCAAGTCGAGGAGTTCTCCGGATTGTGTTAGTTATGGGAGAATTACATATTAGTGTCAGTGCTAATGGAGGATCTTGATCGAATCCGGGGGTGGATCAAGGGCCGGGTCCAGCCGGTGTTTAAGTCATGGATCGTCGATAAAGATTAAGTAATGAATAGAATTAGAAAAAGGGATGAAGAAAGTATAAGAGAATAGCTAAATGAAACAATACCTGCTTTTGGAACAAGACACGAGTCAAGAGGATCTTGCTTGTCCAATAGGTAGCCCCGAGATCTACCAAAGTGTATGGCTGCATGTCACAGTATTGGGTAGTGGTGGTAGTGGTGTTTCCCTACCGCGGGAATACCAATGGGTAGCTGTCAAAGGGGAGAAGGAGCTCTCCACACAGCTAAGACAGCAATAGTCAGTGTTTAGCCTCCCGGTTCTCTTTCCTCTTTCCCGCTTGCCTACTACTAGAGCTTAGATAATGAGTAACCCACTCACTATTGAGCGATTCGAGATTTGATCAAGCCATTGTCTGAGCACTTCTTCATCTAGCAACATTCACCAATTTCGATCAAGCCTCATCAACACCCTCACAGCCAGTACAAGCCACGATCCATCGAAAATACTGTACGGGTGTATTCTTCCGCTGTGCCGGACCAGATGCCGTTGTCTGTGCACGTCTTCAGTATTGCACCACGTCCAGTTACTCCCACGGCACATGAACTCTTCAACACGGATGGCTTACACCACCAGATAAAGCATTCACGCTAAGGTATTGCCGATCTGTAGGTTCTCATTCGTTGGCAGTTATCGACATCATGCCCGAGATGATTCGGCTACATCCCCGTCACTTACAACTGTATCGATCAAAAGCCATGCCGCACGAGTTGGAGGGCGGGATGATACCCTCAGCAACCCTCCTGGTACAGTACAATACAGTACCCATCGGGAAACCAGGAGAGTTGTCGGTCAACGTGCCTTTATTCCGAGCATCGGCATTCCTGAGTTTAGTTATGATCACCAATCAAGGAGAATTGTGACGACTTCTAGAAGGCCAATTGAACAAAAGACCCTGGTTTGATCAGCGCCGTGGCCTTCGCCTTCAGAAAAATCTTCGTCTCTTTCTCCGATACAGACTCTGTTTTTGATCGCCTTTACCTCCACTTGACCCGCACAAATACCAACAACCTTCGCTCTACCCATGGGCCTGGAGACTTGGCGATGGGCAGCATACCTCTCTTATGGGCTATGTCAAATACTCACGCAAAAACGGAAGAATCGCCCAGACTGTTGCTAGGTACTCGGGTCCTCCGCCCGTCTCATTGCAGGCTATTTTCCCCCTGGTATGCACAGACACCATCCACGATCGTATTCCCGTCCACTACCGTCAGTGGCCTTCGAAGTAACAGGCGCGCCGTTCCAACTCTATTCCCGTGTTTCTCCTCAGTGGTTGGTTTCCTTCTTACTACCTTTCTTGGCATCTACAGTACCAAATTCGCGACTGGTCCTCGGCGTGTTGTGCCTGAACCCAACGGGTATCCTGTGCTGCAGCATCGTTTGTACCTGCGGTCCAATAACAGTTCTACATGGTCCCTGAATGTTGTCCGGTTCTGCCCTACCGAAGCCTTATTACGCATAGAAATACATGAGCGAGTTTCCAAGACGTTGGTTTGGCTGAGCTAGAGATCCCCTAGTTCCAGGCTACTGTACGAGTCGCCAGCCAAAGCTTCCGCACAGTCGGGATTGTGACTGGGCTTGGTGTCTTTACTTCGTAGCCACAATTTATGCTTTGGCTTCTTCTACCTACTTGTCTGCTCACTTCCCACTGTCCTGGCCACTGCTCTTCGCCCCTCGTCTTCTTCTTCAACTATCACGCCGTACATATTCCTCGGCCAATGCGGGAAATCATACTCACCTTTTGATTAAATTAGTCCTTTCCCTACCAAGCGGTCACAAAAGGCTTGGTTCTTCCCTCTCTGTTTCTATATCGAATTTTATTGCCGGTTCCCTCTACTTCTCGCCTGGACGTTGTCTCGACACGGTTTGCCATGGCACCAACACCATCCCTCGTGCCTCGCGAGGCCCATACACCGAAGCCTGTGCCAATAGGCGGCGATGTTATGTCGGTTGTTGTCAGCCTTGCTGCTACCAGTATCCTGTCCGTATTTATTTGTAAGTCTACTTCTAAATATGACACCCAACACTGAAACTGACATGCATGACTGGTTAGTCCAGAGGATTACAGCTGTTAGGTCGTGGTCGAGGTTACCATTTGTTGCTTGGCGTGAGTATCCCCCTCTAACTCAAAGGTGAGGTCAAAGAACATGAAATAACGCATGAAACAGTCGTTCTGGTTATCTACTTCGATTCTTATGGCTTCGTTGTCACCACGGCTGTTCTTCAACAGGTTTTTGGCGTTAACACTAGCTTTAACGTCTGCCATGGAGCCATTCTACTTTGTCTGATTTGTTATGTGACAACAAAGATTGTGAGTTTTATGGGTGACTTCGCCATATAGTTTTTACTTTTGGCTGACTTTTGAATAGCTCATCTATGTTTTCCTTGTTGAGAAAGCTGTAAGTGATACCATACTGATTAGAAGACGAACAATGCATCTAACAATAGCCAGCATGTCATCAAAAGCTCTACGACACGAAGAAGGAACTCAAAACTCTACCTGTTCAACATGATCACTCTCCTCGGCGGTTACGGAGTAGTCGTTGTTCTCAACTTCATCTAGTAGGTTAACAACTCTAAGATTTCCTTGTTTCTGTGCTAACCGACGTGTGTCATCAGTCGCATCGCTAGAATCGTAAATGGAGAGTGCTTTATCGGCATGAAGAGTATCTCGATGATTCCCCTCATCGCCTTCGATGCCGTGGTCAACGTCTACCTAACTATTCTTTTCCTTATTCCTCTTAAAAGTAAGTCGTTGAAGAAAGAATCAGAGACCTTCAGCACACTAACATCGGCTTAAGATCTTTATTCGTTCAGGAATCTGCCAAAAACCCACGCCAACTCTCGTCTTCGAAATGTTGCCTTCCGTACCTTTGTCGGCGCCTGTTGCACATTGACAAGCAGTATTGTGTATGTGTCAATGATTCGCATCTCATTGGAGAACGAGTAGCTAACCCGGAACTCTAGCAACCTGACTGTGCTGATGGTTCTCAACGGTGAGCCCGGTTGGGTCTGTCTAATGTGCTGCAACAGCGATGGTATGTTTCAGCCCACATCTCGAAGGAATGTGAGCTAACAGGATACAGTTCTCTTTTCGGCCATCGTCGTTCAATGGGTTACCTCTCGCGATAGCGCCGGTTCTTCAAGCCAGCCTGCCTCAGCCGCTGTCATGGAGGGTAGCTTCATCGCCAGGCGGGCTTCGACAGCTCATCACATGAGCGCCATGCATGCCCCCAATGCTCCCAACTTCCAACATGACGTTGACGATGAGACCTCCCTTGTCAGCCCCGCTACCGCTACCTCGACCAAGAACTCTGAGATGACCAAGGTTCACTCAGGAGTCAACAGCGGCGTTATCGTTACCACTACCATCCACCGCCAGAGCAGACCTACGACCGACCGCAAGGAGAGCGATGATGAGGACGATGATCATATCGATCAAGGCTCAGCACAAGACCTCCCTCTGCGGCCATCAGCTTTTCCCGTTGGCCACGCCGAGATTACTGAGCCGCCCCGAACGCGCATCCAAGGTGGCACAAGGCCACAACCTCGATCGAAAACACCCTCATACTCACGACCACTAAGTAAATAGGATAGTACAGCGGCTATATAGAGGATGGAAACATCATGGACCTTTGGCTCATAAAAGGGATGAGGCGTTTGGGGTTTTTAATCAAGCATAAGATACTTCTGGCGAGTTGGGAAAGGTCGGAGTAATGGCAAGGGTTGACATGGACCGGAGCGAAAATACCCAATCCTTACTGCAAAGTTTATCAAGAGTTCTGTAAACTCGACACATCTAATCATATATTTCTTTTACATCAATCAGTTCCCTCTGCTGTCTGTTGACTGGCCGTGTAGATGTCTGAGAATGAAGGCCGTTGTAAATTTGTTTACAAGAATGAAACATACCATACATATATAGGAGTGGTCACAGGTTCATAGCACGCTCAAAAGTCTCAGGGCTGATCTTCATTGCAATGAGCATGGCGCATTCCATAGATTGCAGTTCTGTGGCTCACTCAAGATATGGGCTTGATCATGGTCTTGAACATTGATCGAAGTCCAAGGTTTCAGACCCTGAATCGTGAAACTACAGGACAATACGTCCAATACATCTCTACCTAGGCTACATTGTATGCACATTCATTTATCACATCAAATCACGGCGAAGCACAATACTTGAGATATCAAATCGCTGTCCATTACCATCGTAGCTCGTAGATGTATCTGCGTGCTAAAAGTCTATCAACAAGTAAGATCAGGAATTGTTCTATTTGCGAAACCCCCCGTTTACGTAAGAATTCTGGAGCCCATGTGGAAAAAATTTCAAGTTAGGTTTGGCCGTTAAATTAACTGGGATTCTGGTACTGTTTGGTAGCCAGATCCTGGCCACCTATATGCAGGATATGTACAGAGAAAGTCAACGGGCGCCATCCTTGAACCGAAAATGTTTATTCTCCCTCCCGAAAGCCATTTTTGAATGGTTGGGTATTTCCCTAGCGAGTGTACAAGAAGTTTTTGAAACGAACTGGGAAGCAATCTCCAAATGAAGCTTCGCTACGCTTAGGCAGAGGCGTAGGTCTCACCGTAGAGGCTGAGATTGTTGCCGTTCATGAGGATACCGTCGGCGACCTTCCAGTAGGAGTAGGCATCGAGGTAAGAGAGCTTCTCAAGTCGGGGAATGGTCTCCTTGAGCCAGTCATTGATGGCCTCGTCAGAACCCTTGGGAGCGAACTCGGTGAGCCAGATGGGCTTGCCACCGCAGGTCTTGTGGGCCTTCTCGAGGTGGTCAAAGAGGGTCTCACCATACTCAACCTCAGAGTACCAGTGAACGTTGCAGAAGTCGTAGACGCAGCCTCCGTCCAGCTTCTTGCACTCAGAGACCCAGTTCTCGAGCCACTCGATACCCTCCATCACATTACCGCTGTTGCTGATGGAAGGAGCGCCGATAAGAGCCTTGCCCTTGTAGTCGTTGAGGATCTTGGCGTGAGCCCCGGCAGCATCTGCGGGGCTCATGTTGGCCTGACCAGCGTTGTCGCACTCGTTGAAGCTGAAGATGGCCTTGGCACCGGCGTCAAGGGCCTTCTTAGCGTTGGCGGGCCAGCGGTCGAGGTGCTCAGGTTTGTTAGACCAGAGGGTAGGGATGAAGTTAAGTCCCTCGAAGCCGTTGGGGACGGAGTCCCAGTTGTAAGCCCAGCCACAGTTGGCGCAGTCCTTGGCGAACGTGTTGGCCAAGTCTGCCTCGTTGTAGCAAACACCTCGCTTGTGGGAGAAGCCGACAGAACCGCTGGAAGAGGAAGAGCTATCGGAGCTGGACTTGGAGCTGCTGGCCTTAGCCTTGGTCTGGGACTTCTCCTTGAAGACAGCCTTCTTGGGGGCGGCAGCAGCTTCCTCCTTCTGCTCAGAAGCGGCGGGCTTGGAGGCGGCCTTAGCAGCCTGGGAAGGCTTGGCGACCTTGATGATGGTAGTGGGCTGAGCGGCAGCAGGGGCGGGGGCGGCAGCCTCGGGTTGAGAAGCGGCGGGCTGGGTGGCAGCGGGAGCAGCACCGTCGGGACCGTAGTAGTTGTTCGCCCAAGAGACGACCTGACCGTCAATGGTGGCAGTGATCCAATCACCACGCTTCTGGGCGTGCTGGTGGTGGATGTGACGGTGGTTGAGGGCGAGAGCCGGCTCAAGAAGAGCGGCGGTAGCGGTGAGGATGGTAAGCTTGTTGGCGATCATCTTGACTGGCGTTCCTGAAAGCAGATTGCGTGAAGACCGAAGAGAGACAGGTGTTTCGTGACCGTTGTCGTCTTGTTGAATGAGTGTGGGCTTGATATTCGGGTTGATCACTGTCGGAATGACAAGGTGAAGCAACAACAAAAGATCGAGGCGACGTTGGTAGTTATGTGATCGGCACGGCCGGAGAGAGTGTGTGTATGCGATCTATCAAAGATGCAAATAAGGAAGGGCGACGACGAGTCAGCGAGGGTTGAAAGCACGGGCTGGTATTGACGAGATGAAGGAGAGAAGGGGAAGGGAAGTTCGAAACGATCCGGGGGGCTTGTATGGTTTATGAACAAGGAGGACCCTCACAATGGGGCAGGTACGTGGTGTGGTTAAAGAGAGACCCATGAGGATGAACTTGTCATCAGGTGAGCCATAGTGTATCTTTTTGCGTACAAACGACCGCAAAAGATACTCGCCTCTTCACCTGAGACTTGGTATCTTTGTTTCTCGGACTTGCAAGAAAGCCTCCACCCAAACTGTCCAGAGCCTCCACTGCAGGGGTCGGTCTAGGGCGCCTCTAGCGGGCTCAGGTGAAATGCTTGGAGCTGTTCTACTTTTCCATTGGCTAGGATTCCTGTTCCTGGCGCTGCGCTTCGGTGGATCCAATGCCGGGTACACCAGCCCTGACTGATAATGGGGCTTATGTCAGGGGGGATACGCCTCTGGCGCATCAGGTAGCATGAAAGCATCTTCCGATTGGGCGGTCTGACCCCCTTCTCAGAACGCAAACGACAAGTCAACGACAACAGCAGTAAGCAAAGAAACATGGGTCAACGTGGCAGTGGACGCATTCAGGTCTAGAGAGGGAGGTGGGAGGAAAACACGGAAGCCGACCACTCACGTCGTGCTTGAACTGAAACAACCATAAGCAGCGCTATTTCATCTGGCCCCGAGACTACTGCAGGTCCCTCTGCAGGAACACACAAATCGAGGAAACAAAAAAAAACGCAAACGGCCCAATCGTCGTTGAAAGGGATGATTGATCAGACAGCAATGCCAGCTCGTTCGCCCCAATAACTAACTGACTCGATGATACCCCAACCAGCACCAAATATCCATCAGATATCCACCATGGTATAAAAAACTAACATCCCGTACCCAGAGATTAAGCCAAGACAGTTAAATACCACCGGCACTTGGGCCATCTGATGGGTTCGAGAACCCAAGTTTACTGTACGCAACCGTAAGTTCAGGTCGGTATCGGACGAGGCCGTTGAGGAGACGGATCCTTTCTAGGATGGGATGCCCTGCAACTGATGCTTATTCGCCTGCCAAGCCCAGTCAACAGACACCATGAATGCAAAGCAAAACCCTGACCTGAGGTTATCAACCACCATCTCTATGCGGCTTTGTTCTGGCTCGTGGACATTCCAAAGCCCTCACACCACGACGCATGATTAGTATCATATGACGCCCGTCACGATAACTAGCAACGAACAACACACACAATTCCAGCCGCCACCGAAAATTCTAAATGTCTTGGCTCTTGGAGCCTCTAACTCCATCCCAGCCTTTTGGGAGCTGAAAGCCTGAACCATTGCCATTAACCAAGGGCCACGTCGGCTGCTAAGCCCGATTCTCACTTAGCATCCGCCGCATGAAACGTCAACCGAAATTACACCCGCAGCCACGGTAGGGGGGGGTTCCGCGCGTACCACTAAAACCACTTTGCCCTTGTCAATATCTGACCAACTGTCAACGGGGATGGCGGATCGTGGGAGCCTTCCATCGTATCGAACAATGGATGGCTGCAAACGGGGCAAAGACATGGATGAGCCATTTTTGGCACAAAAAGCTTGGTTCTCGATCCCCAGGGCCAGGGCATGGCAGGGTTGCATTGTAAACTTTGATCTCCACAGAGCACAAAGTCGGAACAGAAAGTCAATGCCGGAATCTGTTTGTTTGGCACGGATCTGCACATTCCGGCCTTCTTTTGTGTCTGTCTTTGCCATCACTTTGCATTGCATGTTGAGTGTGTTACATTTTCTGCACTTATCCCATCGTTGGGCAGGTCCAGAGACAAAGACACATTTTGTCCGAGGTAAAGGCCACAGGCTTCTTGGCACCTGGACTATTGGACATGTGGCGGTCAAGCTGACGTGTTGCAATTGATGCTCTCCCAATGGTGATTTATCTGATCTGTTCAATACCAAGAGCATAAGTTCCCCTGAGTAAGGTTGTTTACTCGCATCCCGGCATGTTGTAAACACACTGAGTCGGTCACTCGAGCGACGGCAGCTACGGTATGCCTTGAGAATCACTATTCAGCCCATAACTTATGGGCCTATGGAGCATTCATCTTATCTCGCGAGATCGCGTCAGGACATCCCTGGCCTCTGCCAATCTCTTTGGCGTTTTACAGGATTTTATTGATCTCTTGCTCCCCACATTGAATACGCAGTTGGCGCTGAGATGATAAACAAACACCATGGAGGAGTTTGGAGACGTCCAATCTCTCGGTACGATATATTGAATGGGAGATTAGCATTGTTATTTATACGAATGCTTCGCGGTTCAAGCGGGTTGACCCACCTCGGCATCGGCATGTAAAAGCATTGAACTAGGCAAATATAAAGCAGCACGACGACAATGGAAGCCACGGATTCAGGGGTTTTGACAGAGGCCTCCGAAAAAAAAAAGAGGTAAAAGCATTGAAACGCCACATGGGTTTGCAAATATGGTTCATGGACGACCATTGACTCGAAAATGATATATTCATTGCATGGTATAGGGTAAGACTGTGCATTTTCCTAATGAGGTTGAGTATCAAACCCATATGCCAAAAGTATTTACCCTTGATGCCTTGTGCTATACCCGCTATTGATTATATAATGGGAATGCTGGGTATATTGTAATGTTCATTGACTTGGGAAATCATGTTGGGACAGATCATGTTGTTGCAGCTAGGATTCCTGAGCTACCCATTACCTGAGACTGGTTTGGGCGAGGCCGCAAAACAAAACAAATCGGCGTTGTAAGACCTCTAAACCAGGCAGCATGGGTCCAGAGTTCAGGTGGACTAGCAAATATGATCGACACTGGGATAATTGTCAATCACGATGTTTGCACAAGCGCCTTTCGATGGGAAATGAGGTGAAGTGCTAAATGGCGATCGCAAGCGCCGGCCTGTTATTTCCGCGATAAACAGATCGTCAAATCTAGGTCAGGAGACCCCACGAACTAATTTATTGATAACTCTTAAAATACTGTGCTGAATTGCGGACCGTTACCGTTAATACCACGTTAACGATTATAGAGCAAAGTCAAACGCCAGCAACGGCTCTGTAGTTAGTACTAGAATCCAAATAGCCCCGCTTAACAATGGAATAGAGCATAACCTAAGGCACGACCTATTAAGAGCTCGCTCACAAGAAACATCACAAAGTGTGTCTTTGACTGTCACCTTCACACTATTAAGACACAAACCCACTTGTTGGACACTGAATGCCAGGATTGGGCTAATGGTATTATTCAGGTCACGATATATTTATCATATAAATAGATAGGTAAGTGCAAAACAGATCTAGAGAATCGGTGTTCCAAATTGGGATGATGCTGCGAGAGGCGGCGGAATGATGACCCGTCTTTCCGCCCAGTTAATTAAGGAATAACTGCCACTACAGCGAATGACTGACGTTGATTGAAACAAGGTGCTCAGCTAGTTGTGGCAGAGTTCAAGCCACACGATAGGACCGCCCAATACCAAGCCTTTACACGTGACGACGCAAGATGCTGATTCGCCCATGGGAAGATGAGGATGGAAGCTATCCAGCACTTGATGCCTCGCGGCGCGGACCTCTTGCAGGTTTCTCAAACTTGTACTTTTCAAACTGACTCGGGAATATTGCGAGAAACTGCACACGCAGGGCAAAGAATAGTTTTTGAATGAATATATCCCATTCAACTTCTACCCACTTACACCTCGACCAGCTTGTTAGAGCTGCAAGAGCGTCGTCGAAATACAGCTCCCTAAACCCAAGGACCAAGCTTCCACCATGGATATGACGCAGGGGTTTACGCCGGGGATGCTGACATTCACTGATCAGCCCGACTTTGACTACGGCGCTTTTCTCCAATCCGACGAAATCAGCTTCGGTGAGAGCGCTCAAAGTCAACCACAAGCACCATCGGATTCCTCAGACAAAGCTACCCCGCCAAGCTCAACATCAGGATCCGGCGGCGAGCTTGTTGTTCAGCAGTCAACTCAAAAGCAGAGGCTTGAGCGGAGAGGTCATACCAAGAGTCGACGAGGATGTTATAACTGTAAGAGAAGACGCATCAAGGTATTTGGTCCTCTGGTACGGTACTTTAACAGGATTCTAACATATAGTAGTGCCAGGAGACACGCCCCGCGTGTGGACATTGCACCAAGACGGGCCTCAAGTGCGAGTATCCAGCTTTACCACAGATCACACACCAGGTAGGTACCGAATAGATCTGAATGTCCGTACTAGAGCTAATCAGTATGGCTACTAGCCGCATCACCAAATCCCTCTGTTCAGTCTGCAGGACATGCGCTTCTTCCAACACTTCCTAACACAATGCTATCCCCATCACCCATTAAAACAAGAAGATATCTGGACACATGAGATCCCTTGCATTGCGCAAAATGTACGTAACCCCCCCACCAATTTACATGTGCCCAATTTACTGATTGTTCTAGCATGAATACCTCATGCATGCAATTCTTGGCTTCTCAGCATCCGAAATCATGAGGACTGACGCCAGTGTTGTTTCATCGGCCATGAACCACCGTATCAAGGCTATTAAGGCCATCAAAAAGCGACTATCAGAAACTGCGAGAACATCGATTGGATATGAGGAAGCAAACGCCATGGTCGCTACCTGCTACGCTCTAACATTTCAGTCGGTCAGTCTCGAGGACGGGTTGGCCGAATACCTGACCTTTATCCGAGGTATCATGATTGTGGGGATGCAAATGCTGTTCCGGGGAATCAAGCCTTTGTTTGAAAACATGATGGAGCAGGATGCCGATGCCCTACTTGAACCCCTTATGGGGGGTCTGCCGCTCATTCAAAAGGGGTATGCAGATTCTGCAATAGAGGCCCTCACGAACCTCAAGCCATTGTGCAAAGAAAAGGTAGAGATTGAGTACCACCAGCACCTCGTCAACATGACCGAGAAGCTCTACGTCAACTCGTGGGATGGTAAGTTTTCTTATTTATCCGAATGCTATTCATACTCAACTAACTCGGTGCTGCAGCGTATAAAGCGTATACAGCACAGTACGGCTGGTGGATGCTTCTCCCACACGACACATTCCAGGCTCTTATCGACCCCGATAACCAAGTTATGATGCTTCTTCACTCGCACTGGGTCTCCATCAATGAGATCATGGCTCCCATCAACGGGCAGGAGCGGCACGTATCGGAGAAGTATCCCCCAGAACGAGAGGGTAAGCCAGATCTCGACCCTGGTTTTGTGCGGTGGCTTAAGTATCTCAATGCCAATATCGATCTCGAGCATCAAATCTACAATCAGTGGCCGATGTGGGTGGAGGAGCAACTGGGTCGTGATCTTACTATCTTTGGCAAGATTGTGTAATGTGATTGGAAGGGTAAAAGAAGTGAGTTCAAGGTCTTGCATGATATTGGAAGTTTGAGCGCGGCGCATTTGGATGATGGTCTAGATGTAGATGTAGGTAGCAAGACTGTGATGGATCTATATTTATTCCAAGTCAATTGGACCTCTTACTTTTAGTGTACAACCCCCTTAATGCACATACTGGCCGTATTGCCTACCAACATTAAACATTTCAGCCCTCCCATTTCGATCATAGAAATCGGGCAACGCCACGGCCTGCGCCTTTATCCAAATGACTCTATTCCCCCATCTTCTGTCTTAGTCTGGGCACTGCCCCAGCAAAGCCTCCACTTATTGGATCTCGCATTCATCGTATTCCACGCATTTGGGTCTTGTGTGGGGTGCTGATCATCGAATGAACCAATCATCGTGGAGAACGACATAGGGCTGAAAGACGCCTTGGGCTGTCATCACGCAATGTGTGTATCGTATTCTTCGGGTTGGTAAATATCCAATTGTAAATCGTGAAGATGAATTGGGGAAATCATAGAGATTGAAATATTATATATAGATCCCTTTTCTTGCCTTCTAGGTGAGCTAAAATTGAAAGATATTCAGTCAAGTCTTGCACGACTTACACAACTGTCGAACAATCACTACTGTCCCCCGACATATACCAAGTTACTTTATCGATACTCAGAGACTAAACAATGTCTACGAAAGTTGAAACCATCTCGGCTTCAGTCTCTGAAATTGGCCTTCGCTCTTCTAGACATTCAACCCTCCCTCCTGACTACGAGACTACCGAAGCCGTAGAGTTATCTCGTCTCTCACCAGCATCATCCTCTACAAACTCTCTCCCTGAGTACACAGCTATCTACAGTGATACTTCAGCCTCAGCTTCCGCCGTTTCAGGCTTTCATCCTACAAAGCAACTCCAGATCCAAGCCCCAGGCTTCCCCCTTATCGCATTCCCCCTACCGCCGCGACCAGACCCTATCTACATCTTTAACGTTTCACCAACCGGCGAGCTCGATGAAGCTGAATACGTCTCTGTACGACAAAGTCGTAACTCGGGCTCCTGCTTTCTAGCCCGCGCCAACGACCCAGTCCAGGCACCGCTTTGCACAACGACATATCGCTTCGGTCCGGGCAAGCCCCCAAAGATCCGTCTTTGTGGAAACCAAAATCCACAAGAATATACTGAGGAGATTGAGATTAGCTGCAAGGGAGTTCTGACTCGTAGCGTTGTCATGCGCACTCATCTCGGCACTTTCGAATGGCGATACAGTTCCCGCGCCGAACGGCGCGCTGCGCAAACATCTATCGGCGAAGAAGTTGACTGTCTGCTTATCCTCGACCAAGTCATGAAAGTCGCAGTTGAAAGTGGAAAGCAAGAGGAGCGACGACGAAAGGTTGGACAGTTCGTGCGTAGCGGCGGGCTGCGGACTGAAGGTTCCAGGAGAAGCTCAGCTGGAAACGGTGGACGACTTATGCTCGATCTACGTGAGTGGGTGGACAAAAAGGATGAGGTGGTTGATATGGAACTCCTCGCTGTGGCGAGCTGTGTTTCAATGATGAAGAAGGAGGTTGACAGGAGGAGGATGCACCAGACCATGGTCATTATGGGCGGTGCTTCGGGTGGCCCTTAGGAGGTTGAAGTGAAGATCGATGCCCGGTTTTGTCTTGTTTGTATAATTAGATCAGGGATTTGGAGTTGGAATTTCATGTGTATATTCTTGTCAGATTTGTCCCACCATAGGCGAAACCCTAAAACATAAGACCTCATTCCTACTTCTCATATCTCAGTTCAGTCTTGTACATCAGCAACCGCAGTCTTGTCTTTCGGCCCCAAAGCAAGGACCTCTGCTGAAGCGTTCTGTTTCTCGTCCAAGTTCGCATTTTCGAGATCCTTCTTAGTGCACCTGCACTTGTACCGAATCGTGCATCCCTTTTTCTCACCGATAAAGGGATCGCTGCGGCACGACTTACCAACTATCTCAAGAAGCAACACCCACACAGTCAATGCCAGCGTTATGGATATGAGGTGTAGTGAGTTGAGGCTCTTGGCCATTGGTAGGAAGAACAAGATGATGCAAGCAAGGAGCCGGTTAGTCAACCGGGTCTTCTTGGATAAACGTCGAGTTGCTGGATGACGATGCTCGTGGCAGAATGCAATGACTCCCATGAAGAATAGCGCGATGGCAAGACCGTGACAGTAGAAGTAACGAATACCGTTAGCGATCTCGCCATCGGCACGCTCGATGTAGTGGTCCGTCAAGTGTTCGGGATTGGCATCAGGTGTGTCGGCTACTAAGACGAGCTTGGACAACCCAGCAGACGCGAGGATGTAGCCCATGATAAAAGGGAGATGAGCATAGTGCCATACAGAAGCTTTGGTTGTCAGCGGAGGTTTCTCACAAGGTAAAGTGAATGACTTACATGATATCATGGAGCGTCGGATAGCATGTATGTTAATGTTACCGCCATCAACATCGAAATAGATCCAGTTAAAGACAAATGCCTGAACAAGTCCAAGAACAGCCTTGCCCAGGAAGACGTCGACAGTATAACCTCCATGGCTCTGAAACATGGGCCCCATAACAGAATACCCAAAGACCAGCGAAACAAAGGCATTGGTCCGTTCCACTCGATGTTCAATATTGACGGCAGGGAAAAACTCAAAGATTCTAGTGAGACCCTTGATGAATTTGTTATCCTTAGCAGTCGTTCGACCATATTGAAAAAGCCCGGTGATGATGCTCTGGCCGCCCATGTCAAGACATATGGCGATCCAGATGAGTGCCAGCCGAGACGGCATCTCAACATGAATACTAGCGACCCATAGGGCTGCCGGGACAATGATCACAAGAGCTTGGCAAATCATGACGCCTCGGACCATAGGTAGGAGGTAACCGGTTGTCAAGAAATGGACAATACCTCTAAACCGAGCAGCGAGATAGAATGATACAAGCATCGTATATGTGTTGTGCTCACCATCATAGAAGGCATATGTCATGTTGGTGGTGAATCTATCAAGTCAGATGAATGGCCTTTTACTTTTTGTGTTCGACTTACCCTAAGAGACATGCAATTTCGAATAGGATTTCCAGTCGAGTGAAGACGTCGTCTGTCTCAAACCAACTCAGAATCAAGGTGATGTCGGACCAGATTTTCCACGACATAATAAATGTGATTGCGAAACGTAGCAGTTCTTTACCAGTCGGCTCTGCCCAGACATGTTCACCGTTGACATGAATTATACCAACTACTCAGTTGTTAACAAGATAATTTTCATTAAAAAGTCCAGGTTCTTACCGTAGAGAAGGTCAAAGAAGAGCTCAATGGCCATGATTTCGGTGTGCTCTGAAGCACGCCACAGTAGACCTTTATGAAACCATTGCTTCACGACAGGCTTCTTGAAGAGCTTGATAGTCTCTCCCAACCGAACTTGACTCCCATCGGAGCCAACTGATAGAGTATCAGACATGGACATGTTGGAAGAGTCAGCACCAGGTGAGGGATCATCATCATCATAAGTCCGCAACTCAGCACCGTAGCCAAATTTGTCGAAATTGGCATTGAGACCGGTCGTGTTGTTAGAGAGTCGGTCTAGGTGACTGTTGACCAACTCAAGTTGACTTTGCATATCTTCCCACTCCTCGAAGGCGGGACCGTGTCGTTCTCGAAAATGAGCTCGACGACCTTCATGGTGATCTCGCGTCTCTCTGAGATAGTTGCAATGCTCTGGTGATCCGTGAATAACGATCTCGACTTGAATTTCACTCTGATTGCCATATTTTTCGCGTAGAGTCTCGAGATCCTCTGGTAGAGTTGCTATCACCTTTTTGCCATTAGGGAGGGTAAACTCCTGCGGCCGCCGACGTCGAGTAGAGGGAATGAAGGACATTTTAGTAGAGCCCGATTATTCTCACAAACTTGAAGAAACGAACAGAGTAAACATTACAAGAGGACGAGCTGAGGGCCTGCAAGATAAGCACAAGGCTAAGAGTTTCAGCTAATTGGGCCGCCATTGTATCCCCTGTTCATTTGATGCCGCTATCATTGGCCTTTGATGATGTGTCTCACGGATGGCTTAAAAGGTAATTCCCCGCAGGTGAAGCTGCACAATTATGGCAATGCAATATTGGTATAAGCATGTTTTTTAATTTGAGCTTAAGAAATGATTGTAATCCAAGATTGAAAATAACAGTTAATTTGGTGGAACAATTTTTATCATGAGTTCCAAGAGAATGAATTTGATTGATAGATCCTTCGGCAGGTTAAGGTAAATTAGGTACTCCGTAGATCAAGGGTCTTCCCGCTGCACTAACACTACGCTGCGTCACGTGACTGAAGACCACCTTCCGGCTGTTTCCCGGCTCCACTGGCAGATGCTGCCTAAGGCTACCAATCCTAGCTCTGCCGTAGGTTGTCCGGTAATTCGGAGCAAAGATTCAGCCATCACCAACTACCAAAACCTATCCCTCCCAATTCAACCTCCAACACCGCCAAAATGACTGCTGCGTGGAGAGCCGCTGGCCTTACGTACGTGAATTGAACCCTTGGACCCCGCCGATTCGATCATTGGCTTTGCCGTCGCGACCGTACCCGAAGCACCGAGAAGCTAACATTTCCCTTTTCCCGAATAGCTACAACCGATACCTGGCCGTCGCCGCCCGTGTCGTCCGCCGAAGCCTGAAGGAGGACAAGAGAGTCGCCGCCGAGCGACGAGGCGAGATGGACCTGCGATTCGCCAAGTGGCAGGTAAGGCGATGCGAAACCTCGGAATGAGAAAGCGACAGAGAAACTGACGGGTAATTACCTCAACAGAACGGCAAGCAGGGTGAGCCCCAGAACCTGGCCACCGCCAACGCCGCCATTGCCGCTGAGAACGCTGCTTAAGCAAATCGACTTTGGAGATGATTGCGCGTGGGATAATGGAAGCGTGGTGCCCGAAGGGGGTTGCTCGACTCGCATAAGATGGGAAACGGGCAACTTGCTCACAAGGAGCAGCCGACTGCATGCACCAAGTGCCACTGTATCATAACGATTGTTGCAATATATCAATCAACACAAAACAACGGCTGCAATTGGCGAGCAAGAATTGTTGGTGAAGAACGGGATTGTCGTGCTGTAATGAATTGCTTGTACCGTGATGTTCGCGGTGGGACGTACCTCAACTTTCTGCCACCCGACTACCGCCGAAATGATAACGGCTCTCCACAAAAGCCATATCAACAACACTTCAACAGCTGGCTTTGCCATAGTAGACTCAATCGTGATTTTGGTTACATCTTTGACAATGGACCTCACATCTGCTGTGTAACTTTGAACGATATTTTTACCCGAGACTGGTGATATATCAATCAATCAAAGTACGTAGTAGTGGAGCCATCACCAACATTGGAAGATATCAATCTCCCTTTTCACAAGACAACTTCAACTTCTATCCAACATCTATAATACTGTACTTCTTGCGCAACTACCAACGCACGCAGCTGGTGCACTACACAATTAATTCTTAATGCGACAACTTGTCGCGTCACTTGGTTGATAATGGCCGACTTCAGTACTGGGATCCCGGATGGTGGGTACCCAACATTGCCTTACTTATGTGATGTCGTCAAAGTCTGACCTGAGAGCCCTAGATATCGCGAGATTGTCGCTGGATCAGGAATTTGACCCTCCACCTCCGCCACCTCCGGATATCAAGACTGCGGGGATTGTTGCTTCAGATATTACAGATAAATTCTCAGAAGCTGTCAAGAGTATGTTTTCTGTCAGCTCTGCTTGTTGATGACCCCGCCATTGACTTGACTCTACCAGCTCTTGCACCCGGTCAACTCGTCAAAGATGACTTCTTTACGCTATTTGAGTCCGTCGCGGCTCTGGAGGTGAGTTTATTGTAACCATGATATTGGGCCTGAGACTGACATGTCAAGATCATGGACCCAAAGATGGACAGTGGCTGCGTTGAGTCAACAGATGAGCTTGAGGAGCTCTACGATGTTGCTAGACCACTACTCCCGGAGGAGGTGCTAGGGATTATAGACCAACTTCTCTGCCATGAGGTATGTGTTTTATTTATTACTCAATAACAAAAACTAACTTGGGACGTCTAGATGGCATGGCATCAGGGATATCCTCTCTCACAAACCCTGTTTACCAGCGTCTACGCTGAGGCCCTTCTGACCCCCACGCCACACACCGTCGAACAGGCCCGTTTTGTTCGCAATGAACCAGCTGGATCTTCTGGACAGTATAACACGTTAGAAATTCTGAGGGCGTATTGTCTTGGCTTGCTGAAAGCTTGTGGTTATGTCAATGAGCGGATCAGATCAGAGCACTACTACGAGGTGAGCACGACTTGCATCGTTGCGTTTTGTTCGAATTTAGCTGACAGCGAGTCTAAAGGAGGAAGATTTTGTGACGAATACATACAGCCGAACTCTACTTGCAGAGATACATCCACAAGCCATTCAGCAGACGATCCAAGAAGCAAGGGACCTACTCAGTACATTGAGCAACGAGATCAGCGACGAGATTCGTGCGGCACTCGACCAGCGATTACAGCTGAGATCGTACTTCTTGGAGGCGACAGAATGCCCCAAGCACATGAAAGAACCTGACCTGGCAAGAAAGCCATGGTTAGAAGCCCTCAAGATCCTACCAGACATCAAGTCATCTCACGCCTTGGGTCGACCGGTTGACGACGCTTTCAGCGCCAAGCTCCAACGAAAACTGGCGAGCACCATGCCTCCAAGACCGATCGTGCAGTTGAAGTTTGACGATGCTTTTGATCACTTATTGAGACTCTTTAGGGATGGCGTCGAGCTGATTGATGTGCTTCACTATACCGATTCTCAGTGTCTACAGGTATGAAGACATGTCTCGTTTGGGAGAAGTAAATATTGACAGTGTTTAGACCTTTGTCTCATACTTCCAAGCCAAGAAGCCTCAGCCGCTGGTTTTCGTGCGGACTCTACTCCAAACCTTCCTCTTTAACGAGATGGAAGTTTTAGGATCAATGAGCATCCGAATGATACTAGACGATGACTTTTCAATCGTGTCTATGCCAGCCAGCCCCCAACTCGATCGCAGCAACGATGAAATCGAGTTCCCCCAAGACCCGCGGTTCAACGTGGCCCAACAGATGGAGCTCTTTCGACAAAGAGCAGCACAGCCATTCCTAGACATTTTCAGAACCTTCTGCCAGAACCGATGTCGCGTCCGGCGCACGCTCTGTCACATCATCCGAGACTGGGAGAACCTCCAAGCTGATGCTGAAGAGATCGATCAAAGGATTCAAGTCCAGTTGAACGAGCAGCCAATGAAGCAATCCTCGGGCGTAAATGCCGCACCCATCGAGACGTGGTCCCTTCCACTCTCATCTTGGGCATATTTGTACAAGATTCGTCAGATGGAATGGATTGTACAGCTCGGTTTTGAGCTAGAAGTGTACCAGCCAGATGAACTTGCCGGCATGTATTGGTATCTCAACTACCTTGCTAAGTGGAGAGTACAGCACACAGAAAGGATCAAATCTTTCATCATTAAGAAGGTGGAGGACTCACGTGCACCCTCTCGACCTCGGGACCCTACCGTTAATCGCCAACTTGAGCGATCATTGGCTTTCATTCGGCACTCGCTGCTTGATGCCGCAGTCACATGGGAATTGTCGGATGCGCTATCATGCCTCTACACATCTCTCATGCGACTGAAGCTTATCAAGGTCCCCCCAAGACCCTACAGTAACGACGAGCTTCGCTTTGATCTGCGCATGCGACCCTTTGCTGTAATCGGTCTACCGCCACTCCCGAGCTTCCAAGAGTTTACGCATGGAACTGCGCAGCCTGAGTCATCTACGGTAGATGTTCTACGGTACGCAGAGAGGGCGCTCAAGGGTGCCAAGCAAGGCCTCGAGGTTTTGAGCAAGCTGCCCGCTGAGGAAGCGTTCTCAGTTGGTTCTCACGATCGATGGGTCGCTTCCAAGAAGAACGCTCTCAAGGCATGTATCGCAACGGGACTTGCAATTACAGCAGTGCAAAAGGCCGCAAAGGGAGAGTCGGGCGACTTGAAGATCAAAGCTGAGGTGCCGACTCCGGATAAATGTTATCATGACTGGTGGATCGTGCCCCGTATAGTTCCTATCTAGAGGCGCCAAAGATATCCGATAGGATAAAATAGAACGAGGTGAATTCCAGTATGTACCTTATGTTTCATAGCTACAATCGTACATTTGGGTATCCAAATGAGAGTTACCTCCTGTTCAAGCCTTCCTGCTACCAGCCTTGGCTCTCAATTAGAGTATATGAGAAAACTGTGAACCGAGACTATAAAATGCAACGCCATTTCCATCATGTCAATTTCAAATAATGTATCGATTGCATTCTCACCGTAAATGCGTTTCGATTGCTGGGACGGAGTACCAAAGATGATTGGATGTCTCTAATACTGGGTCTGATAAGGATACAGGTCTAAGGTAGTGAGTGGGACCAGCGCTTGAGCTAACTTAAGCGGCAACGCGTCGTCGAGCGGCCTGGGCCATTCGGAGTCGGACGGTCTGCTCATAAAGCACGTCCTTGAAGGCGAAGAGGAGAGCAGCAGTGAGCACACTCTGGGTGATTTTGGGGCCGATACCTATTGATTACCATTAGCGCATTGTAAGTGAAACAATATTAATTAGATACTTACCCCGGTAGAGACCAGAGTAGCCGCTCTCGCGCACGATGCGAGCAAGGGCGCTGAAAGAGCCCTCCTTCTTACCCTCACTCTGAACGTGCATCTGAGACTTGACGGTGATGTAAGGGTAAGTGATGGCGGTAGCAAATAGCTTGCCCAGGGCGCCGAGGAAGAAGGCGACAGTGGGAGTCACCTTGCGGCGCTTCTCAACAGCATTCTTGAGCTGCTCAAACAGAGTGTACTGAAGAATGGGGTTGATGACGAGGACAAGAGCCGGGATGACACCAGCGAAGAGAGCCTGAGGGCCCTCGTTCTTGAGGAGGAGGAGCAGAGTGCCGATGGTGCTGGGAGCCTTGGCAGGTTTAGAAGACTCGCTGGCCTCGACGTCGCTCTTCTTCTTCTCCTGCTGACGGGTGGTGACTCGGGTATTGACGACCCAGATGGGGTTGGTGATGATAACAGTGGCTGAACCCGCAATGGCACCAGCGATCATGGACTCGACGGTGGTGAGCTTAGAGCCGGCGCGACCAGCCTTGGCGGCGGCCTTCTCAAAGAAAGTACGAGTCCATTCGTACCAGTAGTAGTAGACAAAGTTGGTGATGCTGATGCCGAAGAGGGCCGAGTTAATACCGGAGTAGAGACCCGAGATACCCTCACGGGCGATGATGTTGCCGACGGCCTCGCTGAAATTGCTCTCGGCCTTCTTGGACTCGACCTGGGCGCGTGTAGAAAGGGTGATGAGAGGGTAGCTTGGATATTGTCAGCGCCATTGGATGCGTCATTGGATGCTGTATAGTAGAATACAACACTTACGTCAGGATCATGGACAAGAGACCACCTCCAGCGCCAGCAAGAGCGTGAGCGACATTGTCGTTCTGAGGAATAGCTGGCTCGGGCGCCTTGTCAATCTCAATCTTGTTTGGCGTGATCTCAACCTTTGTCACAGGCGTGTCGATCTGAGGAGTGGTCTCCTTCTCGGCGTTGTCTGACATGATGCCGGTTGTGATTTATATGTATATATATAAACGCTTGAACTTTGGCGAGAAGTGTGTAAGCGACGACAAGTAGACAAACAAAGTTGAATTGATGAATTGAGTTGGGAAAGTACAACAATTAAAAACCTGGGGAAAAGAAACCTACGGTTGCGCGGGGCCTGTGCTCGATATATTTAAGGCCTAGCCAAGGTAATAAGACAGGCTTGATTTGTAGGCGTCTATCTCGGGATCGGCATACCTTGACTCGAAGGCAAGAGCTAAGATCCTAAGGTAAGGTAGGTGCTCTCCCTAAATATACCGAGGTCGGGACGGGAGTTGATACCGAGTAAACTTCCCTAAAAGTCGGCCACTCTTCCGCATCTGAAAATGAGGTCACCCTCTTCGGTGACTTCCCTGCATGTGACGTGGGGAAAAAGGGACATAGGCGGACAACTTTACCGTGTTTACGCTATTCCTAATATGGGCAATGTGAGGAGAGCCACTTCTGTTTGTTACCGACGACCAAAACTCGGGATGCAAGCCTCAAGCCTCAAGTCTCGGAGCCAGGGAAAAACAAAAGTTGCGGGCCAAGACCAAGTCACGACGCTAGGCCCCATTCAGGTCTAAGTAAACAAATCTACCCGCCCGCCACACATCCTTGTCCAAAAACCCAACGCACACCGCGGGTTTGTAAATGGTAGTGCGCGCATCCGCATCCGCATGCATTTGCTTTGCTTTGCTTTTATTTGCATTCCATGAGTGAACGAATTACACCAATAGTCGTCAATGCCAAAGCGAAAAAAGTCAGGCGTTGACTCCGACCCTTTTACCGTTCGCTGGCACTCGTTGGCCGATATGAACACGCCCAGCGCGGATATTATGTCCTCGCCTGATCCGCTAAACGATACCGTTGAGCAAAGTGTCATGCTTCCTTCATCCACGCGCCGCGTAGTGCGAAGCAGCCAACGATCCAGTCGATTTTCGTCCATGGGAATGGGAACCTCGCCTAGAAAGCAGATGTTTGAGCTCGAGGTTGGAGATAATCAGGCGCCCCAGAAATTACTAGTTACGGTCGAGACGGAAGAGCCACGCGCTACGGCAGGCCCGGGCAGCGCGCGACGAAAACTATTTCAAACCGAGAGCCCTTATTTACCGATAGCACGACGGAGAGATATGGCGACAACGACGACTGTGCCGCTGAAGGACGTCGAGGAGGGCGATCCCAACGCGACTCCGAGAAAACGAGGCCGACCGCGAAAAACAAATGGTACACCGCTACCTAGCGCAGGGAAGAAGAGGAAATCAGGAACACCAATGACCAGGAGCCCCCGACGACAGCGCACAACGAAAGATACAGATACAACTGATAAGTTAGGAGAACAGGATGCGCAGCCTACGCCAGGACCAAAAAGACGGGGGCGACCGCCAAAGAACCGCTCCGTGGAGCCATCCAGCGAAATAGGAAACGAGCCAAATCGAGCCATCACTTCCGTTACGAGGGGATCGCGACGTCGCAAAGCACTTTCGCCCGAAGAGGCCATAGTAGTGGCCAATGAGGCTGCCGAGCTTCCACCTCTTCGCGCCGACGATTCTCAAGCCGATAACGAAGTGACCCTAATAATTACGCCTTCAGAAGCAGAAGGGAACCAGTTACGCGCGAACCAAAACGCGAATGTTAGCGCGCCTGTTCCGCAATCAGAGGGCGAGTCAGATATCTGGATGGCAACTTTGGACGATGAACCAACTCCACGACCTGCGAGTCGCGCAACGCAAGCTCTACCTGCACCTTCAAGCCCGGACCATGGACCAGGCGCAGGTTCTTCGGATTTTGGAGATTATGGATATGGACCTGCTGGCAGTGATGTCTCTTCTGCAGATGATGAACCCCAAAGCGATATCCGTCCTGGAAACGAGGATACCGTCGCAGCTGGCGAAGATTTTAGTATGATCTTTATGGACTCGCTTCCTTCGTTACAAGCGAGCTTGCGCAGCTCTGTTCAAGAGATAACCGAAAACGACATCGGCGAGGAAACTAGCATGATCATCAATAACACCTTAGAATCATTACGACAATCTTTACAAGACCGCGACAGACCCAATACGACCCAGGAAGCTACCGAGCAAGAAGAGAGCACCGGAGCTCTTGGGGCATCCCTATCCGCGCCATCTCAACCTCAAGAGGACCTACGGCGGTCTACCATTCGTCCACCTATGACATTTTCACCCAATCGCAATCTATCGTCCAGGTGGTTTCAAAGTCCTCGAAGAATGGGCTCTTCTCCTCTGCGACACCAAGTATTAAAATCGAATGCTCGAGACAACGTCGGCACGTCAGAATATCATGGATCACCCCTTGCATCTCAGCAACCAGACTCGTCAAATCTCGAGAATGAGGATTCAAACCTGTACGATGACTCATTTTCAGAGATTCCTGATGCAGTGCTTGAAGCTGCCACTCCCCGACGGCCTCGAGCGACTGCCAGAAAACCGTCACCTGAGAACGAAGATGTGGAGATGGAAGACGCGCAGCCTATTCAGCCCGAGGAGGAGCCCGAAGCGCCCGAAGCTCCTCAAGATCAGGAAGAGTTTCAAGAGCAAGAGATTCCTGAAGAACAAGTAGAGACCGGTCCACCAACAGCCTCTAACGCAAGCGCCGTCTCTCGTTCTGATACAGGACGTCTCCCTACCCCTGACGATACGCCTCCAAATATTGAAGTTGGAAATGACAGCGCTCAAAAATCTGCGGTCATGTCGCATAACTCGGCTGGGTCTGCTTCGTCCAGAGGCTCATCTCTAAGGAATGTGTCCCCTGAACCTGCCAGCCAGGCTCAGGTCCAGCCAGAAATTATAGAGGAGGTCAACGAAGCCGTCGATGAGCGGGCGAATGAGAATGTTGAGTCCGTTGTGGATGAGATTGTTGTTTCTACACACGAACCTGACGCGGATGACCGTGTCACGGAAGAGACTTTTATGAATGAACCCGATGACGGATCTGACGATGACCGTGTTATGGAAGAGACTATTGTGGACGAGCCTGTCGAGGAGGAACTGGAGGAGGAAGAACCAGAGGAGGAAGAACCAGAAGAGGAAGAACCAGAAGAGGAAGAACCAGAAGAGGAAGAAGAGCTCCCTCAAGTCGCCGTGCCCCAGAAAGCCCGTTTGTCTCTGGAAACCGAAATTCAGCAACCAGAGGTGACGCCTTTGAACCAACTTACATCACCTGTCCAAGAGCCGCAGTCGTTGCCTGAAGTAGTATCAGAAAGGGCCTCTCGTCCTACGTTATCTCCTATTGTTAGGGCAGGACGCGCTTTACAGAGTGTGACATCAGACCCTCCTTCACCCGCAACACGCGAATACCAACTGCGAAGCCCTTTTAGGCGCTCTGCTAGCAGAGAACTGGGGCCGAGGGAGACGCAATCCAACCGACGCATGAGCACCAGCCCTGGAAAATCACACGCTTTCCCCGATGTCGCCCAGATTCCCCAAGGCAATGAAGTCTACGATGATCCTTTTGGAACGGACACCAGGCACACGGGTCAAGCGAGCTTTATGGAAGCGCTTGAGAAGAGTAGTGGCGGTTCCTCGCCACGGCGCAGTCACACAAGGTCCAGAGAATCTACAGTAAGCTCAACGCATTTCCAGGCTCCTAGCGAGGGTGGAATGAGTTGGGTGGACAACGAAGGCCCTATCAGTGACAATCTCCGCGGGGATGTACCTCTCGAGGCCTTTGCGCGATCGACAGCTGGACCTGCAAGGGCTCCATCCGTTTCCCATGGCCAGGTAGATGGAACAATGGACGACGCAGATGACGAGACCGAAGATGCGGGTGACGATATGGATTTGTGGGAGTTTGAGGCACAGAGAGAAAGCCCTCGCGCAACACGGCAGCCATCTGCGGAGAGAAAGCCTGAATCTCCTTTCCACAAGCGGAGTAATCTGCCAAGTCCCTGGAGGAGGCAGGCCAGTAGAGAAACACAGCGGGCCACGAGTATCGAGCGCCGGACAAGGAATGAGCCTGTTGAGGTCGAGGAGCAAGTCCAGGAACCCGTGGAGGAAGAAGAGGCATCCCAAGAAGAACTATCCCAAGCAGAAGAATTTTCGCTTCTCACTCAGAAGGAGGCCAACCAAAGTAACGACAAGGCGCCCACGTCAGCGAAAGCAAGCCGTTTCGACCTTTCAAGTTTCTTCTCCTCTCCAGCAGCCTTCCCAGGAATGCTGGCCGATAAGCTTTCACCCCTTAAGAAGATGTCAGTTTTTGGCTCGCGGCCAACCGAGACTGAGCCTGAACCCATGGAAACGGAGAGTGTTCTACCAACCAGCTCTATGTTTCCACAACTCCCCCGAAAAGAGTTTGAGCCTCGAGCGAGGCCAAGAGCTGGTTTCTTCTCCCCTGTCCGCTCTGCCGAGCCAGTATCTAGACGAGAGGAGTCTGAAGAACCTCAACCAGTAGTTCAGTCTCTAGCAAGGTCAAGGTTCAATTTATCATCGCCTGGACGTCGCTCTGAAGCATCGTCAAGACAAGAAGAGCATGATGTCTCGGTACAGGATGTCTCGGAGCAGCAGGAGAGTGAACAACAGGAGGAACCCGATCAAGAAGAGCCAGAGGAACCAGAGGAGCCTGATCAACCTGAAGAGCCCGAAGGAACTCAATCGTCAGAGCTCCCTTCGGTACCGCAAAAGATGAACTTTACCCCCCGACGCAGACAACCTAGCCAAGCCTTCTTCAAGGCTTCTACTCAGTCTCCCACTCCCGCTCCTGTTCCTGCCCCTGCCTCTGCCGCTCTCCCTGCTACTGGCGCACCTACTCCGCCACGGATGCAGCTTTCTCACGCAGATATTCAGAGATGGCAGCAAG
The DNA here is from genome assembly GCA_030411635.1 of Fusarium sp. MBC 119. NCBI lineage: Eukaryota > Fungi > Ascomycota > Sordariomycetes > Hypocreales > Nectriaceae > Fusarium > Fusarium sp. MBC 119. Next base: position 229,363 of record JAPERM010000123.1, read on the forward strand.
AAACATCCAACGCCAGTGATGATTCCCCTGAGCCCTCTCAAACTCTTCTCCGACCACTACCCCCCAAGAACGCCTCCCCTTCGAAGTCAAGTCTGCGCTCTCCACTTAAGCCACACACTCCTGGCCGTGTAGTTGAGTTTACCAGCAGTGTCCTTTCTCCCGTCGAGCAGGCCAAGGCTCGACAACAACGTCGACTATCCAACTCCTCGGCAGCATCTCAGTCAAGCAATGCCGCCCAACGGCCTCGTGTCGGGCCACCACCTCGTCAGACTGCCAACAAGGAGAATAACACCGTCCCCGAAGTCCACATGTCTAATACTGGACTACCCACAAAGCAAACCCATCCTCCACCACTCTCACAAAAGTTGTGGACCCGAGATCACTGGCTCTTGCTAGACGACCTCCTCCAGCAACGTCGCCGAGGTCCCTACAGACTTCACTTCGAGCGTTACTCAGATAGGTATCTCGGCAAGATGGTCAAGGCCCGGGGCGAGGCCATGACACTGGAGCGCTGGCACCTGGACTGCGTTGACGCATTCAAGGCTCAAGTCGGCGGCTGGGATGAGGGTGCGCTAGCCAAGAGGCTATTTGCCCTGATTCTAGGCGAACAGAGGAGGAATCTGGAAGTTGCAGATCGGCCTGCGCGAGTTATGTTTCATTGAATGAAATGAGACCCCCTTACTACCCCATTGTTTCTTTTTGTGTCGAGTTACGAAGTATGGCATAAGTTAGCATGCACGCATGAGGCGTTTTGTTTCATGAGTAGGTCGTTGTCGTTTGGAGATACCAGATACTATTTTTGTATCCTTGACGCTTTGCATATGAATACATACCCCCTTTTTCGCAGCGCGGATTGTTTGAAGCATCATCTATCTAGTTGGAGTATTTACAAGTCACAGACATAGCAGTATAAGACACATGAACAAATGCAAGCGTTGATGATCAGCACAGACGATTCTGTTCCCTCTCGAAACGCCTAGTCTACCGTGACATATTACATACAACAACTAATGGGCCTTTCATTGCTAATCTATTCCAGCATGGACGCCTGGTTTGTGTACAATACATCCACCACGCTGCTCAACTTCTCAATAGTGGCCAGAGCCGCATCGTAGGACTCATCCCGGTGCGTCTCGTCAAAGATGATGAGACAGCCGGCGCCCTGGTCTAGAACACCAATAATGACCTTGTCCAAGATCATCTGGGAAAGTTTTCGCTCGACCTGCTGAGTGTCGAGGCCGACCATCTTTGCAATATGGTCAATCTCCACACGCGAGAAGGGCTCGATGACCTTGATCAGGTTCTGTTCGAGCATAGCATCGTAGAGGCGGCGGAGGTGGTTGCGGATGAAGGCATCACTGCCGAGCTCATATCGGTAGGAAGAGAGGGCGCGCTCATACTCCTCCAGTGATCGATTCGAGTGCGCGCGGGCAATGGCCTTCATGGCCTCTAGGTTCTTTCCGGCGTACTTGAGGGCTTGCTTCGAGGTCATGAGGTTGTTGACATCGTCGACGAGGTTGAGCATGATCTTGCAGAGGAGCATGTATTGCAGGGCAGCCTGAGCCCTGGTGCTCTCATCTTGGGAGTGGTAGCCATCGAGAGCCTCGATGAAGTAGGAGAAAGCGGTGTTGAAGTCCTTATCCTCGGCATGAAGCATACCGCTTTGCATGTCGAGGTTGGCCTGTAGCATCGGAGGGGTATATACGCTGGCGGCGCTTGTTCGTGCGCTAGTCAGAGCGGCACGGGACTTGGGGATGTTTCCGAGGGCGTGGTAGACTCTCGACTCGAGGAGCTGGACTTCAACGAGGCGGAGCTTGTCGTCGAGACGCTTGAGCTCGTGGAGAAGATTGTTAATGAGACCGAGAGCTTCATAGTAGGATTGCTTGGCCATCTGCAGGGCGACAAGGCGGACCTCGAGGTCCTGTCGCTGGAAAGCTCGGCGCTCAGCGGTAGCCCATTCTATGCAGTCTTTGGTAACGGAGATTTCGATATCGGTGCTATCGGGGATTTCCTTGATGAGGTCGAGCAGTTGGCGGACTACGTCACCATGTTAGCTAGGTAAAATGTACCGGCGCAAGGCTGTGTGATATGCAACAACGTACCCAGCTTTGCCGACTTAGCCTTGGCAAAAGAAGAGAATACTGTCCGGCTCTCCTTGACTAGAGTCACCAGCTCTTGCGTCTTCCTGTTGTAATCGTTAGCGGGGCACAACAGAAACAGTCGTGAAGCGGTGCGCACTTCTCGTCTCGGTACAGCTCTCCTAGGCTGACCAAAGCAGTCTCATACTCGCGAGTAGCGGCATCAGATGTCGTGCTGGGAGCCTTGGAGATGATGTCCTTGTAGATGGCCTCAGCCTTTCGAGGGTCTGACTTGGCGAGCTTCTGCGCTTCCTGGACCCTCGCCGATTCGGCCGCCGCCATTGTGAAAGATGTGTTTGCGCGTGTCGGAGTAGAGGATCGTAGATGGTAGTATACGCGCTACGGGGGCGGATAGAGGATGTTGAGGCGCTGAAAAATGGTGGTCGTCGAGATGAAGTTGTTTCGTTCAAGGTAGAATGAAGCAATAGCAATAACTGCAGCTACCTTACCTTAGCCTCCAGGTTGCCAGAGCACGACGTAGACCAGTGGAAAGGTGGGTCCTAACAGCCTCATGCAAGCAGCAACTGGATCGTAGAGACAGCTACGGGCTTTCATTGATCCGCTGCCACAAACAAGTACCTACGTACCTTACCTATGACCCTAGGAAAGTGGCTCATGGAAGCTTCCCGTCCCCGGAACAGTAGCCGGCGCGACCCTTGAGCCCTTTACATGCGAATCATGCCGACAGCTTAAAATTTCAGTCCTAACTCGGAGCTTCCAAACTTCCTGATACTACAGCCACTGTCCACTTACTTAAGTGCACCAGCCTCTCTCCATTCAACCACACTCACCAATAACTGTATAATCTCCTCCTCTTTACGTCTCTTTAATTTAATTCCGTCACAATGTTCCGTCAGGCCATTGCTACCTCTTCTCGCGCCCTCCGCGCTGCTCCCAAGGTCGCCGTCTCCCGACCTTTTATTCAGTCGCAATTCCAGGCCGCCCCCGCCTTCACCCTCAGATCCGCCCAGCCCGCCGTGTCGAGATGGTACAGCGACGCCAAGGAGTCCGAGGCTAAGCCTGCTGAGGAGGCGAAGGAGACTAAGTCAGAGGAGAAGACTGCCGATGCCGAGAGCGATCCCCTCGCCGAGCTCAAGAAGAACCTTGAGGCAAAGGAAACCGAGGTCCGAGACTGGAAGGTTTGTAGCCATTGTATAACTCAATACCCTTAAATAATGCTAATTCCCTCCTAGGACAAGTGTCTGCGCACCGTCGCCGACTTCCGCAACCTCCAAGAGCGTACCCAGCGTGAGGTCAAGTCCGCTCGTGACTTTGCTATCCAGAAGTTCGCCAAGGATCTCGTCGACAGCGTCGACAACCTCGACCGCGCCCTTGGAATGGTTCCCCAGGAGAAGCTCAACGCCAAGGACCGACCTGAGCACCTTGAGGATCTCGCCAACTTGTATGAGGGTCTCAAGATGACCGAAGACATCCTCATGAACACCCTCAAGAAGCACGGCCTCGAGCGCCTCAACCCCGAGGGCGAGAAGTTCAACCCCAACGAGCAGGAGGCTACTTTCATGACTCCTCAGCCTGACAAGGACGATGGCACCGTCTTCTTCGTTCAACAGAAGGGCTTCAAGCTTAACGGCCGGGTGCTGCGCGCCGCCAAGGTCGGAGTTGTCAAGAACAAATAAACGCACTACTCTAATATCGGAGATGTGCTCGGCATATCATATCACATCACATCATCTCCACACAAAGTCGCATGTCGCGTGTAATATTAAAACGGGGTTATCGGTTGGCGTTGGCTCAAAGTGTATAATGCTCCCCTCATGATGGTCATTTTCAAACTTGTATGATGGTTACAAATGCTTGGACAGAAGAGAAAAGTTTCAAAAGAGTTGGGACATTTGTACATAAAAAGGAAGATGTGTATAACAGTGGAGGCAAGCAGAGGGTCTGGTGTCGACCGAAGAGGATTGCCTCATGTCATGATCCCAAGAAGCCACGGGGTAGAAATGAATACCAAAGCTGGTTACTCAGCTATGATGATGATGAACTAAGTGAATCATAGACTGACGATGCTCATATGTTGCCGTGATTGTCATAAAGCTCTAGTATCATTGCGAGGTAACAATGGGTTTGATTCTAGTTGAACGCTGTGCGTTCAGGCTTTCAGATTTAACACAATATTTCATACTTGACATCTACACTTGATTGATCTAACATGTTCTACTGCTGCACTCTCAATTGTTACTTTGTAAATCTTTTCAATGTCCTACTCCAACACCCTATCGACTTAAACCATACCAAAACACTAACAAAAGGAAGAGCACCTAGCACCTCAACTTTGCCGGATGCCGACCATACGGTACATGTAAAAACAGCCTGTAATTCTGGTTGCTCCCCTTTCTTATAAGTGACTTCCAAAATCAAATGCGCGCGCTTCCTCCCATGCCATGCCATACTTCAATCCCGAACTATATCCCCTATGCCGCAGAGATCCATCTCCTAGCTAATGTAGGGAGCTTTCCCCTCCCAGCAACGCCCGTGATGTCGTCTCTTTGGCTTGTCTCCCACCGGAAGCTTCTGCCAGTGTTAAAACAGCAATGAAGGTAAAGAAATAACGTAAAGTGTAAATCGTTATAAGAAACAATGTTCATGCGATGGTCATTACAACTCTTTTAATGCTGGCCCACCGTGCTGCCTTTCTTTCAGAACCTCTCAGCCTCCTCTCCCCAGGAGAGGACGACAAAAGAGGTTGGAAGACAATGATGGGTAGGAAAGTTCCTCAATCCAAGAAAACAATCATCCATCTCTGGCCGTGAGCGCCTTAGAGGATCGGACACCTTCTCTTCTTCCTCTTAACTTGTCCCACACCAGGAATTGGTTTTGACTTGCCCTCCTTAATAGGCCCTGAGGCTGCTGCAGAAGCCTCGATGGTTTTCCGGTCATTAGCGACGACGGTGTTGATAGCCTGCTCAAAAATCTCGTCGACGCCTCGCATCTCCTTGCTACTACACTCCATGTACTGGGCGTTCATCTTCTTGGCAACCGCCATGCCCTGCTCAGTAGTGACGGGGGTAAGGCCTTGGGTCTTGAGCATATCAATGCAGGTCCTCTTGTAGCGAAGATCTGACTTGAGACCGACAAGGACCAGAGGGGTGTAGGGGCAGAAGTGCAGAACCTCGGGGTACCACTGTTGGAAGTTTATGAGTATATTGCGAAGCCGAGCAAGGGCATTAAATCATACCTTGTCAAGAACATTGTCTAGAGAGTTAGGGCAGTCGATAGCGAAGCATACAAAGATAAGGTCGGTCTCGGGGTATGAGAGCGGTCGGAGACGGTCATATTCCTCTTGGCCGGCGGTATCCCACAATGCAAGCTCCACCGTCTTACCGGTAGGCGCATGGATAGGATAGGTGATGTAGTTTTCAAAGACAGTGGGCACGTATTTCTGTGCGTTCCTGTTAGCATCGATGTACAACAGAGTAGCACATTTGAGGGATCGCTTACCTCTGGGAAGTAACCTTGGCTGTAGCTGATGAGAAGGCAGGTCTTGCCGCAGCCACCATCGCCAACAACCACAATCTTCTTGGAGTAGGTGGGTGCTTCTGTGACATGAGTCGCAGCCGACTCGCGGCCCGTCGACGAGCTCATAGTGGTGCTGACGGTACCCTCACTGGAGCGAGTGCGCTGTTGGCGTCGGGTCTGCTCGGTGGTATCGAAGTATGAGTTGCGATAGTGCGATGATGCCATGCTTGAGCGCAAGGCTATCTTGTGGAGTTATAGAGCGTAGGCTCAAGCGCGAGTCTCGTGGAATCGCTTGGCCTTTGTAGGAGGTTGACAAGTTTGTCTTGTATGGTAATGCGCTTGTGAAGAGAAGAGGATATCGGCTGTGTGATGTTCGTGGTAGTGATGCGGGGTGGGAGAAGGAAAGGCAGTCGGTTGATGCGATAGAGTAAACGGAAAGAAGAGTGAAGTGGAGGACGAGGCAGAAGGGAAAGTAGTTGGAAGAGTGTTGACTGAAGTTGAGTTCTGTTGGCTTGAGATGCTCGAGTTAAAGAGACCAAATATGATTGATAGTTGGTTGAGTTGTTGTGTGTTGTAAGTTGAGACTACTCGTTCAAGTTGGGTCGAACGAGTGGAAGGACTATGAATGACTATTGGGAGTCAAGTCTCAAGTGTGGCATTGTTGCACCACCAAGTTACCCGAGTAAACATGTTGACAGGGCAACAACTATCGGGGGAGCGACTTGCAGTCGGAGCTGAAAGCACGAAAATGACGGAACCGGATGGCCCGTGCACGTGCCCACGAGAAAATTTCCCTGCTCCTTTGTCGCGCCAGGTGATTTGTCCGAGCGCGTTCTCCATCTCCATCCCCGTCTCCATCCCCGTCTCCATCCCCGTCTCCATCCTAGCTCTTCACTTTTCCTACAAATCCTTCTCAACAATCTACTTCTCTCTCTTCCTTTCCTTTCTCTTCTTTTCTACACAACGCAACACAACGACACCTTCAGACGGAGAGACCTCAAGAGCAATGGACCTTCACGCACCCAGCAAGTACATCACTCTTGTCTCTGGCGACGGCTTTGAGTTTGTCGTACTACGTGACGCTGCTCTGGTCAGTCCCATCATCAAGGGAATGCTCGACGTGAGGAGTCAGTTTGCTGAGGCCAAGGACGCTCGGTGTGTCTTCCAGGAGATGAGGTAGGTTGCTATCGTCAACATGCTGTTGCCTACAGCCATTTGCTTCAACACCGGTTCCTGCATCCTCTGATGCCTTGCTCTGTGGATTGATGACAAAATTCACGATTCGTTCTTGACAGAACAATCGAGGCTTCCCTCGGTTGGGCTGCCTGATTACTCACTACACTTGACCTGACCACATGTGCACGCAACCGTGTCGTGCTCAGTCTTTACTGGAATCATCTTGACCCTGGAAGAGCTAGACGCTGATGATAATGATATCAACAGCGCAATGGTCCTGGACAAGGTTGTCGAATACTTCCACTACTGGTACCGTTACCGCAACAGCGAGGATGTTCCCGACATGGAAATCCCGGTTGAGCTCTGCCTCGAGCTCTTGGCCGCGGCAGATTATCTGGGCCTGGACCAGTATGCAGCCCAGCCACGCATTGCTACAGCAGGATGCTTCGATACTAATTTCATCCAGGGCCAACATGAGCATGAAGTGAAGAGACTATCAAGGCTCGTCGAACTCGGCTAGTTGGCCTTGTTCTTAGCTCTTGCTCTTGTCCGTCTTTCTACGCTTTGCTGTTTGTGCAACATATTCGTTCAACGGCGTTTTGGAGCTAGGATGGTAAGGATACAGTCGGTCTCGCTGCTGTTTTTATGAGATCGGACAGCATTGTCTTTGTTCTTCCGGATAATGATAACGAACCTGCATTAGAGGTGGTTGGCACACGTCAAGCCATAACATGATTTAATCTCTGCTACCTGCGACATACTCCAACGTGACATGTCACCATTTCAGCATATGCGTTCTTCTCTTCGCTCCTCCGTGGGTCGAACGTCTATTAGAGATGGAAGATTAAAGTAACCCTCTCACTCTGCGTGACTCAGTTGACGCATTGAGATTTCGCTTTTTCTGCAGGGCAACATTTCCAAATTCTTAGTCTATATGTGATATTCCTTCTTTCGTAAACATGTAAGTCATGGCAATGTCTATAATCACTCTATATTGCCACCGTATTGTTGAATGGCTAGACGATGACATGGCTGATCGTTCAGCCAACCATTCGTTGGTAACGAAATGACAAGGATAGTGTGACTCATAATCATGGTCACTCGAGAATCAATGCTCTCAATAAAGATTTGAATTAATTCATGTGTTTCGCTAAGCTTGACTGTTGGGTTGATCTTGGCTCTGATCGATTAGTGGCTGCCCAGCTCTATCTCTGAATGGCTAGCAGGAGACCAACTGCTACAGTAAGAGCAAAGACATGATGCAAATTCCTCCTAGTATGACTCTAAACCTCATTCCTATAAAACAGTATCGTATGTTTCATCTAATGTTCGAGTCATCGTATTTTAGGCAGAAAAAGTTCAAGCAAAATGGTCCAGCGCTTGGTGCTATCACTGTCAGCGGTTGATTGCCCATAAAGGAAAGCAGCTTCTGCTTGTGAACCCACTCAGCCTCAACTTTCCAACTACAACCACGCGACAAACCACAGAATGTCTACCAACACATTCGAGACGCAAGGCGTCCGAGTGGCAATCGAAGGATGCGTGAGTGTTTCTAAGCAATCGAACAAAATTGGCCTGATATTAACCAAAGCACAGGGTCATGGCACTCTCGATGCCATCTACGCCTCTGTAGACGAGGCTTGTAAGCAGCGCGGATGGGATGGTGTTGATATCCTCATCATTGGTGGTGATTTTCAGGTATCTATACCCTTTTTCCAGCTCCAATGCCTCCTTTCTTGGGCTTAAGCTCACCATCCACTACAGTCTGTTCGAAATGCTGCAGACCTGAGCATCATGTCTTGCCCTGTCAAGTACCGCCACTTGGGAGATTTTCCAAAGTACTACTCTGGCGAGCAAAAGGCACCATATCTAACAGTCTTCATTGCCGGTAACCACGAGGCTAGCTCACATCTTTGGGAGCTATACTATGGCGGTTGGGTCGCGCCCAACATTTACTACATGGGCGCCGCCAATGTCATGCGCTTCGGCCCGTTGCGTATTGCCGGTCTGTCTGGCATATGGAAGGGCTTTGATTACCGCAAGCCACATCACGAGAGGCTTCCCTTCAGCGGAGACGATGTCAAGTCGTGGTACCATGTCCGAGAGTTTGACGTGCGCAAGCTACTCCAAGTACGGACGCAAGTAGACGTCGGTCTTAGCCACGACTGGCCACGCGCAGTTGAGAGGCACGGCGACCAAAAGTGGCTCTTCTCGAAGAAACCTGCTTTTAAACAGGAGTCTTTAGATGGTACACTTGGTAGTGTGGCAGCTGAGTATGTCATGGACCGTCTACGACCTCCCCACTGGTTTTCGGCCCATATGCACATCAAGTTCGCTGCGCTCAGAGAATACAAAGACGAACAACCTACGGTGGAAGCGAGCAAAGAAGAGCCCACGGCCACGGCCACTTCAGCTCCAGCTCCAGCTCCAGCCAACGAGACCAACCCTGATGAGATTGATTTGGATCTGGACGATGATGATGCCGCAGACATAAAGGCGGACCCTGTCCCAGAAGTCAAGAACAGCGAGACTGAAACTAAGGAGGTCCCGGAGGCGTCAAATGAGGTATCGGATGAGTTGAGGGCGCAGCTTCCTGCATCGTTCGCTCGTCCCCAGCCAAAGAAGACACCAGGTCAACCAGTACCTCCTGGAATCACAAACAAAGAAGTTCGATTCCTTGCTCTCGATAAATGTCTACCAGGGAAACACTACCTGCAGCTCTGCGAGATTCAGCCCTTCAAGCCAGAGACAAGTTCTGAGTACCCTCTAGCCCAAGAGTCACCCCGTTGGCGGTTACAATACGATCCAGAATGGCTTTCAATCACTCGCGTCTTCCATGACTCTCTGGTTGTTGGCGATCGAACTGCCCAGATGCCTCCTGACCTGGGCGAGGAGCATTATCTGCCCCTTATCGAGAAGGAGAGGGAATGGGTCGAGGAAAACCTTGTCAAGCCTGGCAAATTAGACGTACCGTACAATTTCGAGATCACCGCACCGCCTCACGTTCCTGGTACTCCTGACATAGTTAATAACCAGCCAGATGAGTATACAAACCCACAGACTACGACATTCTGTGAGCTCATGGGGATCTCCAACATCTGGGATGCGACTGAGCAAGAGAGACGGCAACGAAAAGCACAGGGGCCGCCCAAAACAGATCAACGGTTTACTGGTGGAGGAAGAGGAGGCCATGGTAGAGGTCGTGGAGGTGGGAGAGGACGAGGTAGAGGGCAAGGAAGAGGACGTGGTGGCAGATGGTAGTGAATCAAGCTGCGCACCTCCAGAAGATCTCAATAAGAGGCATAGCTGAAAGCTTAAAAATAGTTCGTCGAACTCAGTGTATTTCTATCACCAGACGAGGCCGGGCTGAACAAAAGTTTAGTGTTGATATAGGACGTCAGTACTGGTTGCAGGTTGACCTTCGCCAAATGATACATATGTAGCTTAATCTGATCAGATGTCTTTCCTGAAGGCATATGATAATACATAAAGTTCTAATAACCATTGGAAAGCTTAAATTCAATTAGTAAATAGAGGCGTGAAGCTCTGCTGCTGTAGCCATGGTGGGGATGAGAGCCAGCTCCGTAGCAACCAAACCAATCAGGAAATGGTGTAAACAGTGCAATGGCCCTACGCCATCACTACAACTAAACGTCAACAGTACCTTTACCTATCAACCTCAACAACAAGGCTCAACCACGACCTCTTGTTTAACGACACCACGCAAAACACCAGCCTAGCAGCGATATTCGGCAATATCACGCTACATATTCACACTCAAGATCAGCAGACTGACCCTGTCTCATCCACCAGCCTCGTTTGTCTCCCCCCAAACCCCCCATGGATCGATTGCCCCGCTAACCGCTGGAATGCAGCAGCATCGCATCTCGACCTCGTTGAAACCTCGTCGACATCGCCGCTCACCATGGCCCAGGCCTTCTTAACCACCGTGTTAGTTTATCTTCCTTCCCCTCGAGCAGAACAACCATAGAGTCCCCGTACTCGGCGCACACCGCCACCATGTTTCGATACCTGAGCCCCAAGTCGCTTTCGACGATGCACCAGATGGAGACGACCATAATCCCAGTCTCCCTCTCTGCGGAACCATTACCTCTTGTTGATGAAGTGACGCTTGCTGACCCAGAGCCTGTGGTGGATAGTAACCAACGGACGAGGAACCAGTTCCGCCCGCGCGTGGGCAAGGGCGGATCGGCTAGCTATCAACTTCGACAGTATGCTGAAGTGACGCTGGGTGGTGGCAGCCTGCGCAAGGTTGTCAAGCTCCCAGAGGGCGAGGATGAGAACGAGTGGTTGGCTGTCAACAGTGAGTTCGACAGGAGTCATGTCCAGCGAATACACTAACAAATGGATGTCAGTGGTGGATTTCTACAACCAGATCAACCTTCTTTACGGAGCTATCACCGAGTTCTGTTCACCGCAATCATGTCCCGAGATGAAAGCCACCGATGAGTAGGACTACCCAAAAACAAGGAGACTTCAAGGACCAAAGCTGACGGAACTAGGTTCGAGTACCTATGGCAGGACAGCGAAAACTACAAGCGCCCAACCAAGATGCCTGCGCCGGCATACATTGAACAGCTCATGTCATGGGTGCAGGCCAACATTGATAACGAACAAGTCTTGCCCAGCAAGATTGGTATGTATCACATCAACCACATCTTTTGAGGAGCCAGTAGCTAACAGGGTTACCAGGTGTCCCATTCCCCAAGTCTTTCCCGGCGCTGGTCCGCCAGATCTTCAAGCGCATGTACCGTGTCTACGCGCACATCTACTGCCACCACTACCCCGTGATCCGTGAGCTCGGCCTTGAACCGCACCTAAACACAAGCTTCAAGCAGTACGTCCTGTTTGTTGACGAGCACAGCTTGGCGAGTGGACGGGATTACTGGGGTCCTCTTGGTGATCTGGTGGACAGCATGCTTAAGAGCGACTAGGAGAAGCTCGAGAGCGAGGGAAATGGGTTTGAGACTTAGCATTGGGGAGTTTCGGGCGTTTGCGGACAAGGGCTTCAGAGGACAGGAGGCTGTTTAACTGTATGATCATGATGATTAGTGAGAAGGGTGATGAGCACTTTGGGCCAAGTGTATCCAAACAAGGCAAGCTCTTGAGGAAACAAGATATTATTTACGCAATGAATTGATCGGAATTCTTTTACATCACATTAGCAATTGCTTTACTGGTTGTGATATTTAACAAGCCATGGAAGAGCTGTAACACGACCTAGGTGACTGACGACCTGATGCAGGTAGTTATGTAATCCAAAAGTGGATGCCTTGAAAGTTGGCGGGCGTAAGGCATCCAACGCCCGAAAATTGCCGAGACCCAGGCTAGCAACAACCTCCAAGTTATCGATCGAACCTCGAGCCGAACTTCATCACATCCCGCCCTTCAATTCCATCTCTCTCCTCCCTCCTTCTTTTCACCAGCAGCCGCCGTCATGTTCTCGCGACAGGTCATCCGCGCCGCCCGGGTCGCCGCTCCCCAGCGAGCCATCGCCCTCCGAGCCGCCCCCGTCCGATCCTTTGCCGCCGCTGCCTCTGCCTCGTCCGAAGTCAAGGCCCCGATTTCCGTCTTCGGCGTTGATGGCACCTATGCCACTGCTCTGGTAAACACCACCTCCCCTGTCGCGCCCTGAATCAAAGAATATATACGCCTATTCCGATATTATCAATTGGCTCAATTGCCCCTCGTCATAATTCCCCGGCACAATCTCAATTGAAATCGCGTCGTCGCTGACACGCAATTTTTTCTTTTGCGTCAATTTAGTACACTGCCGCCGTCAAGACCTCAACCCTCGATTCCGCCGCCGACGCCCTCACCAAGCTCGGCGCTCTCCTCGAGAAGGACCCCAAGCTCGCCGCTGTCCTGCACGCCCCTACCCTCACCGTGGCCGACAAGCAGGCCATCGTCCAGGAGCTCGAGAAGCAGATCAACGCCAAGGACGAGACCGTCAAGAACTTCCTTGCTACCCTCGCCGAGAACAACCGACTGGGCCTTATCCCCGGTGTTGTTGAGAAGTTCTCTACCATCATCTCTGCCGCCCGCGGTGAGGTTGAAGTTACCGTCACCAGCGCCCAGGTATGTTTGGGATATTGTGGATGAAGATGGTGGGAGTGTTGGGGAGCTACGTCACACCTACATATTCTCGGATACGGCACCATTGGATGAAAGGATTGGTTAGAAATGAAAGGGCAATGGACTGATATTGTCGTCTCTAGGCTCTTGACAAGCGAACTCTCAACCGATTGGAGACCGCTGTCTCCAAGTCCGCATACATCGGCCAGGGCCAGAAGCTCAAGGTCACCAACGAGGTATGCTTCTCTCAACGACACCACGAAATCAATTCCTAACACTTCCTTTAGGTCAACCCCGAGATTGTTGGTGGACTCGTCGTCGAGATTGGCGACCGAACCATCGACCTCAGCGTCTCCGCTCGCATCGCCAAGATGAACAAGCTCCTCACGGACTCTCTGTAAAACCACCATACCTTAGTATACAAGCTCTACTTAGTGTCTCCTTTGCCTCGTCTCGTGGGGTCCATCACCACGCAAAAACACCTATAAACGGGTGGCCCGCCGGCTTCTGGGCTTCTCTTCTCCCCCCTTTTGTTTTCCCCGAACCAATTGTTTTTGTATCTCCGGGCCAAGGGGAGAAGAAGGGGAGAGTGTCGATGGAAAGAATAGTGTAGGAGGGTGTGAACAGGGCGTGCAATAAATGCAGTTCCCCAATTGACTTCTTTTGTTCGCAGCGTGATGATTTTTCATATTGTATTGTTTCGTTTGTTGAGTCCGACCATGATGTCGGAAATAGCGGAAGTACGAGCTCATCAACAAAGCAAGTATTGGCAAATTTTTCACATTAAGGAATCAGTCTCACTCACAATCTCACTCTTCTTTATAATTCCTACATATAAACAATGTGGTGTCATTGGATACACATCACAGAGCTGAGTCAAAATGGCTTCGAAAGAATATAATTCTTAGTTGATTCATGACTACTTGCAATGCTGAACGACATGTCTAAGCCCATAAACTCAGGAAACCCTGCTGCTCCAGAACACGACACAAGTGACAAGCTCTTGCTTTTTAAAACGCCCAATTACTTCCTTCTCTTAATAGCGCCAACCTTTCCTCTCACTCACCAACTACCTCAGCCGCCTATGCCTTGGTCTCAAACTCATCGTCATGCTCGTAGTTGCCCTGCTTGTTCTCATCCTTGTATCGCTCAAGCTGGTCAGAGACATAGCTGTGCATGTGAGTATCGGCCTCGGTCCGAGCCCTTGCTCGATCCTCATCGTGGTGGATGGAGTTAGTCACAGACCGGGCATCATCATCAAAGTCACTGCGGGCACCGATGGAACGAGCTGTTGATGAACGCCTGATGCGAGGCATTTCCGAATGGGGAACTCCCGCACTCCGGTGGAAGATATCATCAAAGTAGTGACCCATGGCAATTGATGGTGTGCGGGGAGTATGAGGAAGGCGGCAGTTGACCCTGTGAAAATGTTAGCAATCTGATGCATCATAAATGAACCTGGTGGAACTTACCCAGTATCGTGGATCATGCGAGCAATCAATCCGGTCCAGCCACACTGGTGAGTGGCACCTAGACCGCGTCCATTGTCACCATCAAAGAACTCGTGGAACCAAAGATAATCCTTCCAGTGTTCGTCAAAGTCAAGGCGGTCATCACCACCGTTGATGCTGCGTCTTCCATCATCGGTACGGGCGAAAAGATGCTGCAGACGGTGCTGAATCTCTTCAGAAACCTTGCCCAGATGCATGTAGTCGCCGCTACCAGTCGGGCACTCCACCTGGAAGTCGGGTCCGTAGAAGAGGAAGAAGCGCTGCAAGGACTCGACAAGCAGGAAGTTGACACAGAGCCAAATCGGGCCTCTCCAATTGCTGTTGCCGCCAAACAGACCACTATCTGAGTCACCCGGCACGTATCCCACGCAGAACTTTTGCCCATTTACGTCCATAGAGAATGGGTTCTCCTTGTGGTACTTGGAAAGGGATCGAATACCATGGTCACTGAAGAACTCGTCCTCATCGAGCATGCGCTTGAGGATCTTCTCCAGTCGATCTTTGCTAACGATAGACAACAGAATGCGGTTGCCCTTGCCTCGCTTTCGGATACTGGCCATGTTTCTCTCGGCCAGATCGCACCGGTTCTCAATGAACCAGTCAACTCTCTTCTTGAACGAAGGGAGCCTGTTGATCAGCTCTGGTTCCAGAGTGATGGTCGCATAAAGAGGGATCAAGCCCACGAGCGATCGTACGGGCAGCTGCTGAATCCAGGGGCCGCCCCAAGAAATGGCATCATAGTAGAAGCCATCTTCCTCGTTCCAAAGAGACTTCTCATCCTTGTGACCAGTTCTGAAGGTCATTGCATCACTGATGAAGATGAAGTGCTCAAAGAACTTAGATGCAATATCCTCGTAGATGCGTCGATGCTTGGCCAGCTCAAGGGCGATGTTGAGCATGGAAAGACAGTAGAACGCCATCCAACCCGTGCTGTCCGCCTGCTCGAGGACACCTCCAGTGGGGAGAGGCTCAGAACGGTTGAATAAGCCAATGTTGTCGAGACCCAAGAAACCACCCTCGAACACGTTCTTGCCATCGGCATCCTTGCGGTTTACCCACCAGGTAAAGTTGAGGAGTAGTTTCTGGAACACACGCTCCAAGAAGTCTAGATCCTGACGACCGTACATCTTGCGCTCAATCTTGAACGTTCTGAATGTCGCCCATGCATGGACTGGGGGGTTCACGTCGCCAAAGTTCCACTCGTATCTGGAGATATATGTCAATATTCAAGATCTGAAGAATGGAGACTAGAGTATCACTTACGCTGGAAGCTGTCCGTTTGGATGACAGTACCACTCACGAGTAAACAAGTCAAGCTGCTTTTTGGCAAAGTCTGGGTCAATCATTGCCAAAGGAATACAGTGGAAAGCGCTATCCCAAGCAGCGAAGAATGGGTACTCCCATGAGTCGGGCATGGACAGAATATCATCACAATGCATGTGTTTCCACGCCGAGTTTCTGATGTCTTTCCGGGAAGCCGGGGGAGGTGGCATAGTAGGATCACCGTTCGCCCAATGATCCCAGATGAAGTGGTAATGCTGCTTGGTCCACATCATACCGGAAAAGGCCTGTCGCTGGATGTTGCGCAGATCGTCTGCCATGGGAAGAGGGCTGAGTCTGTAGTAGAACTCGTCTGCCTCTTCCTTGCGGTTCTCGATAACATCATCGAAGTCTTCCTCGTCAAGGTAGTTATCATCTCTCCTGGTAAAGCGGAATCGAACCACTGATACATCGATTAGTCAAGGGCATTGTGAGGCTCGAAATGACAGAATGCTTACCGGCACATTCACCAGGGTTAACGCCTCCATCCTCGTTAAAGTTGAACCATGCGGCGCATTTGGTGCCAGTCTGGGCAGGGTTAACAGCCTCCTTCTCGCCGTCGACAATATAACGGTGGAAGGCATCCTTGACATATGGCTGCTTGTTCTTCTGGTCATACAGGGCCTTGAAGTTGGTGTCGTTTTCCGTGAACATGAACTGGGGCATCACATCGTCACCGCTGGAGCCTACACCGGGTGACGGAGAGCATAGGAAGTAACGCTCTCCCAAACTCCAATGGTCGGACCTGGCCGCATTCTCGCTGGCGTATTTTATCGAAGGCTTCTTGTCCTCTGGCTCTCGACCCCAGCTCCAGGTGTTGCGGAACCACACCTGGGGAACGATGTGGAGCGGTGCAGGGTCAGGGCCTCGGTTCCAAGCAGTGACTCGGAAAAGTATCTCGTCGGGGTCATCGGTTTCTTTCGCAGTCTCAATAAAGATATCCCAGTATCTGTCTTCGTCAAAGACGCCAGTATCGGTAATCTGATATTCCTTATCTTCTTTTCCTCGTCGGGCGTTCTCGTCAATTAGGTCTTTGTAAGGGAACTTCTTCTGTGGATATTTGTAAAGGAACTTCATGTAAGAGTGCTATCATGACCAGTCAGCATAGGTAGAGTTTGTTTGGGGATGTCGGTGTATTACAGTCTAGTGAAAGTGTTAGCACAAATTTATTCAATACTGATATCAAGACGAGGATATTACTGACTGGAGTATTGTCAACGTGAAAATGAGCCTCCTTGACACTTTCGCCATGATTGCCCTGAGGATTTGAGAGACCAAAGAGGCGCTCTTTGAGAAAGTCGCTAAAAGAGTGTTAGCAACGATGGCGCATAACCAATGGCAGCATTATACGAACTCTTCTTCGTTCCAGAAGCTGAAGCCAATGTTTTGATAGCCATGAGTGTCACAAACGCCGGCGATACCGTCTTCGCCCCAACGGAAAGCGCGCGATCGAGCGTGTTCGTGCGGGAAGTCTGACGTAACCTGTTAGTGCGCGGAACAATATGCGCCATTAAAAAAGATATACTCACGACTCCAAGCATCTCCGTCATGGCTGTAATCCTCTCGGACTGCTTGTTGGTTAACAATTGACTTATCAGAGTGGTCCTGGCAAACCACAGCAAGAATCACATGCCTGTTGCCCATTGCCTCTCAGAGACGTAGGGACCCCATTTCTTCCAGTACTTGGTGCGATCGCGATCCTCTTTGAGACGCCTCTCTTCCTCTGTGAGGTATTCGTGACCGTCAAAAACAACCATGGCTCAGAATAAAGCTCAATGAGAGCTCGACGAGGGACGGGAAGCACGGGCGACGATCGACGAGGGGTAGCAACGGTTGCTTAGGTGGGGGATGATGAGGTCAATTGGAGCGTGTGGGGAAGCGGAGAGGGGAAGATGAAAGGAAGTTCAGATGAACGACAATGGCCAGAGGTTGAATGTTTTTAGGCGATGCTCCTCTGGTGAGGAAGATGTAGGGAGAGAAGAGGAGGGAGAGGTGAGGTGAGTAGAAAAGTAGTGAGAGAAAAACAGCTTTTCAACCAGAGGGCGAGACACGCGGGATCGACGATGGTGGGTAGGATCCAAATATGACAGTCGCGGTTGTGCCTGTGCCTGGGGCTTGGGCTAGCTTTCTCTTTGGCTTGCGCGATCCGTAGCTTCCTTCATGTTCCTGGTTTTCATGCTTTGCCAGTAACTGATAGCACATGGCTGTTGGCGAGTCAAACGGGGATCGCTGACCAACCGATTGTATCAGTGGCTGCGGTATCTACTCCGTTGCATCGCTTTGGTTACGAGACATGGGTATTTGTCTCTGAATGGGTACTAGACTTGGCGATATTTGCAGTAGAGTGACATCGATAGTTGTCCTCTTAGCAACAGGCGGCTAGCCATGGGCATGGCTTTTCAACTCCACCAAGAACACCATCATCGGCCGCCCCTCGGCGAGCCTACGGTTCGGATAAGAGGAAAGAGGCATTGTATTTTCAAGAAGTGCTACGCCATCCGGAGGAACGCTCCGGAACGATTTGGGAGCAGAGCTTTGTTGTCGTGAATGTTACACCTCATAGTCATAGCTTACACAAAAATCATGAAGCGTTCACTACAGAGACAGCTTTTGCATGCCGATGAACCATGGCGTATGCTTTGTAGCGTTTGATAGGACCGGGCCTTCCTGCGCTAAAAAGTTTCCTCCGACTTTTTAAACAGCAGTAATGACGTCTTTTAGCTTATGAGATAAAAAAAGCTGGGCGTTGAGTACTGCAATCAAGGTTCTGGGCCATGCCGTCTCACATAGGAAATTTGACCCATGCTACCTATATCGGGCAACGCGCTCAGGTTATGTGCCCTCTGCAGATAATGAGAGAAAAATTCAAGAGACATCAATAGACGACGTTCGTCGGATTACCTCTTTAGGCAATAACTGGCCGGGGAAGTTCAAGACTTTGTGTTGTCTTACCCATGTCTACTCCAAACTTGTGCTCCATATCTTCGTATTTCTGGCTAGGATGCGAGATATTGGAGACATGCAGAATGCACGAGGTGGTAGAAAAATACAATAAAAACTTGAGAAGCCAAATGATAGCCCAGTAAAGTCTACATAATCATCACAAATTGAATAAATATATCTTAGATAATTGAGCTTAGTATACTGTATCTTTGATAATTTTTGTTTTGTTTTGTATACAGTAGCGTTCTAATAACTTTATACAAATATTCCGGTCCAGAGGCTATTCTACCACGTAAATAGGTGGTGTTCCAAGCTTATTTACTGTCTCGTGTGATGATACGATGAACCCTGCCATCGATCTTCAGCAATAGAGCTGGGGAATACTATTAGTTATAAATGCCTTGTCAGAAGTGAGCTTCTTTACAGTATCGTAAGTCTTAACCCAAGCTCACTTTCTTAACCCACATCGAATGTGCGCTACGACTGCTATCTCCTTGTTACCCTATTGCACCAAGATGCGTGGAATCCAACGCACATGCAACTGCGCATTTTGCCTTAAAGCCATCTCGTAGTTTCAAAAATAGGTACATTGGAAAGTAAGTTTGGTATAATCAAACTACGGACATCTGGTCGAACTACTCTTTTTGTTGTCTATATAGATGCCATGAACTGCCTGAATCCAACCCCACGATAGTATGTATGTATAAGACACAACTGAGTTGCGTCTCATCGGGAAATCAAACAACTAGACGCCCATAAGTTCGACAAGGGAATCAGGAATATCACACCAAATTTTATGCTGTGGCAATCAAGAATGTGAAGATATGCAGCCAACCTTGCATTAGTATGCATTTACACAGCTCCTCAGCTCTGGCTTTTCAGTATTCGAAGCAGCCACAATCACATGAAAACTCCTTTAAGCTCAAGGCGACTTCGGTTCTCAGATTAAATGAATTGAGTAAAATCCACTAACACGATCTCTCGTGATCCCCTGCTAGGGGTTGTTCAATTAATCGAGCCCATGATATCCTGGCCGAATAACCCGATCCTTGTTGAACCTCACACCACAGTAATCTGTGAAAGCTCTCTTATGATCCCGGACAGCGTGAGTTCAGGTAAAAAGACACGTCGAGCCGTTATTAACGACTCGGCGTCGGTTCCTGAAAATGACGTTAAGCCGCCTGTATTGAACAAGCCATTATTGGACCAGGACTATCCTTGCGGCACCTAAAAGCTCCCGCATTCCAGGCACAAAAAGCTGCCCTGCAAGCCTGCTTGAACACGCCAAGCTTGTGCCAACTTACGCCTCGCCTCAACAAGCCTCATCCCCATCGTCAGATGCCTACTCCGCCACCATAGACTTCGTGGCTGACTTCTCAACTCTTCGTCACCCTCATTATTCATTATTTGCCTTCTGACGATCGCTTTTCTTTCTCGAGTATTAAAGATTGTTATCGATCATGCGACTTTAGGTTGTTGTTCAAATCCCCGACTTTCCGCCTCGATACCCACCTAAACCGTTTATCGCTAGCGACTACACCGGCAAGGCGATAACACGTTCACTATTTCGCCCTTTTTATTTCTCGATTTCATTATACGAACCACAGCATTGGACACAAATATTCACAATGTCCGACGCCATATCAAACTTCATCCGGAGAGTAATCGTGGAGTCTCCTCCTGGAGAATGGGCTATGCGCCAGCTTCGCGAGCTTCTTATCGGCGCCCTCAAGCAAGGCCCCATTCCTCAACATGTATCCTTCGAGATGGACGGCAACCGACGATATGCTCGAAGCCACCGAATGGAGACCGTGGAAGGCCACCACCGAGGATTCGAGGCGCTGGCTAGGGTACGTTTCCTACGATCCAGTACATGTGCGACGTGCTGACATGTAGCCAACAGATTATGGAAATATGCTACAAATCCGGAGTCAAAGTCGTGACCGTGTATGCCTTCAGCATTGAGAACTTCAATCGTCCCAAGTATGAAGTCGAGGGCCTTATGCAGCTGGCCAAGGTTAAGCTGGAGCAATTGACCAACTATGGTCATATCCTCGATCGCTATGGCGCCCGTGTGCGCGTCTTGGGCCAGCGCGAGATGATTCGAGGCGACGTTCTTGAAGTGGTTGACAAAGCTGTCGCGAGAACCAAGCACAACAATAAGTCCGTTCTTTTGCACTGGTAAATGATGCAAGAGCTAACGCGCATCCAGAGCTGTGTTGAACATTTGCTTCCCGTACACATCACGAGCCGAGATGACCACCGCGGTCAAATCCACAGTCCAGGAGTTCCTCGCTCCCACACCCCCTCGAAGCACCCCTTTCTCTCCTTCGCGAATTAGGCAGAAGATTCTTTCGCGCCAACTGGATGGACGCGAAGGACTACCTACAATCCCCGACGAACTGCCCGAAGAGCCAGAGCCATTAGACGGCGAGGATGCCAAGAAGGACAGCGATGGAGATTCGTCATCGCCTACACTACTTCCAGACTCTCCCCCGCCTCGTCTCCGAGCAAGAAATAGCGCTGCCAGCATCTCAGGCTTGCCGAATCCTGAAACAATCACAGCTGAGACTCTGGACAAGCACATGTACACTGCAAACGACCCGCCCCTAGACATCTTTGTACGAACTAGTGGAGTGGAACGTCTTAGCGATTTTATGCTCTGGCAGTGCCATCAGGATACACAAATCTTCTTTATCGATACCTTGTGGCCCGACTTTGATCTCCACGATTTCATCTGGATCTTGTTGGAGTGGCAGTGGAGGCAGAAGCAGAAGGACCGCGAAGAGGCATCTGTTCGGCCTGCACCTGTTACGACGTGATTTGTTCCTGGCGGAAGTGATACCCTGGTCTTATTAGAAAATCCAAATCGGTCTTATTCATGGCGAGCAATCTTGTGGTTTAGATAACCATGTATGGAATTTGAGGATTATTTGGTGTTATTCCTGCTGTGGGTTTTCAGTAGGGGATATAATTCGATACTCATAATGGTATACATTTTTTTTTTTTTGAAGTGAATAGTTTGTATATGCATGCCAGTTTCCCTGTAGTTTCAAAAAATTACCTTAGGTATTCAATGTTTTCTCGGGCGCCCTTCAATGCGACTGAAACGTCATGGAATACTGCTAGGTAGGCCCGGTAAGAGGACTTCTACGAAATACTTAACCTTGAGATGCACAAGAACACCCTTGATCGTTCTGTAATACAGGAGATATAAACAAGTATCCTACAAGAATGGTGTAGCATATCTAATACTCATATTCTAGGAATTAATTGTTATAGCTAGCAGCTCGGCTTAATCTTCCTTTACAGTGTATGCGTGGCTGCTTAATTGATCTGAGGTTATGACGAAATGGCCTTCACATCCACGCGCAAAGCCCCACGCGGTGTAAAGCATTCCTACTTGGCAGCATGTCAGCTGGCTGCGATCATTATGGTGCATTGAAGCTCAGATCTAGCATATATTCCAGATGAGGAATGTAATAGGCATGTATATGGACTCAGGTCTCGGAAAAAAAAAAAAGCGATTTCTAGATACCGCGAAATAGTCAAATCAATATTATTTCGGTCGCATCTAATGCGCCCTTATCAGATAAGAAACTCCGTCATCGGGGGGTGGTTTCTCCGAGTTTGCGGGTCCGCGTGAGTCGCTGGCTGGGCTACTGGGGGCACCTGAGGCCTGCGAGCGATGCGTGTAGCGCAGTGGCCGCGGCATTCGCAGCGCTCAGTCTCCAAAATCGAGTGGGAAGTCGACCGAGACCTTGGCCATCCATTCTGCCATCCCGCTTCCGCTTCTGCTCCTACGCGTGCTCTCCCCTCCTCATTATTTACGGATTTTCTCAACCCATTACGACATCAGACGCAAAATGACCTAGACTTTGTTTCTATCTGGTCTATTTCACTGTTACTTGCCTCTTTACTCCCCCCCTCCTCATACTTTCTCCTTCCAATCTTTCTATCGCCAGCTCGTCCCGCCGTCCCAATCTTGAGCTGATCGACCGAGTCGCCTCAATCTTCTCTTCCCTCTCGCGTCTTCCACGATGAAGTCGGCCAAGGCGCCCGCGACGGAGAACTCGTCGCACCGCCGGTCGCAGCCCGTTCGCCAGACTCGCACGAACCCTCCGCGAAGCACCGCGAACATGGGCCGGTCTGGTGCTGGCAGAGACTCGATCGGCGGCACCGACCAGCCCATCGACATTTTCCCTGCGATCACACACTTCGCCGATGCCATTACCGCGCTCCCCAAGGAGCTTGTTCGACATTTCACACTTCTCAAAGAGGTCGATGCCAAACTTTTCGCACCCGAAGAGCAGCTCTTCCGACTCGTCGACGCTGCCACCAATGCCCCCGTCTCCGAGCCACGCCCGAACAACGAGGCATCGAGCGGCATTGCTCCTGGCTCGGCGCCCATGAGCGCCCAGAATAGCTCGAGTGGTGTTACTTTGAACAACAACCTACAGAGCGTGCCCTCAGTCGATGAATCCCACAGGGACCTCGTTTTCGACCCATCCAACCTACCTCGTCGTCACCTCTTTCGCCAGACTGCGCTCAAGGTCCAAGAGATGCTCGTGTCGCTTGAAGAAAAGAACCACGTCATTTCGACGGCCAATGAAGCACTTGAAGCTCAGCTTACCCGGATTGAAGATGTCTGGCCACATCTAGAGAACGAATTTAGCGATGAGGCTAAATGGGGAAGCACCACACATTGGGCATACCCCGAAAATCGCTTCTCTAAAGCATCACACGTCGACCGGACACGGCGCGACGGTGCCGCAGCCATTTCTGCCGCAGCACAGGCTCTTGCTGACGAGGCAGCCGCTAGGAGCGACGCTCGCAAGCAGGCCGTTCAGGCAAAGAAGAACTCAAGAAATCACAACAATAACCATAATAATGCGAATAATCATAACCACGAGTCAGAAGGCGATGACCACGATGGTAAACACAAGCCCGAGGGTACTAAGAAAACCACCAAGTCCCGAAAGACGGCAACGGCAGAAACCGCCAATGTCGGCCTGGGTATTTCTACGACTGCGACCAATAATGGAAACCCACCGCAGAAGCGACGTAAAGTCGAAAAGACGACCAACGGCGCCACAGCAACAACAGACCGTGCTATGAGCTCTGTATTTGGAAACGCCGCTCCAAAGGCGAAAACAACAAGTCCGCGAGCAACACCAGCTCCCGAGGCGCCCAAGAAGAGGAAAGCGCTCCCCTCAGGGAGTGGCCAGTCTAAGAAGAGGTATGTTTTGCGACCTATTCGAAGTTTCGCATGCCAGATCCTAACGTCATGATTTGTAGTAGGAATGGTGTGACTGGCATATCAACGTCAGTCAACTCATCACCCGTAATCACTGAGCTTCCCGAGCCAAAGATCCCTCCCGTTCGAGCGTCACCAGCTCCCGTTCCTACGCCAAACCCGGCACCAACTCGCTCGCGACAGAACTCCATACAAACCGCGAATGCGGACAACAGCAAGGCACGACCAACATCATCGGCTTCTAACAAGCCCAATGGTAACACGGCCAATACGCCGAATGCTGGAGGTCAGCCAAACAGTTCACTTCGTAATGGAAATGATCCGAAACCTCCCAAAGAGACAACCGTGCCAATCAAGACCGAAAATCCCAAGAAGGACGTCGAGAAGCCAGAAGCTGCTTCTGCTCCACCGGCCACTATCACCAATACTACCACTGCTGCTGCTACAACTAGTAGCAAGAAGGAATCCAAGAAGCCGGACGAGAATGATCGCAAGAGTGAATCTGTACCCCCAGCTCCACAGACGTCTACAGTCACAACCAAGAGCGGGAGAGCCAGCAAGCCGTCAACGCCGGCATTGGCAACATTTCAAGAAGCAGCTCAACCCCGATCGCGCTCATCAAGAAATAACGAGGGAGCCGGTACTGGGAAGAAGAACCAGAAGAAAGCCGGTCCTACCATCCATGCAGCTATTGCTCAGCTGGCAGAAGAAGATACGAACAGTAGCATGCAGGGCGACGAGGATGAGGGCGACATCGACGCAGATGAGCCGACCTACTGTTACTGTAATGGCGTCAGTTACGGCGAGATGGTAGCTTGTGATGCAGATGAATGCCCACGCGAGTGGTTCCATCTGGAGTGTGTTGGACTGAAAGTAGCGCCAACATCCAAAGGTGAGTTATTGCAAAAGCTATCGAACTGCTGGACGAACAGAACACTAACTGGGTATAGCAAAATGGTATTGCGAAGACTGCAAGGAGCGCCTCAAAATGGGCGGCAAGAAATCCAATGGTCGGTAGAAGGTCAGGCGACTTGCGATGACACGAGTCACGGGCCAGTCACGATGGCCTCGTTGACAGATCGACGATTGGTTCTGGAACGAATTGCACTGCCCTTAGAATGGGCTCATGTATATGAAAGGCACACAAACGGCGTTTCCTTTGTTTTTTTTTGGGATGGTGGTGGACATGGTGGTACAGCACCCGGTATTGTTTTGGTATTCTCAACCGGATGAGAGAAAGGATCTGTTAAATCAGAGCTCCGTGTTATTATGTTCTCGTCTGGCAATTAGCCTGTACGATATAGCGGAAGGACCGTGTGTCCAAGGTTCATTGCCTGTTCCATAGAAAGCGGCATGGTGTAGTATTGCGAATATCCAAATATGGGCATTGAACAGATCCAGGCCCAGGGGCAAAATGCGGGGGAATTTGAGGGGTGGCCATTGACGGACTGAACGAATACACCGTTGGATTTTGACCAATCGAAGCACTTGCTAGAATTGTATTAGTGATGCCCGGATGAGGAGAAGCGAAGAGAGGAGAAAAGTCACGATGCTCGAGCAGTCGAGCTGATGGTGGTTGGCAACACTTGCAGCAGCCACACCTAGTCGAGTTTGACACGAAGGTCGAGGGTGGTCTAGCCAGCGTCACGAGGATCAAGAGGCAGACCGCTAAGGGCAAAGCGTTAGGTAATGGCATTTTGGTTCTGGAGCTTGACGGGAGCGCAAGGGGGAGCTCCCAAGCAATTGACCAACAGTAGAAGCTCCCTTGTCCTTTTTGGTGGTGGTGGTGAGGCTTGCAAGCGGCATCTACTGCACTTGTTGTTGGGCGCTTTGTCCCTAGTTCACGTAAACTAGGACCTGCAGCTTGTTGAGACCGATCAACTAAGCTTTGTCTGGAAAGTAAGGGGAGAAAAAAAAAATGAAGGGTATCAAAAGTTTCTAGACAGCTAATGCTTGGCTGTCACACGGACCTGAAGAGTGGGAGAGTAGATTCCGGAGGTTCGGGATGATGTCTGGGGTGGTAATTTGGAAGGGGGATATGTCAAGTGACGAGTTACAAGGGAGCAACGACAGATGGCAACAAAACAAAGTTACCTAGCCCATGACGTTTAGGAAAATCCGGGGTAAAGGTGTCCTCAATGGTCGATGCTTTCCTTTTTCTCCCTTTGTTCGGCGATAGGGTCCGGGGGGTGCGGGTGCGGGTGCGGGTACACGGCGCTTGTAAGATGGCCGGCCGCGTTCCGGAACCGCTGGCATGGCAAGGAAGCTGATGTTGTCATGAACTTGAGCTCTGATGATACATTAATAATAGACGTCAAAACTGGAAAGAGTTGGCGACTGTTGATACCGATTCCCGGTTTCGCTTGGATGCCATTTTGTACGTCGGTACGAGTCCATCAGCGTAGCACAGTGTGTCGCTGAATGATGCTGTTGTGATGCCCCTTTTCCTCAGAGTTGGTCACGATGTCTGGCATCGAACAACTATCCAGGGGCGTTTAATGAGGCGGTGACTATCCCGTGTCATTTAGAGAGACATCCTACGTAGCTTAATTACACCATCCATATCCCGGAGAGAAGGTGAGCAATCTAAGCCAGACACTATGAGGCACGTGCTGTGTACTGAATCGCATGTTGCCAGCATGGGAGTCGTACTATGCGGTATCGTAAGGTCATTGTCCTGCAGGAACGTGCTATTTTTCTTGGCCAAGAAGTCCGAGCTGTCTGTGCTTGATATTCACGGGGGGATCTTCCGGTGTTTTAAGCCCTGTTCATCTAAGAGTGAGGTTGTGATCGTACCGCATCACTCAAGCACCTAGCTTCGTTAAGGTAGTGGTGTTTCTGTTAGTGCCCACCCTGGTTCAGTTGTCTCGGCGGCTGGTGTCGGTGTTGTTCTCCGTATCGGTCTCGGCCTGGCGTGTTTAAGCTCGCACTGGCGCTACGACTAGGGCCGGACGATACGGGGTGTCGGTAACGACATGCCCACCAGGCAAGGTAATGTTTACTTGAGAAGAACCCTTCTGGAGGATCTGGAAAATCTGGAGACCGGCAGTGATGCCGGTTCTTGAAGAAATTCCCTCTCTTTTTACGTATTATCATAATTTCCTACCGGTTTCAAGCTGTCGTGTCGTGTACGGCGGCTAGTTGCTGGTGGAAACTCGGCAATGCGGCGCTGAACCAGAGTCATCGAGGGTGGTAATAAGCCGGCGGTGCAACGAAGGGTAAGGTATCTTTTGAACAAGGCACTTTTTTTCAAGGAGAGGAGCGTGCAGTGCATATTCTCCAAACTCTACTGCGTGTGTGTATGGCTGGCCGTTATCCGTCATGGTGATGTGTCCTGCCTATATGAGCTCTTGATTTGATACTTCTATTTTTCGAAATCATAGTGTGTAGTCTAGAAGGTTGCCGGTCAAAGAAGCCATTGCCGAATGGCGTTGCTTGAATTCCGACTTGTCCGATATCTGGTCACGAGGATCTCGGCGAATCTGTCACGAACAATCTAGAGATCTGGGGCATGCTTCCATTTCTGTTGAACGAGGGCGGGGTTGCGTATTTCTATTACTCTACCGCTGCAGCCATCCATCCATTGACGATGGATGTCATTACATTACGTTTTGTTACGTTACGTTTGGCTGTGCAAGTTTGGAACCCACTGGCTCATCAAAAAGGCTGTCTCGGTTTGATCTTCCGATGGAGGAGGATGAGGAGGAGGCGGAGGCGGCGTCGTTGACAGAGAGACCCTTGTCCGCGGAGCGGAGCGCGGTGGCTTTGTGTAAGTGTGCTTGCTGTAGGCTGTATACGTCAAAGAATACATAAAAACGCAATTTCTTGGGATCATCACAGCCAACAGCCAAAACATCTGATCGTCAGTGAGATGATGGTTAAATTTGGCATGCTGCAGTGGATTCCTCTGGAGGGATGGTACCAAGAAAGTGCCAAGATGATGTTTGACAAAATTACATGTACATTACCAGACGGTCGAGTCGGTAGCGGAGAGGAGAGGATTTTTTCTTGCTACCTAGTCTTGGCTTTCTCAGCGACGTCGTTCTCATTACCAAATCTTGACTTGTTTCATCCAATCGAGTTGCACACCTTCTCAAAAGGCCGATCCGGCGCCAGCGCTTCTTACGAAATTCTTTTCTTTGTTTGGCATTGGATCTGAGCGAGCGGCAACGGCTTTTGACTTCTCATTACTCGTTATTAATTCATCATTGGCGGTTTGACATGCTCATGAATCTACCGTAGGATTGGATTGGATATTCATCCATGCCATCTGGATGTCAATCCCATCACCGACTGAATTTTCATGATGATGATGATGGTGGTGGTGGATGCAATGGATGGAATGGATGACCGCGCTTCTCATGGATGTTCCTCGTCTCCTCACTCTCTTCTCTTCTCTTCTCGTCTCGTCCCGTCCATGTTCGGACCAGCCATTCCCCATGGTGTCGTGTCGCTTGCTCACCTGACGGCCACGGCCCCGAGATATCCATCCAGTCCTCGATTTCTATTACCCAATATTGTGCGATCCTGAGCTAAACATTGCCCCGTGCATGCCAGCGCCAGCACGGCTTTTTGTCAACGTCCCTGGGCCTGAACTACCCTGACCCGGTGGCTAGCCTAAGTGGCGCTCCTTTTTCCGCTGCTTGTTGCTCATCGTTTCGGGGTTCGCCTTGGTCTTGGTGTTTGGACCCTCCGGTCCCCGTCATGAGGTCCCGTCCCTAGTCCTACCTCTAGGCTCTAGAGGCTCCAGAACAAGGTGACTCGCCTTCCGTTCGGGGGTGGCTCCTGGTGGCTCGTGGAGTCGTCGTTCGTTTATAACTGTCCACGCCCCAAGCCCTGATGCGCGAAGTTGCCCTCGTCTGTTTGTTCTCTGACATTTTGCTTTCAGACTTCGCACATACCAAAGACCCTTAGACTTAGATAAGATCTTATCTCTGGGTTCCAGATTAACTTGACCAGATCCTCTCCGGCTTCGCAGACCCTTTCGTCATCGCTCCCGCTTCCCGCCGCCCTTTGTCGGCCTAAGCACAACTCCGGATCTGGGTGGCTCATACAACGCCACTACTATCTCCGTGAATATTATTTATTTGAACCTGAACCTTCGCCAACCGTTGGGTTGGCTGTCGACTTTAGCTTCAGCTGGCCTCAACGATCATCGCTGAGACTAAACAAAGCTCCCATCCCGACGAACGCAGCCTCATTCCTAAACCTCGTGCCTGAGCGCTACCTTTCCGTCCTCTTTAGGGTCGGCCATTGCACTACTTTATTGCCTTTGAATTGAATGGCCCTCCCTCTTAGCCCTACGCACCACGCGGTGCCTCAATTTGACCTCTCTGCTCTGCTCAAGGCCAAAATGTCCCGCCCCGAGTCCCCCAACAGTAACAGCGACAAGACGGCCCGCTCATCTTTCTCGTCTGTTCGAGAGAATGACGATGGTCTAGCGCAGACTTTCACGCGTTCCAAGATTTCCTCCTATACTCAAGGGACGGAAGAGGTATTCGATGAATCACCCTCACCCTCCGTTGAGATTGCATCGCCTTCGTTTCAGGCTCCTCTGACGCAGCCTCACAGTCGGCTTCATGGGTTCTGGTTCCCTGCGGATAACTTTCGCGGATGGAAGCAGATCCCCATCAAGGGCAAATCCGCCAGCCGCAGCTGCGAAGATCTTCACAAATTATCCATGACATGGAGCTCTCCAGCACCTCCCGCTGTCACCAAGAAGGCGTCCCCCAACAGCTACGAGACCGGAACCTCTCCCCTCGAGCGACTCCCTAGCGAAGTTCTCGGTACGTAAAGTTGGAAGAAGGGTCCTGGGGCCCTGACAACCCTGGTCCCAATTGTATATCAGATCAGCGCACTGACATGTCGATCACAGGCAGCATCATCGACCTCCTCGTCATCGAGATCCCCCCGAACGGCCTTACGCCGCGAAATGCCGACCTCATGGCTCTTCTCATGACTTCGCGGTCGATCCATGCCGCGACTCTCAACACCCTCTACCGTCACATTACGATTCCTCACTCTCGAATTTTCCGAAAGTTCCTCGCGACCATCAATGAGTATCCTGCGCTCGCTTCTATCGTGCGGCGGCTGGACTTTAGCCACTTTAACCCCTCCACCATTTTCTCTACTGCGAGCGAGAGAGCCCAGACTCGAAACTTGACTTCTGAGACCCTTTACAAATGTCTCGAGCTGACCCCATACCTACAGGAGTTTTTGGCGCAAGAGTATATCGATGAGGACCTGGGACCCGATGTGATTAAGAAGCTCTTATTCGACATGCCCCGGCTCCGAGCCATCGACTTTTGCGGCTGCTCCTCCCCCCGTTTTAAGAACTCTTTCACGAGCCTTCTCCAGGCGAAGTGGCCCGACTCGCTGTCCCTTACACGTGTTTCCTTCCACAAGTGCCTGAACTTGCCAGGCTCCGTCTTTGAGGCTATTCTGCCTCGACTCGAAAGGGCCACCCATCTTGATCTCGCTGGAACCAGAGTGACCGATAAGGCGTTGCAGAGCTTGCCTGAGACGGCAAGACTTACCCACCTTAACTTGGCCAAATGCCGAGAGTTGACCTCTGAAGTGGTTGTCAAGTTTGTCACCACGCACCCCGCGATTATTCAGACCATCACTGTTTTGAGCCTTGCTACCAATGCTAGCAGCCACCTCCTGCTGGGCAAGGCTGATGTTGATGCTATCCTCCCTATGTTGCCACCTACGATCCGATCTCTGAGCCTCAAGGGAAGCAGAATGGACCCCTCTCAGCTTCCATTGCTCACCCCTCTGGTCCAGCAGCTGGAGGAACTTGCTATCGGCCGAGGCCTCGATCTCCGTGACATTCACCAGCTCCTGTACCAGGCTCAGGAGTGGATTCCGCACAGCCTCCGATATCTTGATATCTCCGACTTGGACACTATCATCGGCAGTGCTAGCGCTCTTCTTACCCCCGCATCGGCCCCGCTGCAGGTTATCGAGCTCGAAGAGCGCGCATACGAGCGAGCGGCCAAGGCTAAGAAGAGCCTTGAACGTGCAGGATGGACCCCCAAGGAGTTTGGTAGCCGATACTGGCTAGTCCGCATGAACTCGGACGGATCTACTCTTGACAGCGGCGCCCGGTGGTGGAAGCTGGGCGCTGAGAGCTGGGGCATGAGGAAGATCCCGGTTGCTGAGGCCGACGTCGGAGGAATGTACGGCACATTCATGTTCGGCCGAAGGCTGTAAAAGGCCAATCTCCGAGGACGATGCACTGACGGGTCAGTTGCATAACCAGGATGGACCTCTCTACTCTTATCTCCTTCCATTTGAGGGGTGTTTTCGGCTTGATTTTTTATGGTTAGATTTGGGCTGCATATTGATCTCGATATCCCGGCGCATAGCGTTGAAAATTAGCGGTAAAAGTAAAGTCATTTTGATGCAAAAGCGTTCTGAGGCATGAATATGACGAAGGAAAAAAAAAAACGTGTAGATAATCAATAATGACTTTCATGAAATAATCAATTTTTGATATCTGTTTTTAAATGTGAATGCTTGGTTAACAGTTGTAATTGCTAATCTACTTGATGTCTTTCGTATAATCTCATGTATGTGTCCCGTGAGTTGGCAGTAAGAATCTGAACTGTATTGTGGCCTATCAGAGATAAGTATATGCATGCTAAACTGCTCGAGAAACTATGCGCTTCGCTATGCGGAATTTTCCATCTACTAGGCAAGGAGGTATTATCGATAAACCACAGATACCGTACCTCAAATCACTGCTCCCGTTTTCCTGAATCTTCATGTGGCATCTGAATCTTGGTTGTGGCGCTAAGACGTGGGTGGCTGTGCGCTGGATCACGTGGCATCAGACACGGATCAACCAGGCCCCGTGGCAAACTGCGGCTGTTGCGACGTAACCGCGCCGAAGCGTGCCCTGCTCCTTGATCAAGCTCCAAATCAACGACTATACAGCTTTGTTGCTCAACGGCGTCATGGCTCCCAAACCAGACACTCCGTTCCGCTCTGCGGACATGAGCATGGTTCAGCTCTATGTCTCTAATGAAATTGGTCGCGAGGTTGTTACGGCGCTTGGAGAGCTTGGTCTCTGCCAGTTCCGCGATGTAGGCTACCATCCATCAATCTTTGTATCCGCGACTCTGGCTAATCCATCACTTCACTATACAGCTCAACGAGAATGTTAGCGCTTTCCAGCGTACTTTCACTCAGGAGATTCGACGCCTCGACAATGTTGAGCGACAGTTGCGTACGTCATCCATAGGGATCCACCAAAACACGAATCTAACAGATGGCAGGATACTTCTACGCTCAGATGGATAAGATCGGTATCCCGCTCCGGAAGCTGGATCTCGACGTTGAAAGACTCGCATCGCCCTCGACCTCCGAAATCGACGAGCTATCCGAGCGAAGCCAGAAGCTGGAACAGCGTGTCTCTGCCTTGAACGAGAGTTACGAGACTCTGAAGAAGCGTGAGGGTGACTTGACCGAGTGGCGATGGGTTCTCCGCGAGGCCGGCAGCTTCTTCGATCGCGCACATGGAAATGTTGAGGAGATTCGCGCTTCGACCGATAACGATGACGCCCCTCTGCTGTCCGACATTGAGCACAACCAGAGTGCCCCTGACGTCGAGCGTTCTTTCTCCGGCATGAACATCGGCTTCGTCGCCGGTGTCATTAATAGAGACCGAGTCGGATCCTTCGAGCGCATCCTCTGGCGAACTCTCCGTGGTAACCTTTACATGAACCAGTCAGAGATCCCCGAGCCTTTGATTGATCCTACCAACAACGAGGCTATCAACAAGAACGTTTTCGTTATCTTCGCCCACGGAAAGGAGATTCTTGCCAAGATCCGCAAGATCTCGGAGTCTATGGGCGCTGACGTCTACAACGTTGATGAGAACAGCGACCTCCGACGTGACCAGATTCATGAGGTCAACAACCGTCTTGAGGATGTCCAGAACGTTCTCCAGAACACCCAGGCTACTCTTCAGGCAGAGCTCAACCAGATCTCCCAGTCTCTCTCTGCTTGGATGGTTCTTGTTGCGAAGGAGAAGGCTGTGTATAACGCGCTCAACAACTTCTCTTACGATAGCGCTCGCCGAACCCTCATCGCCGAAGCTTGGGTTCCCACCAACGATCTTCCTCTAATCAGGACGACCCTTCAGGACGTTACTAACCGAGCTGGCCTCTCCGTTCCTTCCATTATCAACAAGATTCAAACCAACAAGACGCCGCCAACTTACCTGAAGACGAACAAGATCACCGAAGGCTTCCAGACCATTGTCAACGCCTACGGTACTGCCACCTACCAGGAAGTTAACCCGGCCATTCCTGTCTTTGTTACATTTCCTTTCCTGTTCGCTGTCATGTTTGGTGATTTCGGCCATGCCATTATCATGCTTTCGGCTGCCCTTGCTATGATCTACTGGGAGAAGTCACTGAAGAAGGTCAGCTTCGAGCTCTTTGCTATGATCTTCTACGGTCGATACATTGCTCTTGTCATGGCTGTCTTCTCTGTCTTCACAGGTCTTATCTACAACGATGTCTTCTCTCTGTCCATGACTCTTTTCCCCAGCGCTTGGGAGTTCAAGAAGCCTGAGCATTACACCAACAACACTGCCATTACTGCCACCCTGAACGAGGACGGTTACCGCTACCCCTTCGGTCTGGACTATGCTTGGCATGGTACCGAGAACGACCTCCTCTTCAGCAACAGTTTGAAGATGAAGATGAGTATCATTCTGGGTTGGGCTCACATGACATACTCGCTCTGCTTCGCCTACATCAACGCTCGACACTTCAAGAAGCCTATCGACATCTGGGGTAACTTTATCCCAGGTATGATCTTCTTCCAGTCCATCTTCGGTTACCTTGTTCTTTGCATTGTTTACAAGTGGTCTGTCGATTGGCTCGGTACCGGCCGCCAGCCTCCTGGTCTGCTGAACATGCTTATCTACATGTTCCTCCAGCCTGGAACTATCCCTGAAGGCGAAGAGCTCTACGCTGGACAAGGTGTT
The DNA here is from genome assembly GCA_030411635.1 of Fusarium sp. MBC 119. NCBI lineage: Eukaryota > Fungi > Ascomycota > Sordariomycetes > Hypocreales > Nectriaceae > Fusarium > Fusarium sp. MBC 119. The sequence continues at coordinate 263,284 of JAPERM010000123.1, forward strand.
GTCCAAATCATTCTTTTGCTCTTGGCCTTCATTCAAGTTCCCATTCTCCTCTTCCTCAAGCCTTTTTACCTTCGATGGGAGCACAGCCGAGCACGCGCCAAGGGTTACCGTAGCATAGGTGAAACCTCCCGAGTTAGTGCTTTGGACGGCGACGATGACGACAATGTCAACGGCCATGGTGACAGCTTTGATGAGGATGGTGAGGGAGTTGCTATGATCTCCCAGAACATTGATGAGGAGCATGAAGAATTTGAGTTCAGTGAGGTCATGATTCACCAGGTCATCCACACGATTGGTAAGTGATTCATTTGCGGTCAATGCTATTATACTAACAAATGTCTAGAATTCTGTCTTAACTGTGTTTCCCACACTGCTTCTTACCTCCGTCTTTGGGCCCTGTCTCTTGCTCATCAACAGCTGAGCATTGTGCTCTGGGGCATGACTCTTGGCCCTGCCCTGACAACCCCTGGTGTCCTCGGTGTCATCATGATCGTTGTCTGCTTCTTCATGTGGTTCTTCTTGAGTAAGTCTTGTCTGATTTCACTACTATCTGATTATCTTGCTAACTCTCTCCAGCCATTGCCATTCTCGTGTGCATGGAGGGTACTAGTGCCATGTTGCACTCCCTCCGTCTTGCATGGGTCGAGTCGTTCTCCAAGTTCGCTGAGTTTGCGGGTTGGCCTTTTGCGCCTTTCTCGTTCAACACTCTGCTGGAAGAGTCGGAAGAGCTGAAGGCTTACTTGGGCTAATTGGAGGAACTCGTGTAAAGGTTGATATTTGTTATAGTAGTAGACATTGCTGTTTTTATTGTATCATAGGTAGTAGCATAGTGCAACATTAGAAACATTGGCCCGTGCCATGTTTTTTCGACTTTGAAGTTTATCTTAAACCAGATATGACTGCTCCTGACTGTGAACGCAGAACTTGCTTGATCTTGTAGTACATGTCCTCCCTAAGCGTAACTTCGTAGTCGGACCATCCTTTAACCCCAAAGAGGCGCTGTCACTTCAACAGCCCGCTCCACAACAGCCCTCACTCTGTCGGCAAAGACCTTGTTGTTGGACTCAACTTCGAGATCTTCCAACCACACCGTAGCAGACATCCTATCCAACTTGATCGACACTCCAGGCACAGGAATACCAATCTTGTGCAGTCGCTCGATCTCCTTGCTCTGTCTCTCTTGCAGCTGCGAATCCTCACCGCCCTCCTCCGTCTTCATGGCGTCCTCGTCCTCGCCGTCCTTCTTGACCTTGTCGTCTCCTTCTTCTAGGGGAGGCAGTTTGGGGGTTGTAACAGGTGCGACATTGTCCTGACCAAACTGGGCTTCGAGGAACCACAGAAGACGCTCGAGACGCTCCTCAGGGGTGGCGGAGTGATGAGGGTTTATAGCGGGTAGCTCATGTGAGTGAGAGTGTTTGGCGGAGGAGCGCTTGACAGCGGCGGGAGAGCTCTCGACGGAGAAGAGGACGGCCATGACCGAGTCGGCGATACCGTCGTTCAGCATGTTGCCTTCCCATTCAAGCTCGACCTCACCGTTTGTTCGATATCGGACTGAGACGCAGCCCATGACTAGGTAAGCTGCGACGAGGCTGGCAACCTCTTCATCCGCCTCCTCTTGCTTCATCTCATCGCCATCCGTAATCATGCTGTCAGAATGTCCGTTGCTTTGACCATTCTTGCCATGGCGCATCTCAGGAAGCTCCTCGATATTGCCAAATGTGCCCTCGAGAGCCCACTTGACAAGGTCGATACCTGCGGCGCTGAGAGTGAGGCGCTGCTTGCAGGTGATGGTGGTAGTGTTGAGACCCGCATACTCGCGGAGATCCTCGGGCGCCATTAGAGAAAGCTTGAAGTCGTTTTGAACGAGCACACCGGTGACGAGAGGGGTCGCGGTGGCCTGGTCAGGATGGATGCTCTGGGGAGGTTGGATAGAGGCGAGCTTTCCTACCACTTTGGCGGTCTTGTCGGCTTTAAAGGGAATGCGAAGCTCTTCGCAGTTGCGGGGAGAATACACCTTGACCTTTGCGGTTTTGTTTGCGTTGAGGGAGAGGAGTTTAGACTTGAGACGCATCATATTGTGTTGCTCACCGTGGACGAGGATCTGTGTTTGACGTTAGCTTGAAATCCGTTTGTGTCTAGGAGTAGAACAAACATACAACAACAGGTGCTGCAACCTCTTCAATAAACTCGCGATTCTCAACACCATCGACGTGAGCTGCGAAGGAGTATTCCTGGACACTGCATCTTCGGGGAATGAGGACCTTCTCGCCATCACCGCCAGGCATACGACGAGCACCGGCCATGCTGCGAGACATGACGGCTTGGATCTGATCGGGCTCTTGCATGATCTGCTTGGCCATGGTGCCCTCGACACTGTAACCCGTGATAATGACACCATTTTTCTCACTTGGCGCCCATCGTTCCAGTAGCTCACGACTGACACCGTTTTGAAGCATACCAGGGCTGGCAAGCATAACACAACCGCCAACATCGTCAAACCGGTCTAAGTTCTTGAGCGAACGGATGTACTTGAAATCCCATGGTCCACCCTTGCCGGCTCCATCACCAGATGCCTCGGCCTCGGCCATGCGCTCACGGAAGAGGCGCTTGATATTATCGTTCATGGCACCGACGTAGGTCTGGTAGATGAGCATACACTTCCTTGCCAGGTTACTAGCATAATAGATTGGGTACTTTTGGAAGTCGGCATGTTTGCCCCAGTACTCGTCAAGAATCAATAGAAGTTCCTGGGCTCGTCCAAGAGCAAAGACTGGCATAAGAACACGGCCTCCTCGGTTAAGGATACTTGTGATGGACTTCATGAGAGCCTGCTCTCTTTCTAGACGAGGAACGTGAGAAGCAATGCCATATGTGGATTCTGTGATGAGGACATCAATCTTGACACCCTTTGGAACCTCGGCCGAGACGAGATGTCGATCTTGTTCGCGTGAGTAGTCGCCTGTGAAGAAGATGTTGAGACCGGCAATCTCGATGAGGAACATGGCGGCACCGAGAACATGACCGGCTGGATAAGGAGTGATTCTGATGGAGGAGATGGTATGAGTAGTGTGATAGTCGATAGCCTCGATTTGAGGGAACGTGTTTAGATGATCTTGTTCCGTATACACAGGCTGTGTAGTTGGGTTTGATGAAGTGTTGCCCACTCGAACACTGTCTTGGATAAGCCACTTGTAAATGGCCTTGGTAGGATGGGTCATGAATACACGGCCCCTGAAGTTCGTCTTTGCAAGGACGTATGGTAATGACGCCGCATGGTCGATATGGAAACTATGGCTGATTAGCTGGGATCCTTGGGCGGTATTTGTCTAGGTATGAGGTTGGCGACTGGCGATTCAGGACAGGACCGTATCACAAGGACGAACAGCAAGGGCGTAAGGTAAGGAAAACGGGCAAAGCCTGTATTGTATTGATCTGGCATACAAAGAAGCAAAAGTAATGGATATCGATATCACAAGAACACGATACTGGTCGCGGCAGCACAGCACAGCACAGAGCAGAGTTGCGCTGTGCTGTCCGTTCCAACACACCACATAATATCATATCATATCAAAAAGGTCGTTCCTCGCCCTGTCCAGCCTAGGTATATCGTCGCAGGAATGGGGAAAAGGGGGTCGCTTACTGGCTGATGAGGAGCACGTCGACAGTGCTGAGATCGAAGTCGTCGTAGAAAGGGAGTGCAGCAAGCCCATCGTATGCGGGATGTTGGCCGGCGTCGAGCTGGCAACGTATATTAGACCGGTACGTGATAGAGAGCTATTTGGACACTTGTCGACCGCTTACCATCACTGTCTTTCCCTTGTACTGAATAATGTGACATGACCTGCCAACCTCGTTTCCTCCACCCAAACAAAGAAACATGAGCTCATCCGAGGGGTCTACGGGCTCCTCCGCTGCGGCCGCGTTCATAGCGGAAGCTTTTCGTTTGGAAGCCATGGTTGTAAAGACGCCGAGCTATGGTCCAGCTCACATTAGACGTGGGAAATTCCTATATGGTCAGTAGCTGCGGCCCTGAGCTGCGGGCGCACGCAATGAAGCCCGTGATTCACAAATCGCGACAAGCAGCTATTTTGCAGGGATAATAAATGTTCGAACGATTGTGAAGATGAATTAGATGAATGAATAGGCGGGCAGCGCGGGCAAAAAGGCAGACGCGCTGGAACAAAGAGCGGATAAAAGCCGGCGGCGTGGAGGAGGGAGGCTCTGCGCACGTGACGTTAAAACTACGCGACCTCCGTTTTACAGGCGAAGCTCCCTCCTTCATAGCCTACTCCCAGCGATATATCATCTTAGCCCAACGACGATAACCAACGCCCTCATCTCGTAGCGCAGTTTCTGCGCATTCTAGGCACGAAATTCTCTTCTGACCAACTTTTTGACACCTTTCCCGAGAGCCCCGTCGAGATTCAGCGCGTCGGATGGGAGGCGTCGCGATCGATTTGACAGGCTCATCTGCCTGCTGAGCTAACACTCATTCACTCACTCAACTCACCTTTTTTTGCTCGCCTTTCGACAACGCAATCGCGATACGTCATCATGGCTCAACCTCAACCCCAGACGCAGGTGCAGATACCTCCTCGCGCATTCTCTCCGCCGCAGCACTCCCCTTCGCCCGCCCAGTCGCAGTCGAGCTTTGCCCTCCCGCCGCAGAAACGAGTTCGAACCGACGGTCCTTCGTCGCAACCCGAGTCGCCTTATGCTACATCTCCCTACGCCGCAAGTCCAGGTGCTACAGCTACGCCGCCTGCTGCGACAGGATCCCCTGCATATGTGCAGAGTCCTGCTCTGCCTCAGCCGTATGCTACACCTTATACCAACGGGCACACGACGCCTGGTCTCAACCTTCCAGACGTGCGACCGAGCTCGACACCCCCCGTTCAGCAGCTTCATCCACAGACACCTGTGCCCCAGTACACCAACGCAACAATGACGCCTGTGCCCGTGCCTGCTCCTGGCCAGCTAATGGCTCCGACTCCTGGCCCTGGTGTGATGGGCCCTCCACAGAGGCCAGCAGAGCGACCGACCAAAGACTACGAATACGATGTGACAGATTCGCTCGCCGGTACTGGTATCGATCTTCGAGCTGAGGAACAGTACATGAACGATCTTTACGCGACCGGCTTTGACGAAGCACGGACGGGTTTTGCCCATCAGCAGCCAGGACCCAAGACGAGCTTTTACGGTGCAGGACCGGCGAACCAACCTGCTCAATCTGTCCAAGACCAGGCGCAAGATCAGTTTTCCGCGCAGCAGGCTGAGAGAGCTTGGTCAGAGTCGTCGATGCGACTTGCACTTCAGCGAACGCAAGAAATCAGCGATCCTTTTTTGCTTGTCGCCATGCTGCATCGACGCGCGGACAAGATCGCGAGAGAACATCACTTGGGGCTCAATCTGGATCTGAAGAATAACAGTCAGACTATGGGGAAAATGAGACTTCCGGAACAGTTTCCGTCGCCAAAGGTGACTGTCAAGACAACACCTGGCCCGGATTCGACCATGGTTCATACAACAGGCTCTTATATCCCACATGATGCCTTTCTGGTTGATCAATTGGCATTGATGTCTATTGCCACGAAACAGAGACTTCGGGAACTAGTAGAAGACGCACATGCGGTGGCGTCAACTCGACAAAAGACCTCCCACGGTGATATACCTGAAGACTGGCTACCAGCAGCTGCGCCCATGAATGCAGAGCCTCTGGAACCCATCGAGAAGCCAGCGGAGGGAGTTAACGGAGTTGATGGAGCAGCTGTGGAGAGTGCGGATGGGGATAGCACAAATCCATTAAAGCGTAAGTATAATCAGAGTTACGTTTTCAATTTCATACTCACACTCTACAGGCTCCAGCGATGCAGCCGGTTTGACCAATGGCGCACCTCCCGTCAAGCTGCCTAAGGTTTCATCATACATGACAACTACGATGCGAGATCTGGCAAGACAGGAGCGTGACTGGGAAGAGGCACGACTCCGCAAGCGCCAGAAGCGGAAGGACGGAATACCAGACTCAGGAACTACGACATCGCGTGCGGGTAGTGTGGCACCCGGTACTCCTGGTACTGCAGCTCCGGAAGCTCCCAAGGCCATGACCAAGAAGGAGATGAAGAAGAACCAGCAAATGAAGGCGGCTGAGATTGATAATCACCATAGCCAAAACGCCACCAGTAGCATCTTTGCCGGTCTCGGAGGCAAGGGCGGTCTATTCGGCAAGAAGAAGACGGGCAAGACGTACGACTGGATGAACGTTGGACGCGGAGGCAGTGGGGCTAGTACCCCAACGAGAAACGCCCCGGGACTCGGAAAAGGCCTTGGGGGTGCGGGGGCGGCGCCGGCGCCTGCGAACATGGCTATGACCACCGAAGGACGCAACCGTCTCGGCACATGGAGAGAAGACAAAGAGAAAGGTCGAAACATTCAACTGCGTGATTGGGTCGCAACACTTGAGAGGGATGGACGTGAAGGCAAGGCACTTCAACGGGCGTACCTACACTTGGATGCATCAAACCCCAAGTAACAACAATACTATAACAACCAAAACATGGTGAGGTAATGGAAGCAGAGAGAAATGGAGAGGGGATGAAGAAAACCATGACACTCGGCCAGGGCTAGGAGAGTTGGTGGAAGATACCCTGCGCGGCTGCATGTCTTGTGATATTATTTAGCACGGCGTTTTATGTTTTTTTAAAGGCATGGCTTGGGGAAAGGCAGTTTTTGGCATGCACTGCAGGAAATAAGATAAGAGGCTATAGCATGGAGGACGAGGGTTTCTTTGAGGCTGAGCAAAGCCAGTAACTTGCTTGCGGCGTACACCAAACGAGGGAAGTGGGTGTGGGTGTATGTGTGCGCCATGTATTTCTTGGACCTTATATTCAGGTCAAGGTCAAAATTACTCAGCTCGTCAAAGCCAAGAGTTAGAGGAGCGGACTGTTGCCAGCGAAAGGTTTATACAGCAAGGGAAGGCGAGGGAAGGGAAAGGAAAGGGGAGAAAAGTCTAGGGAGAAATGAAAGAATAAAACCCTATGAACTTGACCTTGTGATCATTATTTGTTGATGGTGGTGATGAAAACATTCCTATGATGAGTGAAGGGAGAAGTGCCTCTGTGGTTGCAAGAGTCAGTTAATGAATGACAAATGCTTCACTCTTGGAGGCTCTTGTGTGGAAAAGTGGGACTATGGCGGCATCACCGTTTCCCCTCCCTTATCATTAGTTGAGTTGATCAATTAAAGAATTGTTTATTAAACTCGCATACAAGTCAGTTGATATTAGACAGAGTCCAGATCGACTTGACACAAAGACAAAGGCAAAGGCAAAGACAAAGAGAAAGACACAATTTAGTCCACCAACTGTTGAGTCAAGACAAGGCACACCCTCCCTCCACTCTGTATACACATACACATCCACATCCAGATATTCAAGGGAGGGTGAGAGACTGATCGAGCATCCAGATCTAAATCTCATACCCGTCCGGGAAGATCTATATTCTTGGCAATTTTGATCATTATGGCAATCGCGGTAAGTTCCCTTCCAGTCATCTCACACTATTCTCTTTGATTCCCAACACTCTGGGGCCCCTTGCTTTAACTGGTATGATAGAGCTAACCACGTCTGCCACAGGCAATCGGTCAGATCTGCTCAACGGCGTCGATCAAGGGAAATCTGGAACAATGTGTTAAATTGGTGGCGAGTGCAGCGCGGGGTCAAGCAAAGGTGAGTTACGTGTGTCATGGTTGATTTGTGACTGGTCGTGATATATCAAAGGGGCCTGGGACAAGTGTTCAGCCTTGAGGAATCTCTATATCCCTCGATCGAGATTGGAAGAGAATGAGACTTGTCAAATGTCATAGGGAGACTCATGATCTAGAATCAAAGGGGTCGGTTCGTTGAACCGTGAGACAGGTCCAAGGGCCGAGTCTCTGAGACCTCTTTACGAGCCTGTCCATGTCTCATGTTGCTCCCAAAACGGCGATACTTCTCTTTTCAAGACCCTGGCTTCTTCTCACACGGTATACTTACGCTCAACGACGTTAGGTACTTTTCCTCCCTGAGGCGTCCGACTATATCGCTCCAGATGGTCAAACATCTCTGCAACTCGCAGAGCCGCAGACGACGTCACCTTTTGTAAAGGGCCTTCAAGAAGCAGCTCGCGAGCACAAAGTCGCTATTCACGTTGGAATTCATCATCGCGACCAGGTCGAGGGAAAGGAACAGTCGAAGAGGATTATCAATCGCGCGTTGTATATCACTGCCAACGGTGATATCGACGACACGGCGACGTATGATAAACTTCATGTGTTTGATTATGGGAACCTCAAAGAAAGCGCAACAGTTCAGCCTGGAACAAGTCTCACAGCGCCATTTGACTCCCCCGTAGGGCGAATCGGAAGTCTCATCTGCTTCGACTTGCGGTTTCCTGAAGCAGGCCTGGCACTCTCGCAGCCAGGTCCCCGCAGCGCATGGAAGAACCGACCAGCGCAGATACTGACGTACCCAAGCGCCTTTACACTCCGTACAGGTGTGGCGCATTGGGAGACACTACTCCGGGCAAGGGCCATTGAGACGCAGAGCTATGTGATCGCGGCGGCGCAGGTTGGAAGACACAATGAGAAGCGGGCGAGTTGGGGACAGAGCATCGTTGCTGATCCTTGGGGGAGGGTTGTGCTCAAACTTAAGGGAGTGAAGGAGACGGGGACAGAGCCTGAGGGTACGGCAGAGGATGGTGCGGAGGGAGAGATTGGATTCGTTGATATTGACCTTGAGAATTTGGAAAAGGTTCGAAGAGAGATGCCTCTTCAGCGGAGAAGGTAAGTTGTGTTTGGAGTTGAAATATTCCTTTGCTAATGAGGTGAATAGTGATGTTTATCCCGAGTTGACTTCTAGTCATGCATAGACTTCAGGTAATCAAGAAAGCATTCATGAGTGCCACTCACTGGGTTCGCTTGACGAATGTATTCCATTAGCTTTACCTGTTTCAAGCGGGCGGGTTTAAGGTACAAAGCGAGGCGGTGTGACTTGGCTTCCAAAAAGTACAGCGATAGATGTTGATGAATTACCAAAGTCAAATCCATCTTGTTATAGATTCTTCCCAAATTCTTGTTAAAAGCAACCAACTACATCAGCAGCTACGACGTGTATGAGAGCGCTGATGTTGGACACCACTAAACAAACTGTTAGACTGAGAGCCCACCAAGACGTCTACTGCGATATAGTATTAGAACCATATGCCCATATTTTCTATTCACCGCAAGATTGTCTCGTGAGGCTCAAGCAAGTCCCCGATGATATACCATAGACTCGGGGAATGGCATCCCCAGTTCCCGTTCAAGAGAGATTGCCCAAACCAAACCAAACCAAACCATCCGGATCCAGGACCGACGGCTCGGTACAGATTCACTCCCCCCGGGTCCCAAGACAAGTTTCCCGTCCCAGCCACCCGGAACGGCAAGCAAGGGTATCACGTTCCGAACAATACCTGACGATGGATGGATTTGGGACTTGTTAGGCGAACGGTAGACGACATGGGGCATGGGCTGAAATAGGCGCCGAGTTACAGATGCTGGAACGAATGTTTAGAGTTTTTCTTTCTTTCTAGACAAGGACATGGAACAGACGAGCTTTGTGCCGAGATGAAGATCTGTTACATCCACTTCTAGGGATACATTGTAGCCATTGCCTCGGTTCAGGACCCATCAAAGAGAAAAGAAAAAGAAGTTTTTTTTTTCCTCGCTTCTTTTCCTTTTCTCCATAGGAACTAGACTAGGCATGTTTACCTAAACTCCCCGGATGGAGATTTTTTTTGTCGGTGTCGTTGTTGTTGTTTCTTAGCGCTACGACGTTGCAGCCTGGTGTTACCAAGTTGCTGGGTTCGGCAAGATGAGAGAAAATTCACTTCAGCCTCGTCACGAAACAGTCATATTATAGTATGTATTATTGGTTCAAGGCATTACGGACAGGCGTCCCGTGTAGAATGATACGTTCAAGGTTCTCAACGGTTTTTGCTGCGACACAAGGCTGACATATAACGTATCCCATATATGTGACTTGCTTCACATTGACGTCGATTCGCTCAACAAGCTATCACGGTGTCATTGTCGCGGAAGCATATGCCGAGTAATAGTCTCAACCTAATCTCGCCTTTTTCTCTACCGTTACCATCGGTATCGCCTAGCCTCTCTCTTTTTCTCCTCGTGGTTTCCGTCGCCCTTGACCTTGACGTTGACATTTGAAGTAGCCTTGTCCCTTCTACGTGGAGGAAACAAACCTAGACAAGGTGCCGTGATGGATATATCCACTTGTAATGATTGATACCATGACGATATACTGTATACATTACACACACCCCCTCCTCTTACCCCTGTCCATGTCCCCATGTCCATGCAAGATTCCCGTCTCGCCTCTGTAATTTTTCACTTGATTTCTTTTTCGTCTTCTCTTTTCCTTGTCTTTTCGCTTGTTTTGTTCATTTCACACTCCCCTTGCCTATATTGCCTTGTCTGAAGACTCCACTGCGGCCCCTCGATCCCGAGTTCCCAACGCTTCGGTCCCGGGAGTCAGGCTGCATTAGCCCGGCGTCGCACCATGACCAAAGCAGTCAAGAGGAACTGCATGTACCTCGGTACGTACCGGTACTTTCCTGCGGCCAGCTGCAAGGCTAGAACTGCGGAAGGCGGAAGGTGGAAGGCGGAAGGGTATGCATTGCCGTTCCTGTTCACGGGCAAACTACCCCAGAAGCAAAACCCAAGCAGGAAGCTGTCAATGTCATCCTGCATTAGTCCGATTTCCGCGCTTCTAGAGGGTCTAGTAGTTTACAGTAGTTCAAGCCCAAACGGAAAGAAGAAGAAAAAAAAAACGTCTTTTCTTCTTTTGCTTCTGGTGTCGCTCCAGAAGATTGCTTTTCTTGTCTCGTTTTTTGAGCTTTCTTTTTCTTTTGTCAAGAGGTTACCTTTGTCTTGACTCTGTAATTTCATGACGTTTGTGATATATCAGACTCGTCATTTGTCTCTTTTCTCAGTGACACCTCATGCATCCACTTTATGCAAGGTACCGTAATTAACTTTTTTTTCCTTGTCTTTTCTTGCGCCAACAAGACAATTATTCTGTTTGCTTGTTTTGTTTGTATTTATGGTGATAGATGCTGGCTTGTTCTCTCTTTCATCTTTGCTTCTTTTGATACGCTCTACTCCGTGATTGTTTTCTTCTCTCTCCCTCCCTTCTCCCTTGTAGTGAGATCTGATCTGTTACTCGGTATGTCTGTCACCTGTATTCGTGTCGAATTGCAAACATTTTTGCTGTTGCCACAGCCAACCAACCTCGGGTCCAAGCATGATTCGCAAACTGTCGATCCAATCGTCACATCCTCTCTTCAGTTTCTTCTTTTGTTATCTCATTGCGACTCGTCTCTTGGTATCAAAAGAACCACAAGCCCCCGGACGACGTTTGCCAATTAGTTACCGAGACAAGATTGTGAGACGGGTTGCCACTGGACGCGGAACGAACCTCGGCTGATCCGCTGGCTTGTGTCACCGAGGACGAGTGTGACTTGATATTTGGCTTGTATACGGATACTTGAAATATCTTGCCTTAAAGGAAAGGTCTAAGTTATCTTGTTTGGTAGATTGCATGGGCTGAGGGCCGAAGTGGCATGTTAATCAACCTCGATTAGCCCACAAACTCCATCTCAACTTATCGACATCTCATGATGTTGACTGAGCGCCATCATCTTGCTTTACCTTATCTATAGATGGAATGCGATACTCCATAGATAGGTATTCGTTTTCGTGTCCCCATCACAATACCCAAATAGGCAGGCCTACCAACACCTTGTGACATTCTGGTGCAGTTCCTACTGTAGAACAACAAAAGATCTACGGCTATGAAACGAGCCAACATTCAAACGCCCCCAAAACCGCAACACCACAAAAACTTAGCCGCCATCCATTAACTAACTCTTTTCCCCCTGACGATGACGACAATCAACAAAGTGTCCGTTCTTTCCCCTTCCCCGGTTTCCATTCTCTCACTGTGACTGCGACTGTTACTATTACTGTTACTCTTAGAGTTTTTAATCCAGCGCCGGAATCAGCCCCCCCGCGCCCATCATCATCATCGCTGGATCATTGCGTTGCGTGTCAATGTGGTGCGGCCTGCCCCCCCTGAAAGTCAATTCAGAGGCTACTGTAGGTACTAAAGCTTACCATCGAATAATTGAATATCCAAGCGTCACAGTCAGAGCCAAACCAAGGTCGGACCTTGTTTCGCAGCGTACTTTGGGTAGTAAAATAGCAACATCAAAGCTCAAGCCTTAAGGACTGACTCGCAGTATTAATGCTGGTCCCCTGTTGTCATCATTTCGCACGAGGCGCGTTTAAATATATGCTCAGAGTTATTAGCTCAACAACGCTCTACCTTGTCGCACGCCAATTCATTACACTTAATTAATTTGCTATAGATTGCTCATTACTACTTCTTGAAAGAGACAAGGAGGCCCTTAACTCTATTCTGCCTTTGTTCAATATTGTTAGAGTTAGACAGACTACTAGTCTTGTTTCCTCGTATTCTATTTGCCGTCAACCAACACAACATAACCTAACCCAGCACAGGCTCCCTCTCTTCTCCCTTTGCGAGGCGTAAACATTCCATTGGTATTGGAAGTTTACGCGCTCGTTACCCCAACCATTTTCCTGTACCGTACTCCGTAGTCCTGTAGCAAACAAACTGTCCCCCCAAATCGTCGGGTTCTTCTCCCCGCTCCTCATCACCCGCCCGTCACACAAACTACGGCTCCAAGCATAGCAAACAACTTCTCGACCAAGTGATTCTCTCTCCATAACAAGTCATCTCGTCTCGAGGTTCCCAAACTAGGCAAACGCGGCGAGTAGATTCCGAACTTATAATAGATCTTGCATCACATAAAACGATTTGTCTTGCGCGGTAGTTGTATGATTGAATAAGTAAGTCCATTATTTGTATTTCTTCTCGTAGCCCAGGATATTCATCGACTTGACTTGCGCTGTGTAGCTAGCTGTCTTCCGTCTTATAGATACTATACAGTCTAGAGGTTTGAAAGGGGGGAACGCGTAGTAGGGGGTATCTTCTATCAATCCTGAGTCCAGCCCAAGTGCTCTCAACACGGCCAGAGCATCGCATCGCTTTCTTCTTCCCCCCCCCTTCTCAATCCTCATCCAATAGTCTTGTCTTGTACACCAATACAGAAATAGTACACGGGAATACCGGCCAACATGAAACCGCAAAGAATCCCATTGCTGTTGGCCCTCCCGCGAGGGAGCCAAAGCCAACAGCTAACCCAAATCCCAATAGTAATAATAAAAAAGTAACAAGTAGAAAAAAGAAAGAAACGAGAGAAGCTGGCCAGAGGGAAAACTGTGCAAGCAAGGGGTAACCAAAAGAAAACGAGAGAACAAAAAGCAAAACACAAGTCCCCCAAGTCTATATGCAAAAAATCAACATCTTTTCCGAGCCGTTCCCAGTTTTTTGTTAACCCTTTCCCAAAACCATCGCATAAAACAAACTCCAAAATATGTCTTCATGGCATTCAGTCTTCCTTGGATCGATCATCTGGCCCTCCATATCGCTTTGTCTTTGCTCGGTTTCGATCATCCAATTCCAGGTCGAGTCGGTTCGCCAACCCTTGTCGCGCTGCGGAGACGATCTGAGACATTCCCATCCCAGTCAGATCTGCATTCCGACTCGAGACGCCCTTGACGTGAGTGGTACTGGAAGTTCGGATTGGTTGTCGAGGGAGAGTATGTGGAGACCAAGGATGACAGCTCGAAACGAAGGCCGACAGGGACGTGTGTGGTGAGAAAAATGCCAGGGGAAGACAAGAAAAAGAAGAAGAAAAAAAACAAATCCCGATTTTTGATACCATCTATGTTCGAACGCCTCGTGCTGAACCCAATGTGGTAAAAACAAGTTTCGCGTTGCCACGAAGAAGAAATGTGAAAAAGAAATTTGGCACTCGATATTATCGATCAGTGCATGGGTTCCCAAGAAAAAAGACGTTCCCTTGAAATTCCGCTTGCTGCTGGGAAGCAAGGGATGGCTCCGAGCCGATGTGTGTATAGTTTTCGACAGGAATGCGTATTAAAAAGTGTATCCAGAATGCATTAGAGCAAGGAGTAATAGGGCTCCTTGACAGTTGAAAATGATTAAATGGTGTCGTAATTGGGAATATCGCTTTAAGTCGAAGTGAAGACAAGCGGAAAGGGGGAAGCGCGCGTCTGTAATGAACGCGGTATCATGTCGTCGCCGGACAGGCCTAATCGCCAGCGTGGCCCAGCTTTGGCGTGGTCGTCAGTCGCATTAGGTTGGAAGACTCGTAGAGTTTATCCAACAATCCAAGCGAGGACCCTTTATCGGCGCTTGGGGCGAGGGGGAGGCTTGGGAACGCCGGTTGTGTCGTAGGCTCCACGGCCCATGTTGGAGATGGCTGATGAACCTTCAATCATGGTGTCTGTTGTTGTTGCTGTTGTTGCGAAAACGTGTAAAAGAATGTAATGTTGCTGAGCTGCTGGTCAGTCATGCTGTGGGGTGAAGGGTGTTGGGAATATATAGAACAAGAGGAATGGGGGAGGGACAGTGATTCTCGGCAACTCGAAAGAAGACCAAGACAGGCACCAGCGCGAAGTTGAGATGATTTGAAGTGATTTGGGTAAGCGATTTTGACTTACAGTAGATACTCGTTGTAGTGCGACCAAGGGTATTGAACGTATTGAGTGAATGTGAGCGCGGATTGGCTAAAAGATTGAAGCGACAGAGGAGAGAGAGCCGAATGGTGCTAAAGATGCGAGCGTCACCAATATAATTGGAGCGTGTTTCGGTGTAGAGAAAAGGCGAGAGACGTCGACACCGGAGCGTTGGAATAGGCAACACGAGCGAGATGATGTCGCAAATGTATCGAGGTATTGTACAGTATATGAACGAAGGGCGGACAGGTGCGTCTCTTGAGGAGCGAGAGAAAGGGGAGAGTTATGCTTTTTGCGCAACGACCAAATGAGGTAGAGGATCCAATAAGGGGAAACCTTTTTTTATTTGGGGTGACTCGAGCTTCCGTCAAGGGGATGGGATGGACGGATCGTTGCCGTAATACGGTAATGGTACTAGTAGCTTGGACTTTGGCTCCAACTACTTTCTCAGCTCGTAGTTGAGTTCAGGCACAAGGCACGCTGCAGTAGAGTAGCCCAGTGGCGCCGGTCGGACGGTCGAATGAGTGTGGGTCAGACAAACGGGGGCCCGATTATTACGAGGGGGTGGACCTTTGCTGAAGCGTAGGTACTAGCGATAGCTCGAGGCTTGAATTGGTGAAGTGAGCTGATGAATGTGGTAAGGTGATGTCCAAGTTGGTAGTCGTCGATATCGTTCGCTTAATGTGCGTGTGTAAGTGATTCACTCTCAAAGAGGTAAGAGAAGGGTCGAGGAGAGAAGAGGTAGAACCAAATAGGTTGGGAGGATGAGAGGTTTTATGAAGGGAGTCTGTTGTGAAGGGAGACAAGACGGCGTGAGATGAAGTTCTGGTTCGAGGGAGGAAGTGGGAAGCAAGTCGCTTTTGTACAGAGCATACCCATCAAAGGAAGGGAAATAGGGAAAATCTCAATGAGCATGGCCAGCCCAGCCATGGCAAGGCAAGGCAAGGCAAGGGGTGTGCATGTGCCGTTCATTCATTCAGTCAGTCAGTCAATCAATCAACCATTATTACCTTCATACGTATCGACCTCATCAGAAATTGCTGGGAAATTTCCCTAGGGGGCCCACGGTCCAGGGGGGGCGTACTTGGGGGGTGACAAAAAACAACGAGCCACGTCTCCATCGACCTAAAGCAAAAAAAGGAGAGACGAGGACGGTACCTGGCTGAACCATGTTTCATGGCTTTTCGTCCAGGGCCTATGCATGTCTCCACGAGGTAGCCGTCCGTGGCTGATGGGGATCAGAAAAGGCTCGAGCTTCTAAAACTCAGGGCGCGCGCTTCTCTCAACCTTCTCTCGCTTGTCGCCCCAGGGCTTGCGACCGTCTGGAAGGCATTAGCATGGATCAAAACAGTAGTGCTCCGGTACCCAGGCCCTGGCTCCTGAGAAGCGCTGATCCGTACAGCGCCCACACGGACAGCAACCGCGGTGCCCAACCCAACCCAGAGGTAAGGTAAAGTACAGTACTGTCAATCAGTACCTCTCCCTCTCCCTCTCCACTGCTTGACTCTCACTTTCATCTCTCTGGGTCACCCAGGCCACCGGGCCACAGGGGTTGACAGCCGCTGGGATCTGCTTTGCTGCAAGGCGTGCAATGTCTCCGGGAGGTTGGTTGGAAAGTCACTACTCATCCACCACCTCCCAAACCGTTTTCTCACACCCGTCTCCGATTCATCACACCCCTAAATCTGCTCCGTCCATCCCTTGACACCTCCTGTTCCTGATAGCCACCTCCTGTTGCAGGAAACAGTGCCCTTTTTGTGACTAGGACGTTGGCTCGTTGGCTGTGACGTTGACAGCCCGTTAGAGCCCACTTTGAACCTTGGCCACAAAAATGTGTGTGTGCGTGCGTGTGAGTGTGTGTGTGCCCATGATTGTTCTTTGCAGTTCCCAGCAAACCTTCTTTCTTCCAACGTCTGTTGCCAGGTAGCCACCAATCGTCCTTGTCGCCATGTGCACCCTGAAATGGACGAAAGCTCCAGAAAACCGCTGCACTTCCGGCGCCCCGTGGTGGACCCCAAGACTGGCCGAGCCCAATGCTCAGCCAAGCCAATCCACGCCGGTGGGAATTGGGAGATGCGACCGACGTCAGGCAGAGGGTCCCAGTGGTACTCAGAACCGTGTCAGTGCACTGTACATGTACAATCATGCTGATCCATGGGGTACACCCTCCAGCCGGGTACGAAGTCGCCCATTCGGCTTCGTCTTAGACATGGCTAGGGTCCTCCGTTCTCTCGGTGCTCCCAATTGCAACCACATCCCAGTCTGATGTAGCTCGAACTACTATCCCAGCTTGATTGCACCAGCAATCGTCCATCATATATCATCTGTTTGATTTTTCTTTTTACGACGTGGTGTTTGTATTGTCACTTTCTCTTGGTCCTTGTCAGTTGGTCTGAGTGTCGTCCATGCTTCTTTTCCCTGCTGTCATGTGTAATATTAGTCCAGCCATCGACGTACGTTTGTATACATGTACCTAACCAGCTGTGAGTCGCAAAGTTTATACCTGGGTATGCCAATTTGCTTTGTCGGTATCGGTGATCCCTTGTCTACTGTGCAGTAGCTTTTCCAAGCTAACGGCCTTACATATGCCGAGCGTCGGTAGAATAAGAAATGTTCTTTAATCCCCCAACACCTAATGTCTCATCTCGTTGCGAGACGGAGTCAGGTAAGGTAGTGTCAGAGCGCGGCAAGCATAACGCGTCAATGAGACGAGGTAGCACGTAGAGGAACCTTTGTCGCACTTTTACCATACTCTGACCGCGCATGATTTCTCAACCTGAGAGAGCCATGTAGCACGGTGTTCTATCGCCCCATTGCAGCATTCCTAGTGCTACTGTAGAGTGACGTGTTGCCGTTGCTATATCTCCAGGAAAACAAGTAAAGGTATCGCTGATATCAGCTTTCAAATTCTCAGGTCAATACGGTACCCGAGAAAGAAAACGCGAGCAGTAAGACCCGAACATCGTAAGATATAAATATCTGGCGTGTGATGCAGTGCTCCCTTTCAATGTATTTGAACCACGCTTAAGAGTTTGTAGAGTTATTGTTTCGCACTTCTTTCCGTTTCTAGACAATTATTGTGATGGCTGCCCGCTTCGCAACAGGATATGGTCCCTACTATAGGGTCTGGCATTTGAGGTTAAACGATCCATGGTCCATAATTAGCTACGATTAGCTCTGGAGTCAGTTCCATAGCCATCTGGTTCCGAACTGGTGGGTTTCACACAGACCGGCTACCGAACTATGGTCCGATAGCTGGCAGACGAGTCGAGGTCAACAGTTTGCTAGTCCAGTAACAGGCTCGGGAATCCAAGCGTTTGCCAGCTTCAAGCTCGCACATGTGGTTGTTAGCTGGGAAACAAACGAAGACGAGAACGGAATCTGTAGCAGTAGCTTCCCTCGTACTTGAGACTGACAATTACCCTGTGCATGTGCAACATGGTAGTTCCTCGGCCGAATGATGCTGTCGCTTTTCAGGTCGAAACCATGTCGCCCCGCTTATGATATCGAATCCCAAGGACACGGAACCACTGGGGTATCTCGGTTGCCCAGTATCTGAGCTGAACCAGGGCCATATGTTGCCATGCCTAACATGATACATGTCGAATAGAGTGATGCTCAGACCAAGGGGTGATGGGAGGATGAGTATGTCCAGGTTTGTCTTCGTCATCTGAAAGTGCCCAGATAGTCGTCAGTCTGGCAGTCTTCATGCGAACTCATCAAGAAGAATAGAGTAACAAGGTAATAAAACTGTTTCACATTCAGCTGCTACCAAATGAGACATCGTAAAGTCAGTGACTCCCAGGGAACCATGGCGTCACAAGAAGCCCCATCCCTGCGTACCTTTTGCAACGGAAATATTGCCGGCCTCGCCTAATAATAGGTGGACGTGCCTGAGATTGGCAGGTAGGTACATCCTCTGCTACCTCACCATAATTCGCCGAGAAGCCATGTTCAGTTCTCAGGCTGGTATTGTCATTGTGTGACAGGCGATGCTCAGCAAGGGAATGATGTTTGTTTGCTTCCTTTGAGGCGTTGATCGTTTGTGTTCTGCAACGGTTTGGCGTCCAGTCTTTGCCTTTCCGAGCCTTCTGCCACGTTCGCAACGAACTTCTAGAATGTCCCAGGCTCGATCGCAGCGGCTATTTGCTGGGTCAAAGTCAAAGTGGGCCGATAGGCTGCATGGAAAGTTTCCAGAAGCCTGTCAAGCCATTAGCATGAAACTCCACACAAACGGAAGCTCCATACAAGATACTTTTTCACGGTGCCAGCAGCGGGAACTGAGCGAGAACATACTGTATGGGGTCAGCACCCAAGCGCCAGGCGTGTCGTCTTTTGCAAAGCACACTTCAACAGATGCCTCCTCAGTCTAAGCTCCACCTGAGCCAGGCAAATTTGGCAGCCTTCATCTTGTGGGGATGTCCATGGATTGGGATGAACTGCCAACAACTCCCGTCCTGCAAGTTCAGGGGTAGATCGCTGCAAGTATCCGCCTTAGCGCGACCAGCCGACACGTTGTGGCGGTTTGCGCAGACCGTAGTGCCCCATCGAAGCCCCAGACCTTCGGCGTTCCTGCATTAGCCAATTTCCAAACGCCATTCGGATTTGAAACAGGGGTCGTTGTCGTTCGTTCCAACCTTCACCCGCCTTCTCATCAGCGGCATCCACATGTGGCGGTTCGGAAGGGTCTCTTTCCAGAGCTAATGTCAGTTGATCGGTATTGAGGACGTTCTAAAACCTCATCCATCGGATGCTATCACAATGGTATCCTCGTGTGTCATGTGACTCTTCGTTGAGCCCAGCAGAGCTGAGCCTTGCTAAGATTGGCAAGCCATGTGGCAGTCAGTCAAGTTTGGCTTGGCCATCTTCGTCTCTTTTCTTCAGCCGAAAGGCTTCTTCCAAGCCCATTCGATATCATGCGATAGGAAGCCATCGTCAGTCATATGGGCTCTTCTTACGGGCCTTTTCGATTTGCCCCCGGTCTTCAACTTAGGACGACCTTTGGCCTTGGGTCTTTATTGTCATATCTGTCATGACAACCCTGGCTCTAGAGCTTGTGCTGGGAACCATTTCGTGGAGGTAGGTGGTGATGAGACGAGACTGACACGCATGTCCGTGGCTCCTGGCCAAGGCGTAATCGTATGCCCAGACCAACTTAATGCCACAAGTCTTGGTGCTATCGATTTATCCCATCACGCTATCGTGGCCGGCTTTGTCGAGCAAGGCAACTACTTGCAGATCGGGCTGACATATTCGACCCAGTGACATCTGGTTCCTGGACTATTCTAGCTAGTAGGCGCGGAAGAAATGTCATCAGTGTATTTATCAAATCTGCTCCGGCTGCTGCTGGTTGTTTGTACGTACCGTTTGCCATGAGATTAAGACCCTTCTTGGCATCACAAATGGTGGGTCATCATCAAAGTCCACCTATCGGATTGATGACACAGTAGTCCGGAACTGAGCGACAAACCGGGGCATCGTTTCTTGCCTTCCAGAAGCCGCAGCGAAGAGTCTTGCAGATCAGAATTGGGACCTCTGTGTCTAACGTGCTCAGACGTCATAGGCGGTTGGCTCTGAGTACTCTTCAACTGGTTTGTTGGGGGGAGGCTTTGGCAACGGTTATGGCTGCTCGAAGGTACATCAATCCTCTGTCGGAGTAATCCGACATCCTTGGGGATTGACCATTCCTTCCAGCCTCATTGTCGGTTCAGAGCTTTCTGCTAGAGTCAATCGTGTTCGTTGAGATTATAGTATTCGTGTCACCGGGGAACCGCATCCGCAATTGCAGGGCGTCCGTGCCGAATCCGCCTGGTAATTTAAAAATTTTCGTCCCAAAAACCCCATGGTTCCTGGTCTGTTTCTGTGGGGACAGGAGAGGCCTCTTCACTAGGTAGGTAACCTTCTGGAAGGACGATCTGTAAAGCCTTCCCAGAGCTGTTGTTCTGGAGTGAGTGTATCGTTCGAGCCGGGTATGCTCCCCGGGCGATGGGCCAAGCAAGCCACGAGTCAAGCTTCTGATGGGATGAGAGTAAGATCCACTACCTTCCGCTCGCCGTGCTGCCGGAATGATCGTTATCGAGATTATGTACATATCTCGGCGCCCAAACCCAATAGTCTCTCGGGCTTGTAACAGATGTATAGCTGATGGGTATGCTCCTGATCTACGTTGTCCAATTAGCCACGAGTCGTGAAAGTCTGGCCACCGGCTAGGATGGGTAGAGAGCCTCAAGAGGCTGACTCGATCGAACTGACCCCTAAACTACCCATTAGGGCAAGTTAATAGTCCGGGGAAGTAATGTGGCACGGCGTCTCCCGAACAACCGTCGACCGGTTATTTCACTTGTCAGGAGTGTGGTGATGTACCGGTTAAATGTATTTTGGTCTCGTTGTACATTACGGGGGCAATGTCAGTTGCCGCAGGATGTGGTCAGTCGATGTCTGGAGGGTTAAATTTCATGGTCAGATTATTCCAATAGCTGAGGTTCTGGTTCTGGTCATGTAGTTCTGGGCACCTACCCAAAGTAGACTCGCTCGGGCCTTGTAGGAGGAAGGTGCTGCCAGTACAGTGTTGAAGCTGTCGATTGCTGGCTCACATCTATCTACTACGTAAATTGGTGGTCCAGGGTAGTTGCTTCTTACCTACCTCCTTGGCCTACATCTCCGAAAATCACATGTATTCTGTGAGGTCATAACAGCATATGATATTATACTAAGTAGCTTCAACTTTGAGGTTATGCAATGATTATTTGTTATATGGTACCTTGTGGTCTTGTCATGTCGACGGCTTTACCGGAATCTATCATGGTAACCACGAGGCTCTTTCAGAACGGGCACGAGGTTCACAAAGCCATTGCTTAAGATTTGCAGCTAAACAAGCCTAATAAAGAGATGAGAGGAAAACATGAAGCTTGATGGATAGGTCTATACCCATAAGACCGAAAGGCATTAAAATTGAAAGGGTTGTTCTCATCAAACGTAACAGGATTTGAACAGACAGAGCTTGCCAGATAACGTAGTACATTGTGCTTCTGGAAACTGGCAATTGGAGTTCACTGAAAAAAACCCACTAAACTGTGATCCGAGCCACTGAAGTGGCCCAAGCCCCGTGTACTCCCTTAACGCGCATCTAGATCAGGCAAGTAACTCACGCCCAAGCCACTTGCCCAGCCTCACCTCCACCCCGCCATCGCTGACGCAGCTTGAACGTCCAACCACGCCGACACCGATAGCTTCCTACCGATACAGGCATACCTTCAACGCCACGAGAAGCCTGCAACGTAGAAACACCACCGGTTGTCTGACACGAGCAATTGACCGAAATGTCCATTATTCAGCAGCACACAAGCGCGACGCTCAGCGACGCCTGGCGCACGATCGACATTGACGCCCTGAACGAGGACTCCAGTGTCAACTTCGACACCTCGACCCTTCACCCCCCACAGCCCGAGATCGACGAGGCGGAAGTGCGACAGCTTTCTGGACAGATTAGACAGCTTCTTCGAGGAGGAGATGCCGAGGGAGCCCTGAGGGGAAGTTTGGAGACACCTGTCTACAATGGAACAGATGCCGCCAAGGTACGTCGACCTGGAGTCTCGAGAATCGAAACATACGCTGGTATTGGAGAAGTGAGAAGTATGTAATCTAACACGAGGGTTGATGACAGGATGCGCATCTGCATACCATCATCGAGGTCCTCCAATCGATCAAGGCGAGCGAGATGTCCCCCCTGCTGAAGAGCATCTATGGATCCGACGGCGGCCCCGAGTGCCTGGACGTTTTGATGAAGTACATGTATGTTTTATTGCTGAGGTTTCAAGCAAAGCTCTAACGAATCTATCTAGCTATAAGGGAATGGCAACAGTCCACCCTGGAACAGCTTCGCGATCACCGAGCAAGGTTACGCCCCAATCAACGGGAGGCTTCAGTCAGATCGGAGGACGACCTGGTGGTGCGAACGAGCCTGCAACAGCAGCCATGAGTGTTCTCCTGAGCTGGCATGAGAAGGTTGTGGAGGTCGCTGGCCTAGGATGCATCGGCCGAACGATGACGGACTGGCGTAAGGTGTAGAGGTCAGATGCATGTATAGCGATGGCGAGCGGTCAAGAACACATAGAGTCATGAATCCTAACAATCATAATTCGCGGAGTAATACCCCCTCGCGAAGAACATAGCCATTGATGTTACAATTATATACATTATGCAAAATCACCCGGCCGAATCTATTTTTGCTCAAGAATATCCTTCAAGTTCACATCGCCGCTTCCCCTGGCTAGCGGCTCCGGTTGGTTCTCACCCTCCCGCCATCCGATCATGTATATGATTCGAAACGTAGCAGGAATGGAACCATCTGGGTTACCGTGGAGTTCCCTGTAGATGGCATCACTCGCAAGAAGAACGTCCCGCGAGATCGCACCCATTTCCCTTCCAAGAACGGCATTGCCCTCTCCCATGGCCTGAAGATCCTGCATCAAAGCAAACGTGTCAGGATAGTCAACAATGATGTCGTCAATATCTACAGTCAACATCTTGAAGCCGGCTTTTTGAAGTAGGCCGCCAATATCCTTTACATCGGCCAAAGGAGAGACTCGCGGAGACATGCCGCCCCGTCTCTCTGTCTCTGCCAGCTGTAGTGACGTTCGCAACTCGAAGAGCGTGTCACCTCCAAGCATGGCGCCAATAAACGGGGAATCGGGCTTGAGAACATGGTTGATTTGAGTGAGAATACCGGGCAGATCGTTGATCCAATGCATACTCAATGAGCTCAAAACCATGTCGAAAGAGGCGGGTTCGTAAGGAATGGTTTCTTCATCGTCCACAACATCCCGAGTTATGTTGAGTTTCTTATTGAACTCAAGGTCTGCATCTCGGTAAAGGAGTGAATGAGAAGAATCAGCGGCAACCAGCTCATCGATGCGTGTCGATAATGGTGGCGACTCAGGCATATTAGGGTCTGGATCAGGATTATCTAGAACCAAAGCCCGTGCGATGTTGCATGAGTTTGCGCCGAGATCTAACACTCGGGGAAAGTGACGTTTGATGTCCTAATGTGAGGTAAGATATGTGAGGTTGCTGTAATGGTATGGGGTGCTACTTACTAGAAGTCTCTCTGATAGTCGAATTGCAACCTCATCTTTGAGGTAGTCCGCCTCGCGACCTTGTTCAGGATTTAGAGCAGAACGCTCTTTCTGAAGCCATTTTGTGCGCCGGTTGAAGACTTGAAAACGAGGAGCTCCAGCGGCCTGAACAGCATAGAAGCGTTGATTTGAGATAGGACGGCAAAGATTGGCAGGCCGCGAGAAGCTTCGTAAACTGCAGCGAATGGCCATTTTTGGGACTGTACATGATGCCATTGCAAAACCGACTCGTTCTAGCCGCTTTTGAACTCGACAGAACAGAAGAAATCTGGATATATATATGAAAATGATGCACAACTAAAAGTGTTGATGCAATACTGTAGAAGTCATGATGGATTTGATAGACGATAGCTAGCTCTCTACTGGCTGCAGCGTAGAGTGGATGATGCACGGACCACGTGTAACCTTAAGCGGCCAAGCCCTTTCTGGTAGTCGTTGTACCCGTAGGAGGCAGGAGACAGGAGGCTTCTCAGAGGCCAGAAGCCAGAAGCCACTGGGATATGGGATGACAGAACACTTCACCTCCCCTTCCACTTCCACTTCCACCGTCTCTTGTCGTCTTCAGTCGCCTCTCTCCTTTTCCGTGGATTCCGCCAGATCACTCGCTATAGAGATCCTGTATTACTTTCTAATCATTGAAGCGACTATAGCACTGCCATCTTTCGCCTGTGACAGCCCTTGTCAGTCCCCGACTCATCCGTTCCCTAGCCCACGGGCCTCTTCCGCAACTCCTAACAATTAGGCCGCACCAGAGCACCACCCACCATCCGCATCTTCTGCTTAGCTCGCCCCTCCAACGAGCAATCTCCCATCACATCGACATACAATCGATGTCTGGCGCGTGAGCCGTCTGGACAATTCGAATCGACTATGCGATCTTTGCGATAAAGCGCGACCACACTCTGTTTTGGAGATATTTCGACATCATCCTCTCTCTGCTGCTCCTTTCGCCGGACGAATCCATCTGAGCCAACTACCCCCCGTCCGGTTCTCATAATCAGGGGTCTTCAGTAAATTGTCAGACCGAATACCTCAGTATACCACCGCCCACCATGTCGAGCTCAGGTTCCGGCTTTCTCGGCCGCTCGAGCAGCAGCAATGCCAACATGCGTGGCTTGGTTCAGTTTATTGCTGATCTTAGAAATGCGAGAGCGCGTGAGCTCGAGGAGAAGCGAATTAATAAGGAGCTGGCCAATATCCGACAGAAATTCAAGGACGGCAGCCTCAGCGGCTACCACAAGAAGAAATATGTCTGCAAGCTGCTATACATTTATATTTTGGGCTGGAATGTCGATTTCGGTCATCTCGAAGCTGTCAATCTGATCTCAGCCAACAAATATTCGGAGAAGCAGATTGGATATCTGGCCATGACGCTCTTCCTTCATGAGAAGCACGAACTTTTGCATCTTGTCGTCAACAGCATTCGAAAAGACCTGCTCGACCATAATGAGCTTTTCAATTGTCTGGCCCTCCATGCGATTGCCAACGTGGGAAGTCGAGAAATGGGTGAAGCCCTGAATGGAGAGGTCCATAGGCTCCTGATTTCTCCGTATGCGCCCATACCCCCTTTTACTACGAATAAATTCCGCTGACCACTACTGACCAGGACCTCCAAATCGTTTGTCAAAAAGAAGGCGGCCCTGACACTCCTCCGACTGTATCGCAAGCACCCGGATATCGTATCACCGCAATGGGCGGAGCGAATCATCCACCTGATGGATGACTCTGACCTAGGTGTCGCACTTTCGGTAACCTCGCTCGTCATGACACTGGCCCAAGACAACCTGGAGCAATACAAAGGAGCATATGCTAAAGCGGCTGCTCGCCTGAAGCGGATCCTCATTGATGGCGAGTACACGACCGACTACCTTTATTACAAAGTCCCTTGTCCTTGGCTGCAGATCAAGCTCCTTCGACTTCTGCAATACTTCCCGCCTGCAGGTAAGTTGAGAGATTGCGATTAACATGCGAAAGCAGTACTGACGTAGGGGTACAGAGGACACTCATGTCCGAGAAATGATTCGCGAGTCATTGCAAAAGATCCTGAACCTGGCTATGGAGACCAACAAGAATGTTCAGCAGAACAACGCACAGAACGCTGTGCTCTTCGAAGCTATCAACCTTATCATTCACCTGGACACTGAGCATGGTCTGATGAAGCAAATCTCAACGAGACTGGGCAAGTTTATCCAGAGCCGAGAAACCAACGTCAGATATCTGGGTTTGGAAGCCATGACGCATCTCGCTGCACGTGCCGAAACACTCGACCCCATCAAGCAGCACCAAGAAATTATTCTTGGTTCACTTAAAGACCGAGATATTAGCGTTCGTCGCAAAGGTCTCGATCTGCTCTACAGCATGTGCGATGCCACAAATGCCCAGGTCATTGTTGGTGAACTACTGCAATATCTACAGAATGCCGACTTTGCTATCCGAGAAGAAATGGTCCTTAAGATCGCCATTCTGACGGAAAAGTACGCTACCGATGTGCAGTGGTATGTTGATATCTCTCTAAGACTTATCGCCATGGCTGGAGATCATGTTAGCGACGAGGTATGGCAGCGAGTCATCCAGATTGTGACAAACAACGAGGAACTCCAGGTCTATGCAGCTCAAAATGCGCTGCAGTATGTCAAGGGCGACCATTGCCATGAAACTCTCGTCAAGATTGGTGCCTATATTCTGGGAGAGTTTGGTCATCTGGTAGCCGACCAGCCTCGCTGCAGCCCTATCGAACAATTCATGGCCCTTCAGAGCAAGCTGACTGCATGCTCCTCGAGTACTCGTGCTATGATTCTGTCTTGTTTCGTCAAATACGTCAACTTGTTCCCGGAAATCAAGCCTCAGCTCGTCCATGTATTCGAGTTTCACAGCCACAACCTAGACTCGGAGCTTCAGCAGAGAGCTTGCGAATACCTAACCCTTGTGAATATGCCAACAGATGACCTTCTCCGGACAGTTTGCGACGAAATGCCTCCTTTCCCCGAAAGACAGTCTGCTCTTCTCTCAAGATTACATCAGAAGCATGCCAACACGAGCGACCGGAGAACCTGGGTGGTGGGAGGAAAGGATGCCAACGCCGACGCCAGGGAACTTAGTATGGGAACTGGAGCACTTAAGAGAACCTTCAGCTCCAATGTGCCACTGAACGGTAAAGCGAACGGTCAGGCTGCGGGTGGTGCGAACGGCCATAGTAATGGCGTTGCTGATTTGGCTGGTCTTGACCTGAACACACCTACACCATCCGAGCCAAAGATGCTCAAGGCACCGAACCTGGCTAGCGCAGCTCACTTGTCACCAGGATGGGAGCAAGGATTCAACAAATTGCTGGTCCGGTCGGATGGTGTGCTCTACGAAGATGGTCAACTACAGATTGGTGTTCGATCCGAATATCGGGGCCAGATGGCTTGCTTGATCACATATTTCAAGAACAAGACACCTGCGACCATGAGCTCCTTCACAACGACCCTGGACTTGGACGAGAACGAGAAGAGCAATCTTACTTGGGACGTCAAGAACCTTCCCGACAGTACAATTGTGCAGGGAGGACAATCTCAGCAAGTTGTTATGTTTGAGGCAAAGAAGATTTTCGAGAAGAGCCCTACAGTACGCATCAGCTACCTGGCTGGTGCTCTGCAGGCACTTACTCTGAAGCTGCCTGTGGCGATACACAAGTTCATGGATCCGGCAGAGTTGACTGCCGAGGACTTTTTCAAGAGGTGGAAGCAGATTGGTGGTGCTCCTCGGGAGGCACAAGCCATTTTTGGAGTCACTGGCAAAGGTGATAGGCAGCTCACAGAGAGCTTCGTTACAAAGACAGTAGAAGGATTCAGATGGCGTGTGCTAGATATGGTTGATCCCAACCCGAAGAACGTTGTCGGTGCGAGTGTGATACACACATCTCAGGGAGGCAAATTTGGTTGTCTATTGAGACTGGAGCCAAACTACGGACAACAGGTAAGCAAAACATGCTGCTATGGAACATTACACATTCTAACTATTCGTCAGATGATTCGATTGACTATTCGGGCCACTGATGATGCCGTCCCGGCCGTGTTGTTGAAGTATATGCAGGAACGACTCTCTGCAGGAATCTCGACAGCACCAGAACGATTCGAACCGCCTTCACGAGAGCAGATTTCGGACTCTTTCCGCAATGTGATGGTAACTTGAGGGAGACAATGATGTTATTCTTCTATTTAATTCGCCGGAAAGGAGTTGTCTTAATACCAAAGAAGCATATGGGCGTTGGGGAACTAGCATGAAAGTTGGAGGAAGCGCTCAATTGAAGCCATGACTTTACTGGCCGAAAAGTTGCCTTCGTTGATGCTCCCCATGTAGTCTCTCTTTACCACACAAAGGCGAGCACGCCGTGTGGAGTGATTTGACGAGGGAGGATATAGCTGTCCATATACCATGAATTCTCTCATTTCGAATCGAATGAAATCCATGATACAGAGGTGTGCTGAAGCTTGAATAGTGCCACATTTTGGTGATAGCCAATAGATGATCTAGTAGTGAATGGCCACATCGGCCTGACGAGGGTGAGAACACAAGTATTTTTAAATTTAGTGACTCGTCATGCTACTCCTTAATCTTTGCATCTGCCTTTGCAGGTCGCTGTCCAAAGATAGTGCTGCCTACACGTACTTCACCACTTCCCAAGCGCACCGCACCCTCAAAGTCCTCGCTCATACCCATGCTCAGCTCTAAACTATCTTCATCTAATCCAAGCTCCTTAGCCACAAGATCCCGCTGCTCCTTGAGGGTGACAAAATCCTCATTCTCAGTCTCAACGGTGGTGGCCTTGCTGCGGGCGATGGCACCGATGGTCATGAGGCCGAGCAGTCGTAGGCTGGGGCACGCCTCGATGATCTCACGGCAGAGGGCCACGGTCTCGTCGCCGGGAGCGCAACCAGACTTGGCGTCTTCGCCGGAAGTGTTGACCTGGACGTGAACACCGATCTTGGGCAGGTCGGGCTGTGAGGAGAGGAGGTTGGTGCGGGTTGTGTTGAGGAGCTGGGCTTTTTTGGAGGTGTCTATACTTGAGACGCAGAAGAGGTTAGGGATCTTGCCCAGGGACTTACAGTGTCCTAACGAATCGTGTTAGTGTGTTATTTCAATAGTAATAGTATGAGTGATCTTGCCTGACTGGAGACCGCCGATAAAGTGCCACTGGACAGTATTCGGAAGCAGAGCCGCCTTTTGAGTTAGCTCTTGGGCATAGTTCTCACCGAAGTGAGTATGCGAAGCAGGAGACTGATGAAGGGCCAGAATATCATTTGCAGGCTTTAGCTTTGAGACAGCAACAAGTCGAACCTATTGTGTGTAAGCCAGGGTTGTTGCATCTTCTGAATTGTGAATCATACATTTCGCCCATTCGCCACAGCAGAGAGGCGCTCTTTGACGGAGTTGAGCTGAGAAACAAGAGCCTGGGCTCTGGAGGGATCGACTTTCATTTCTTCTTGTGACTCACTCATGCTTTTTGTATGATTTTCAAAAGTCCAAAGTAAAAGAAAGTGATGATTGTTGTAAGTGGAGGGTAAGTAATTTGGGCGGCCGGATTATCATCGGAGGTTATGCCCGTAACGAAGTGGCCAGCATAGCTCACTGACCTACCTACGACACTATTCCCCCTTGAGTCTTCTAAGCCAACCTTCCAGTACCTGGCTAAAACACGTATTCTTCAAGTTCAAGGCAGAAGAGGTTCTCGGAATCCGACGTTTTATCAAGAATGGCCGCAGATTTGAAAGGGGGCCGCCGGCGGGCAACCAGCAGCGCCTCTACTAGACCCGGACACACAAGGCGAAAGTCCAGAGCAGTGATCCAGCCAAAGTCAACACATACATCGGATGAATTCCTTCAAGACTTTCTAGATCCTACTTTTGATCCTGCAACTTTTCTCAATGCGACTCTACCTCCCCTGCAACAGCGCTCAGTACCTGGCCGGACCGGGTCAGATGTCGCACCCCTCGCTGAGCTGTCCACACAGGCCCAGACTCTCATCTCGCAGCTCAATGCTCAGACTTCACGGTTATCAAGCACTCTCACACACCTCACCGATGACATCTTGAGAAGTGGGAGTCGCCTGGCTTACGAGGTGGAGTTACTACGGGGCGAGACTTTGAGTCTTCAAGAGACTATGAATGAGACGCTCCATGACGATATCAAGAAGTTTGTGCCTGAGGGGTTACAAGAAGCTATCGAGGCAAAGAACGCTGCTGCAGCTGCAGCCAAAGAAGATAAGAGTGCGGCGCCATCGACAACAGCCGCCGCCGTTACCAACGGCAGTGACGCAGTCAACCCAGATGATCCCGAGTTTATCAGACAACTACAAACACTCACTCTTGTACGGTCCCGCCTTGATTCAGTTATCAAGACCTTCGGAGATGCTATGGAATTCGTCTTCCCGCCGTCAGAGGTCTCAGTAAGCTCCGGCTTCCTGTCCGTGTCAGCTCCCGAACCCGGTTCTGCACAGCAGAGCTCGGAAGAGAAGGGTAAAGAGGTTCTCCAGAACATCCGAGTCGAGATCTCAGACTTGCTCAACAAGTCCGAAGATCCCGTCCAAGGCATTGAGAAGGCAGCGCAGAGGATTGAACAGCTCAAGGAGCTTTCGAGGGTATGGAAGGACACGGCAGAAGAGAAGGGGAGAAACAAGTTTATAGAGGGACTCGCCAAAACAGTTGAGGACAAACATCGGGATCTAATGAAGGAGATGGAACAGGCGACAAAGGATAAGGGCAAAGTGGAAACATCGCGGTCACGGAAAGGAAGTGTCACGAGAGATGCGGCTGTTGTGGAGGATACAAAGTCACCGGGTGGTTTTGGATTAATTAGCCAGTTGCATAAGCTTCGAGGTGGACTTTGAAGTAGTTGTAATAAAATTCGATGCTATTAGTTAATAGAACCAATATGAAGACCTATCTTTGGATGAATCTTTATTCAATTGAACAAGTTCTATGGCACAAACTGTAGATTACAGTGTCACGCACCACTTGTAGCGGTTCAGCCAATCACATAGCTAGAAGCAGAACACCACACCCAAGAAAGATCGGCCCGGGCACTATCTTGTAAGTGTCCGCTTTTGGTAGGCGGTGAGTCCACTCAGACAGCGGACCCAGCGAGGTCATGCCGCTGGGCCTCTCTCTACCAGTCTCGTCTCATCGTTTGAGCCGAGACAATAGAAACACTCTATTCAATTGCGTTTGTTGCACTGCACTGCACTGCGCGGCACTGCAATTCTCTGTTTGCCTGCCCTATTGTTCCCTCAATAGTTTCCATTGTTCATCGGAACTATTGTATCCAAGCCTGCCTTCTTTTTACCTTGGCAGTCATTTTCGCTTGCACTGTCTCTTTACACCCTTTGCTTCTCAGCCCTTCCAACTTTCAAGCAAAACCTACCAACAACAACGAGAGACGACGACTCTCAGCTTACTGAATTCTCTCTCCAAGTATACAGAAATACTCTCTATACACCAGGAATCACTTGCAATCATTCAAAAACCTCTCGCAATGGCTGCCAACGATGCAGCGGCCCTTGCCAACATGGGCGGCCGGTCCGACCGACGCTCTCCCCCTCCCGCTTCTCAGTCAAAACGAGATCGCAAGCGACAAGCTCTTATAGAGCGACTCTCTAGCATGACCGACAAGTTTCACAGAGAAAGAGACATGACATATCGCGATCAGCTACAAAAGATCCAATTTGACATCAATCTGGTCCAGCGCTTCGACCCATACGACCCCAAGGTGCTTGAGGTCATCTCCGAGCTTTCGAGGGAGCACACCCAGACCCAAGGTCCTCCAGTCAACGCTGAAGATGCTCGAAGTCTCCTAGACATGGCCGGTATCCGATTCTCTGATTTCATAGGAGAAGTAGAGGATCTGGTCGAACTCCGTGACTTTGGATTATCGCAGTCCAAGGTAAGAAATGCCGGACGCCGCCCAGCGAAGTCTTTTGCTAACAATTTGCGCAATCAGAATGAATATGAACGACGACTCCAAGAGTACAAGAACACTTATGCGTACAAGGTCGAAACCGCAAAGCGCGAGCACCGAGCTCTGACCAGCACCCTCCGCGACCGATTGATCAACACCCTGACCCATAAGAAGAACCGACTGAATCGAGAAAAAGAGGTGCTGGAGATTAACGACTCTAACGCCTTGCTACTCAACCCCAATCAGTTCAGTCTTACCAACCCTGCGAGCCCCGGCGGCCCTCATGGCAAGCGAGCCACTCGTCTGCGTAAGGACGCCGACGATATGCAAATGTACTCAGACAACAAGAAGCGAAAGCGGAACGCTGGCGATGACGACGGATCACCTGCCCCGACACGACGTGCCCTCGATAACCATAACACAACACCTCTCTGGCAGTCTGAAAAGGCGCGCGCAGCTGCTAAACAGAACGGTCCTGTCTACAGTATTGACAAGCTCTTTACCGACAAGGAATTGTCGCTTAACTACAACACTGCTGCTCTTGCGGCGCACCAGTACGTCCTGCGCAACCGCGTTAACGGCGGCGGCTTGTCGCCCGATGACAGTGATTCCGGTCACGGCGATGCCAATGGCGATCATGACGCCGACTCCCAGCCCTCAGCTCCGGCAATGGAGCGCTCTGTCTCACATGCCACCCGCAGCACTCGAGGCGGCACACACCAGAACTTCCTCGATGACAAGATTCTGGGTATCGAGGGTATCGCCAACTTCGAGGTGGGCAATTTGGACCTGATGCACTCTCAGGAACCACCTAAGATGCCTCCTCCGGTGCCTCAACAATATCTCAAGCCTTACCCTCGTACTGCAGACCAGAACTTCCCTGTCCCTCTTTCAAACGACGACATTACTTCCGATCTCACAGTCATGGGCTACTTTAAGCAATACGACGCTTCCCACCGGCCCGGAGCCCACCTCGATACTCAAGGTGGACTGCGCAAGGTCCTCGCGGCTGTCGCAACACCTTACCAGGATTCCCGGTATGTCGCATTCACCAGTGCCGCACGAGAAGACCCGGAGCACGTCCGCGATACCTTGGGCCTGCCGGCTATCAGCAGCCTGAGAGACCAGCCAAGCCCCGCGCATGCTGGTGCAACCCCTTCGGTAGCAGCTCTGTCAAGCGCTGCAGTACCAATGAGCCGTCAGAGTAGTGCTGGCGGAGTTGCTATGAGCCGCCAGGGAAGCAGCAGCACTCGTGGAAAGGGACGCAAGAACTAGTCACCTACAAGCATGAGTGACCTCCTTTTATAGTATTGCAAGCGCGGCGCACAGGTGTAGCATCGATTTGGCTTATACGGCGGTATCTGGCTTAGGGAAGTTCGGAACAGCACAATCAAGGGACGATGTGGTATTTGTATGACTCCAATTTGGGAAGAGTGGAATCGCATTCAAGGCTTCCCAATAAGGATGTGACGAAGCATTTAGGGACTCAGGTTTATTCGGTTTTACTTTGGCATCAATTTAAAGGCTTGATGAATAGAAATAGAAATGTCTTGCTTGTTATTCATTACTATGAGTGCGTACTTGAATCAAACTCGCCGTGATATCCGAGAACATGTCATGTCGTCATAAATTACCCCTGGTTGCGTTCGAGCCATTTGTTTGTCTTTTTACATCATGTCCAAGCAAGCTCAGGGACCAAAGACCAATGCGCGGACCTCAATACTCTCACGACCTTCAGCCTCAGGTCGAGTTCTGGGGTCTTCAAAAGCAGTATGAGGCACACGACCCCTGATCTTAGAGCCGGGCTTCAGAGACTCGCTGTCGAAGCACTCAAGCAACAACCGCTCACTGCCCGTCATGCCACTGAGGTAGTACCACTTCTGCTCTGGGTTATGGCGAATGGCTGCAGTCCAACCCTGGTAGCCATCAGGATATCGGTGCTCGACGGGGACAACATCGTCATCCTCGACAGAGGCAGAAGAAGCGACGGCGAGAGGAAAAGCCTCAAGGGGCTTGTTATTTAGGGGGCGCCAGACATTAATTAGACGATAGCGACGCTTGAGAAGCTCATCTGCCTCGTCGGGAAAGTATCTGCGCACTCGCTGAGCCACGGCCGCAGCGGTCTGGTCAATGTGGACGCGGGTCACTGGTGCGCGAGAAGCACCAGGCTTCTGACGACGGATAGTATGATCAAAGAAGAAGACGCGGTTAGAGCCGGGGACATTGTTGAGGAGCAGCTGCTCGAGTTCAGGGTAGTAGTTTGCCTTGATAGAGTCGTCGTCAACAAAGTCGGGTTCCTTGGAGGGCGGCACATCCTGGATGACTTGGAAAGCGTCGCGGTCTAGATGGTAGTCGGACTCACGACCGCGAACGTCATGGATGACGGTGGGTTGAGGGTTGTCTGTGAAGTTGCGCTGAGGGAGACCCTCGGGAGGTGTGTCGACGAAGTTGAAGGGCGTGGACTTGTCGGCGGGAGGATTGAAGAAGTTGAGGGTTGCGGTGACGTCGCCACGGGGGACTGTTGAAGAGATGGCCATTGTTCAAGGCTTGAAGATGATAATTCCTGTATATATCTACAGATGTAGCCTGAGTAGATATGGAGGTGGCAGTAAGAGTAAGTAAGAGTAAGAGGAGGTGTCAATGGGAATAAGAGTTGCCGAGGTAAACTGATATTTTCTGAGCTCAATGTATACGATCAAGATATTCTCGAGACTGATGCTATTCAGGATTGAATATTGAATCAATGAAAGAGATACTGGCTGAAGCAACTTGCTTCACACCCGACTCTTTATACTTTTCCATCTGCACTCGCAAATGCCACTGTTGCCATCGCAAAACATGGATTTCAAATCAAAAAGTAGTGCAATTCACCATCTTGTACCAGAATTGGCAGTGAAGCCGTAAGTGGTTGAGCACGTCATATCCAAAATGCACAACCGTTGGCTGCTCGTCAGTTGGCAGGGCGTACAGACGATTAGTAAAGTCATTTGATTACTGTACAGAGCTTTTCAAGTAATCAATCAATTGAGCCTTTCAGGGAAAAGAGGAGAACCAATGAGAAATGTAGAGTGAGTTTGGCGGGAATTGTACGGGTTTGATAACGGCTAAGCAAAAGATGGGCTGTGAGTCTGGAATGGATATCGAGGTTGACAAGAAATGCATGTTGAAAAAGGGCATTTCCCATAATAAAGTGATTACAGTAAATGTAAATAATTCCCTGCACTGTTGCCATACGAGGTACGAGATAAAACTAGATCTACAGTGCAAGTAAGCAGCTCCTCATCCTGATCCTGGGGCCAATTGCTAAATTTAGCCCCTTTTGCTCGCTCCATCGCTTCGCTTCGCTTCGCTTCGTGACCTAATTTGCAACGCGGATCCCCCCCTTCATCTTCGTGTCAGTCTTTGCAGAATACCGCGTTGCTGATGCCGTATTCGTGAGTTGGAGGATTGCCCACGGGAGGCTTTTTCCAGAAATCTCTTCATTCCCGTCAATCGTTGCCCCGAGTTGCCATTCATTGTTGGATGACCGACCATTCATGTCTCATAGCTCACCCTTTAGGCTCACTCTCCCTCTGCTCTGTTTCTGTTTACCCCCAATACTCACATGAGACGAAACGCCGGACTGAGGATGCAAGGGCAGCTAATAATCAAAGTAAACAAAGAAAGCCAGAAGAAGAGATGAACTCGCAATGCCGTCACCTGTCAATGTCAATAATCCAACTCGGCCGACGCCGGCTCAGCCTCCGCCTCAACCCGGCGTATCGGGGGCCGGATCCGCTGCGCCTCCGGACCCAAGCCTTAACGCGCGCCCGGGCCTACCGGACCGCAACGTTTCTGAACATTCGGTCGAGGACGCTTACGTTGACTTCATCCTCTACTGCAATCCGGCTGTCCCGCTCTCGACAGACACGGCAAGTTTGCGCGAGGCCTTCCGTAACCCTCCTCGCAGCGGCGGCAAGTCCTTCAGCACATATGCTATCTACGAGCTGGTCCGCAAGTTTTACAACAATGATATCCGGACATGGACTGAGCTGACCACAACGCTTGGCGTTGAGCCTCCGGACCCAAACAAGGAGGAGAGTGCACAAAAGGTCGCTCAGTATGGTGTGAGATTAAAAGTATGTTCGCTTTAAGCCCACCCCAACCAAGGTTTTATCCACTAACTTAGGACCGTTCTAGAAATGGATGAATTCCATGCACGTAAAGGCCTTTTTCGAGTATCTTATGGATATTCCAAATGATTACTGGACAAGGATTCCCACAGACAGCAATCCTACCAGCCAGCCCATCCGTGATGGCGTGGCTCTTGAGGATGACATGGCCCTGAGGGCACTTTTCCCACACATACGACCAAAGAGAGGTCGAAAACGTCCCGTCGACGATGACACAGCCACTTCTCCCGCTCATAGATCTCACCTCGTACCGTCATCCGCCGTGGAGCACGGTGTAAGCGGTCCGTTGTCAGCAGATCCATCCAGGCTAGGCGGTGCACCTTGGACCCCAAGTGATGGTGCTCAACAGACGCCGGTATTCAGATGGCCACAGTCTGCCGCTACACCTACATCACGCAACTCTTTCTGGGACGACGCTCTGGAGCCGAAATCTGCTGTGACGCCCTCGGCTTCGAAACCTAAACTTACAACGCAGCGCAGAGGACCAAAGAACGTGTCTTCGGCCTGGAGACCTGGAGTTGCCAACGGCGGTGTTAAGCCCAGGGGACGACCGCCGATGAACAGAACTCCTGTCGATGTGTCTATGCCCCCCTTTTCAGTTGGAACTACTGCAACGGCTCCCGAGGAACCCATCGCCCCCATCTATACTCCGCCAGTCTCGGCTCCTCCTAGAACAGATAGTGGACCGGCAGAGGATTCTATCCCGAGCGCTTTGATAACTTCACAGCCGCAATCTTCTCCACCGCGCCCATCGCGACCAAGTATATCTCTACGGGTTCCCGAGCGACCATCTGGTAGCGTGAGACTTGCAACTCCTCCGCCTGTTGTGGTCGTCAACGGACAACCCAGCGAGTCTCAGGCTGGCGAGCCTCAGGCACCGTCACATACGACTTATGTCGGCACACCATCACGTTTTGCCAAAGCACCACACGAGGCTGCTGCGTCGAGCCAGCAGCAGGTCGAAGAGCCAATGTCGCATTCAAAGGATGTTCCGCCCTTGTACTTTGAGAGGCTTGAGGATCGGACGAATGTGGACGAGGTTATAGGCTACATGATGCGTAGCTGCTACGAAGCAAACTGGTACGACGCTGAAGGGAACCCATCACATATGTGTTCAATGAACGAAGCCTTGGGCATTGTCAATTGCACGCTCGAAGAGATGTTCAAAACGGCCGCGTCACCGGAGGCTTTCTTGATCAACTTGGCGGCCGTGACTGGGGGCGGACACCTCCTAGCAGGGAAAACAAAGATCAAACGTCTGGGCATGGTAGACAACGCGATGAAATACAGTTGCGAGTGGGAGTATGGCTTTGGACATTTCAGGGGACAGTATCAGATGGAGCAGTGCGTGCCACTGGATATGCTTGAGGATAAGGATGTGAGTCCGAAGTCGACGTCTGAGGGATCAGGGATGCAGCTATCTGCAGACGAGTGGCAGACGAAATACGAACAGCTTCTGAAGGAGACGGAAAAGAAGGATAAGAAGTTTACAGACTTGCGGACCAAGGTGACGGATCTTCTTAGATCGGCACCCAAGAAATGATACCCTTTCTGTAGTATGCTAAGTTGGCTGTTTCTAGGGAGGCATTGTTGAGCGTATTTATTTTCCTTATTACTTCATGTGTATACGGCGTTCACCTGTTTGTTTTTATAACTTAAGGATGGGCGTGCATGTAGCTCGGATGGTGGCATATATTGATAACTGGTCTATAACGCAGAGCATACAGTCGATGATCCGGCCTCGACTAACGGTGAAAGAAGAATCCGTTTGATACGATCAAGTGATATGTTCGATACGCAACAAGACATATAGAGTAAGCCGATATCATTGAAGATTGGAAAACCTCTCCGGTATGAATTAATCGGATCTTTCGGAGGCTGACGGGGAATATCACCATCCTAATCGAGATGCAGCACTAATAGGATTTCAACGGCGACCCCGAGAAGTAGGTGTAAGCAGTTTATACTATAGCCATGACTCGTGACACGTTTTTTTCAATAGTCTGTTTTACAGTATCAACCGAGTTTAAGATGGGTGTAATTGATTGTGCTAGGGTCACGATTGGATAGATGCATAAGCGAAGCGATTTCAGGAAAACACGGGGAATCTGGGGAAAAGTACACGATCATGCGTGACAGTTAAACCAAGGAGCTGGAAAACCTGGAGAAGATAAGGCAAGAAAGTCGGGCGATGGTGTTGGTGGTGGAGATGAGACAAGCCTGGGGACGTCCAGTCACGAAGCAGGGAATTCTGCTGCCTTGAGCTGAAGGCGGAAGCCATGTCGCCCGAGAACGCAGCCAGATGAGGTCATTAGTAATAAAGTCTGGGGTAATATATTGATTCTGGATGTGAGGGCATCGTTTTATTAATCTTTGACACTCAAATGTGAAGATGAAGGCGAAGAATGCTGAGGGATATTGCATGATCATCACGTGTCACCCTGATGTGTTACATCTACACAAGGGCCGGAGCCGGCTCGGAGAAGGAGGTGAGGTGAAGTGTCGGATACGAATAACCGCATGTGCCGCGTGAAATGAGCAATGCGATGTAGATCAGTGCTGCAATCAAGCAACCTCCAGTCTCGTGCATCTAAAGGATTCAAGGCGTTGGTAGTTGGAGTATACGCGGAGATGCACCTTGCATTATGATACAGAGGAGGTTAAAGGTTGTCAGATAGTTTGTGACGACGGAAGCGAGACAAGGGACCCTGGTACTCAGATGCATTTCCGGCAATATAGTACCAGTATGAGAGTTACAGTAATGTCCTCTTCAAGACGAGCAATGTCCTTCAAAAGTATTATTCCCGTCCTTCTGATGACAGTCTAGCGTTGCAGAAATGAAGGGAACCAACCTAACTGGACTATTCCTTGAGCCCGGGGCTGGTTGGTCTGGTGGCATGCGGAGATGCGCGATGGATCCTGCTTGGCCTAGCATCCGATGACTGAGGATCCCTGGAGTTGATATCCCATGGGGTATTGAATTATGGCAAGAGAATGCAAGCCATGGCAGGTCAGCTTGAGATTTAGATCCTACAAGGACACGCAGCAACTAAACAATACCTACTCTAAACCCTCATCTTAACAATAGAAAGCCCACGACAAACAGCGCAACTGTTAGTTGTTGGAAGCCAACCCCTGCAAGCAACAGAGGACCCCCCCTGCCCTGTCTTCCCCATCTTGCGCCGCCCGCCAAAGCCCGAATAAAGCGCAGCCGGCGCCGGATCGACGTCGCAGACTCTCTTCAACATTTACTTCACGTCCAAGTGCTGCTGTTCAACGATAGCCATCATCCATCTCCCCATGCGCCGTGGTGATATTCTCCGATGCGCTCCCGAATACATTTCCGCCACCGATTAGTTTCGAGTGTCGCCCCTCCAGACTTGGTCCATCCATAACACACACGACACGACACAATACGACGACAACTTCGCGCCCGTTCGTCTCACCCAAAAACCGACGGCCTGGGTCCTCAACTTTCGCCTCCTCCAAACTCTTACCCAACCCAGCCCACATCAATCCGTCCAAATTCTCTGCGCGATTGATTTCTGTGTATTAATAATCTCGGTCGCATTATCTCCACGACCACAGCCTTTGATTCAATCACTGCGACAATTGACAGTCATCAAGTCAATCTCGGTCGGCGTTGGCTGTGCCTCATCGCTCAGCTTCCATCCCAAACCCCACATTTGCGAGGCGATCGCCCGACGACACCCGCTAGGAATTATCTTGATCGTACTCATCTCGTCTCAACTCAATCGGCGCGTTGACAGTTCAGGTCTCATCTATTAATATAGCATAGAGCGACATCATTTCTCGATATTTATTGCTGGTGACCGATTCATATCTTTCGGGCAACGGCCCTCTTCTCCACCCAGCCTCATCCTCTTTAACCTCTACTCGATCACTCTCACGTCACCACCTACTGGTGCGCCCACAACAACATGGCGCCGAATTCAGGCGATGAGGATGTAGAACGGTTTGTGCTCTCTTTATTCTGATATATATTGTCGATCGTGGTGCTGACAAATAATCCTAGTCTATCGAGGAACACCAACGAATATCCCTCCAGTTCCATGATTGAACATGCCACACGCCGTCCTTCAGAAGCTTATGTAAACCTCCACGCTAATGTGGAAGCCAAGTACGTTCACTTCAACCTCGGGATATACCCACTTCACTGTCATGGCTAACATTAATTCAAGAATCAAGAACCCTCTGTCGGGGCTCCCTCGAGCAAGGCTTTTAGCTGATGTTGATGACTTCTGCCGCAAAAAGGAACTGGACGACTATCGTGCTCTCATCCGAAAGGGCGCTCTCGTCGCACAGGATCCTACCGGCTATGAGGATATTGAGGGTGACGAAAAGCTCAACGACCAGGAGATTCAAGCGCTCAGAGACGAGATCCTCCACAAATGGAGAGTTCCTTTTGTTCTGTATCTCACCGTTGTGACCTGTTCCATCGGTGCAGCCGTGCAAGGATGGGATCAGACAGGCTCCAATGGCGCCAATCTCGAGTTTCCCTACGCTTTTGGCATCGGCAGCGAAAGCATACACGACAAATTGCTCGTTGGCCTTGTCAACTCTGCCCCTTATATCGGAACAGCCCTCTTTGGATGTTGGCTTTCCGATCCTTTGAATTCACGTTGGGGTCGTCGCGGCACAATATTCTTCTCGGCAAATTTCTGTCTCTGGCCTGTCATTGGAAGTGCATTCTGCAACAACTGGAGACAGCTATTTGCATGCCGTTTACTCTTGGGGATTGGCATGGGAACCAAAGCTTCAACAGGTAAGTTGTTTAATCTTGCATATGAAGACTCGGAGTATGTCCTGGGCCCTTTTGGAGCTAACATATACCACGATAGTGCCCATCTTTGCTGCCGAAAACTCGCCTGCTCCAATCCGAGGTGCCTTCGTCATGAGTTGGCAGATGTGGACGGCCTTTGGCATCTTCCTCGGAACCTGTGCAAATGTCGCCGTGACAAAAATTGGCCACAATGCCTGGAGATTCCAGCTAGGCTCAGCATTCATCCCCGCTGTGCCCTTGATGTTGTTGATTTACTTTTGTCCTGAGTCCCCACGCTGGTACATGAAAAAGAACCGTTACCGACGTGCGATGAAGTCTCTGTTACGGCTACGAAACCATCCGATCCAGGCTGCCCGTGACCTGTACTATATCCATGCGCAACTCGAGGTCGAGCTGGAGTTTATTGGCCACGCACACTATGCCAAACGTTTCATCGAACTGTTCACGATCCCTCGCGTACGCCGTGCCACTGTGGCCTCGTTCGTTGTCATGATTGCGCAGCAGATGTGCGGCATCAACATCATCGCATTCTACTCGACGAGCGTTTTCCGAGACGCTGGAGCCAACGATAATCAGGCCCTGTTAGCATCGATGGGCTTCGGTTTAGTCAACTTTGTCTTTGCCTGGCCTGCGATATGGACGATAGATACCTTTGGACGACGATCCCTGCTTCTCTTCACATTTCCTCAGATGGCATGGACATTACTTGCAGCGGGTCTATGTACCCTGATTCCGGGTACGGGCGGGGCTCACATGGCCATGGTGGCTTTCTTTGTTTAC
The DNA here is from genome assembly GCA_030411635.1 of Fusarium sp. MBC 119. Taxonomy (NCBI): domain Eukaryota; kingdom Fungi; phylum Ascomycota; class Sordariomycetes; order Hypocreales; family Nectriaceae; genus Fusarium; species Fusarium sp. MBC 119. The sequence continues at coordinate 304,827 of JAPERM010000123.1, forward strand.
CTTTTCGCGGCCTTTTACTCACCCGGTGAAGGCCCTGTGCCCTATACGTACTCGGCTGAGGTGTTCCCTCTGTCGCACCGTGAAGTGGGCATGTCATGGGCCGTAGCGACATGCCTGGGATGGGCGGCAGTGCTGTCCATCACTTTCCCGCTGATGTTGGCAAGATTACATGCTATCGGTGCTTTTGGGATGTATGCGGGCTTCAATATTGTAGCCCTGGTGATGATCTTCCTACTATTGCCAGAGACGAAACAGCGGACGCTGGAGGAGCTCGATTACATCTTTGCGGTGCCAACACGCGTTTTCATGAGGTATCAAGTTACCAAAGTCCTCCCTTGGTGGATCAAGAGATGGATCTTGTTCCAACGGGACGCAAGTCTGGAACCTTTATACCAGTTTGATGTTGGAGAGCCCGAGGAAAATCACAGCAGTGACTTTGGATACGAAAACGACAAAGCAAAAGTCGAGTTGAAGGATACCATTGGACTCACGTCAGGAGTTCAGACGACGAGATGAGGTTGCTGGTGGAGGGGGAGTGATATTTCAACATTTGGCGTTTGCTTTTTGGGTGATATGATTTGGAGAATTGCTTGTACTCTATGATACCCTGGATGAGAAAGGAGCAAGCGCATGGAATTGGCTCGATATGTTTTGTTAAAGACGGACGAATGGACCGAATACCCCCACGAAAGAGGAAACGAGTGTGGTGATGTGACGTCACGGGGAAGAAGTCATGATGATAATGGCCGTTACTTGTAATTTACGTCTTGACCGTTATTCATCAAACGACGTTGATCTAACTTGGCCGGTCATAATGTGGAAATTTGCCGAGCTCTTTAGCAGCTGCAAGTGACGTCGTGGTAGCGGAAAGTGAAGCGATTTCTCAAAGTGGACTTGAAGCGGACTGGCTTGGCCTGAATCGGAATTCCGTCATCAAACCGGCCCCCGGGAGACGAGACGGAGGTTGGGGCGATCGACATTCAGCAATACAACAGCTCCACCTATGATCAAGATGTAGAGATTCGGATAGGCTGGAAGTGAGCAAATAATCCAAGAAACGCCGGCCACGTTTGACGCCCATCAATAACAGAACTGGATTAGGAAGCGAGGCGATGTTCCCGAGGCCCAAGTTGGGCGTCTAATCACCAACTTAGCACCGGGGCCGTAAACACCAGAGCAAGACAAGACAGAGACGAGAGACTTCGACGTCATGGTGTTTATGCCGCGCGCCTACCAAGTGACGCACATAGCTTCCTCATCTCGCGATCTCGCGATCGAATACTAGGTATCTGATACAGTACAAGATATACGAGCTGGGGGAGTGCTGATGTTGGGCGTTTCTACAGCACGGCCAAGCTTTTCCGGGGGGAGGTCTGATCGATCAGATCACGTTGCATTTTTTGTCCCTGAAGCGGAGAACTTGTTGACTGGGACGTGTTGATCGTCCCGTAGATTCCATGTGAATAGTGGGATCGGCGCTGCGGCGTCGAGGGGGGTTGTGGTAACCCATTTTGAAGTCGTTGGTTCAGGGCTGGCTAGTGAATGGAGAATGGATACTGTGGGAGACAAGTGAGACATGAAGGGTTCAGCGGCTAGAAGGCGACTACAAAGAAAGTGGCACTTCTTGTGTAGATGGGGTCGAATTTCATGTTGTTGGTTATTTGATATCAGTATGCTTACCAAAGAGCTGAGGTTGAAAGGGTAAGAAAGCGACTGGTTGTTGGTTCAAGCGAGATCGAGACCCAGGCTGTCGGGCCTTCCAGTCAGCTTAAACCCGTGCCAAAGCTCCTGGTGAAAGGGTTGCAATCCATCGGCTTATTACAGAGACACAGGCTTGGCATCGGGGGACTGGACCCTGGATGGGGGACCCAATTGAGGTGCTACAGCAAGGTAAGCAGTAAGGTAGGATGCGAGGAATAGGGGAAATGTAAGCTACCTACGTTTCAGATTCATACGAAAACTCTGCCATTTCCAAGTATCATTATTCATGAAATGATAATAAGAAGCAATTATTAACGGTCTCGACCCTTTGAAAACTCTTGTGCATTAAATCTTTGACTTTTTAATACTGTGGAGGAGGTTGACCCTTGCGCTGCTAGTGAGCGTTGCCATCACCCTTATTCTGCCTGACACGTTGACCAAGACTAACGCAAGAAACAGAGGTTTGACTTGACCTGCAGGGGCTGTTGCAGCCAACGCGTTACATATCGTGAGTGGTTCGTTCTTTTTAGCCAGTGGAAACGTGAGAGGGGCCGCTGAAGCAAGAAATTCTGTTCTAGCTTCCAAGATTTTGCTCCATCAGGAACACATCATGGCAAAGCAGTGTTGAAGCATCAATGATCTATGCGGAAACGTCATAGAGATTGTATTTTTGGCAATTCACCATGTTGTTGAGCATTCCGGTACACGTCAAGCCCTGGCGTTCCTCTAGAGAACCGGCAGTTGGCGGCTTCATCAACAGTCTCGTTTTTCTCAGTGGCGTCGACGCTAGAGTTCTTGAGTATGACGAAAAGAGAAGTGGCTGGTTTCGATATGTCTTTTGAGCGTCGTGGTTGCGCGTCAACATGTCCCGAAGGTGTGCTAGTCGGAGTCAATAACACAAAAGGGAAACTCAGCCGTTGAAGGGTACAAAGACTAAATGCTAGTTTGGAGACTGTTGAACCATCAGACAAACCTCAGTGCACATCATTGAACAAAATAGTTTTTAGTGGTGTCAACTGAAAAGTGACAGATGAACACCATCATGTCTTGCTCGGCACTGGTAGGACGGCTGTCTTCATACGGTGTTTCACTGGCAGTTGCTGGCATCTCAACGTCAGCTCTCGATTTGGGAATCGGGGAATGGACCCCTTGAGATCTTGAGTGCAAATCTTTTCCATAACCAGAGAAAGCTTGAAGCTTTCACGGTGGATACCTAGTGGAGGGTGGAACTGGAGCTGTAAAAAGAAAAATATGGAGAAGATACGGTTAGATATTCTCAACTTGTCCCGATGGCTGATCGAACTAAAACTTCTCGTATTGGGACTCGCCTCTTGTCTCCAGTTTTTCGCTATGTTTCTTTTCCTTTCTTGGGGATGTGCTGTCTGATATTGGGAAAGATATTCTCATCCGTGCTGTTGCGGTGTAAGATGATGGGCTGTTGGTGGTCGGGTTCATGTTTACACAGGCCAGACAAGCAAACCCAGATAATATCCAGCTCCATGATAATGTAATGTCATGCATTTATTCGGCAATGTCGTATAATCATAACCATCCTTAGTTGAATCCTATTCATCCCTCCATCCTAGAAGGTAATCAAAGTGCACTGCACTGTGCAACACATGCATCTGCAATCAGTCGTTTCTCTCACCTACTTATCTTATTCATCAAGGGAGTCGCCGTCTTGTTTACTTTGGCCGCGTAGTACTCAAGCCCGATTGGGAGACGTGAAACAAAGGGGTTTCTCACAACCTGTCAATGGCTGTTTGTGGCTGCCCGGGGGGCGGCGCCTCCCCCTGGCCCGGCGTTGAGAAACGCTGCCGTTCTCAAAGATTACTGGACGATGGTGACATTGGGGGGGCCGGGTGCCCCTGAAACCCGGCATCCAGCAGCGGGCACGAGATGAGGTGGGAGAAAAAATGTTACAGTTCCAGAGCCAATGCCAGGCCAGGGACCCTGTCGCGGATCCTTTTTCAGCTGGTAGGGCTTTTGATCCAGCAGTGGGTAGAGGAAAAACTTGAATGGGTGGCTGGCTGCTATTGAACCCTGGAAGACGCGCTGCTGGTGGATCAATTGCCCCCTTCTCCAGTACCTTGACCCGCTGTGGGAGAAGAAGCCGGGCCCCCTTTCACGGGCTGGGCGGTTTCTGAGTTCTTGGTATCGTGGATGGGATAGATGGGATGGCAAGGCGGACAGACCTCAAATAGAATAGAACCTAGCAAAAAAGCAGGCCATGGAAGGCCACAGTGCCATATCCTGACATCTCACACTCACACGAGCAGCCAAGACGGACCAGGAAGGAACAGGGAACCTCCACCTAACCCATGATCCCCGAAATCTCGTTCGTCAATCATTGACTCTTCGTTCCTCAATCTCGCTCTCTCTCTCTCTCTCTCTTCCCATCTTCCTCTTCAATTCTCCACCACGCTCGTTCCAGTCCCTAAAACCACGGTCCTCCCACCCTGGCCTCCCCTCCTTTCGATCGCTTCCATCTTTTGTTTGTTTCCCTAGGTCTCCTCTCTCTCGTTTCCTCGCTTTGTCCTAGGTAGCACCACATCAAGCTACACCTTCAGCTTTATCCTGTTCGTTCTTCGCTGGAGAAGACGGCAGATCACCCTCGTTCTTTGTCCTGAAACTAGGAGGAGAATTACATGGGATTATTGTAGCCTTTTGCCTGCAGTTGTTTCCTTGCATCTACTACATCATACAGCACAGCTTTGAGTCGCGGGTCATCTAGCTTGGAGCAAGTCTTCAGCAGATAATCATCCCCTTTCCTACCTCACCTCGCCCCTAGACGCGAGCACGAGCAGATCACTGCGACCAAGGATTTGATATCCTACCGCTGTCTCATATCTTGCCTAGCACTGCCCGATTTCATATCCTCAAACGACTATCGGTTTCATCACTCAGCCCGACGAGTCAATTCCTCTCAAGTCACACGAAGAAGCGCGTCGAGCACAAAGCGAAGTGTTCGAGTCACCGCTTCGAATTCTGTCTCACGTTCGTCTCCCTGGTAGGAGCTCGAACAGAGGCATATAACAATGGTTAATCGCCATATCTCTTTGTCACCTCGCAACTCGCACCACTCGCATACAGGCTTCGTTCCTCTTGGTGGTAGCAACAGCAATAACGAAATGTCCGAAGGCATCCAGCTCACGACGGTGAAGAGCAATGCCTCTGGTGTGAGGAGGGCCGAGATGCCTCACCCATCCAGCTTCGACAGCAACTCTCAGAACGAGGACGAGAAATCCGGCCAGCATGGACACCGCGGTCGTCGACGAAGAATGGGCGAGGGCCACCTCACCCGTAGCAGCACAGGAGGAGATGAAACCTCGTTGAACGCAATGGGCAGGCTGTACTACAAAATCATCGGCTTCTCCGTCGTCACTCGATACCTCGTTTACGTTGTCCCCGTCGGTCTTCTCTTGGCTATCCCTCTGATCGCCTTGGCCGCCATCGGCCAGAAGAATGGAATCCCTGTCGGCACATTCAACGCTGATGGCAGCAGGGCTGGCGATGATGGCCCTCCTCTTTTCAAGATCTTTCTCTGGGTTCTCATCATGTGGCTGTCTCTGTGGGCTGCCAAGGTAGTCGCATGGTTTCTGCCCTCGCTCTTCATGTTCTTTACTGGAGTCGTCAGCAAGGGCACCCGAAAGTATGCCACTGTTCTCGGAAACCTGATCCTCCCGTTCTCCTTCTTCTTCTGGGCCCTGGCCTCATATGTCACCTTCAAGAACCTGTGGAAGAATGAAGATCACAGCACGGTATATGTCCCTTGGGTCAGGACAATGGGCCGTGTTCTGGGAGCTCTCTTTGTTTCGTCAGCCGTCTTCCTTGGTGAGAAGGCAATTGTTCAGCTTATTGGTATTTCATACCACCAGCGGTCGTTCGCCAACCGTATCAAGGAGTCTAAGCGCGAGGTCCACCTGCTTGGACTTCTTTTCGACGCCTCCCGTACTCTTTTCCCTCTGCACTGCCCAGAGTTTGCCGACGAGGATGCCATCATCAATGACAGCATCGAAGTCATGCTTCGTGGTAAGAAGGGTCATAAGCGAAATGGTTCCGCCACTCCCATGAAGCTCATTGGAGAAGTTGGAAAGGTCGGAGACAAGGTCGCCTCGGTTTTCGGAAACCTTGCCTCTGAGATTACGGGCAAGCAGGTCTTTAACCCCAACTCAGCTCACTCTATCGTCCTTGAGGCCCTTGAAAAGACCAAGGCGTCCGAGGCTATGGGTCGACGTATCTGGATGTCCTATGTTGTCGAGAACCATAACTCGCTCGTCCTCGAGGACTTCCAGGAGGTTCTCGGACCTGCTTACAAGGAAGAGGCTGAGGAGTCATTCTTCATGATTGACGGTGATGACAACGGCGACATCAGTCTTGATGAAATGGTCCGAAAGGTTGTCGAGATCGGTACAGAAAGAAAGGCAATCTCTGAGGGCATGAAGGATATTGGTCAGGCTCTTCAGGCTTTTGATAAGATTCTTCTTGTCGTTGTGCTACTGATTGTTATTTTCGTTTTCCGTAAGTACTGACTAACTTGCATGGGTCCCGGGCCTCGCTAACAATTTATTCAGTTGCCTTCTTCCAGAGTAGCTTCATCACAACTCTTACCACTGCAGGAACCACCCTTCTCTCGCTCTCGTTCATCTTCGCGGTTACTGCCCAGGAGTTCCTCGGTTCTTGCATCTTCCTGTTCGTCAAGCACCCTTACGATGTTGGTGACCGTGTTGATATTACCGGTACCAGGATGGTTGTCAACAAGATCTCCCTCTTGTACTCGGTATTCCACCGCCTCGATACCATGCAAACCGTTCAGGTGCCCAACATTCAACTCAATAACATTTGGATTGAGAACATTTCTCGTAGCAGGTCCATGCACGAGACTGTCGAGGTTAATGTTTCCTTCGATACCTCATTCGAGGATGTCGAGCTGCTTCGTCTTGAGATGGAGAAATTCGTTCGAGCACCTGAGAATGCTCGCGACTTCCAGCCCGACCTCAGTATCAGCGTTGGCGGTGTCGGTAATCTCGACAAGCTTCTGCTCTATGTCACCATTGCTCACAAGTCCAACTGGCACAACGACGCTGTTCGCGGAAGCCGTCGTTCCAAGTTCATGTGTGCACTGGCCCTGGCTCTGAAGAAGGTACCTCTCATTGCTCCTGGTGGCGGTGGTGAGCCCCTTGGTGGACCTACGAACCCTACATACTCGGTTACTGTCAGCGACGAATTCGCCAGCAAGAGCCGTGATGATGCTGCCAAGGCTGCTGATGAGGCTCGCTTGGTGCCTGTTGCAAAGCAGGACAACACTGAGGAGGGTGAGGCTCAAGCCGCGGAAACTTTCAACTCGCGCCCCCCTGCCGCTGGCGTTGGTGTTTGGGACAACAGCGACAACCACACACTGCGCTCACACGACGATGATGCTCGCAACAAGGATATTGAAGCCCTGCGCACCGACCTGAAGCGTGAGAGTACACGCGGCCGCCGCAAGGCTGGTGAAGCCATCCCTTCGCTCTCACTGGAGACAGCTCCTCGTGCTAGCATTACGTTGACACAGGCAAGCCCCCGTAGCCCTCAGCCTGGCCCCTTTGATGAGGAGGCCGAGACGGGCATGGGCTCAACGCCTTATCATTCCAACCTCGCCGCTGGCCCGTCTCGTGGTTCTCAAGGCTACCAGCCCTATGCTAGTAGCAGCAACCAGTACAACACCGCTCACCCTCTGCAAAGACCTGGGCAGGGACCCCAAGGACCGCCTCCGCAAGGACAACCACCTGCTCCCCAGCGCTAGTGGACGTGGAAGTGAAGCAGATGCACGATAACGGCTGATCAGGATGTATTGATAGTAATATTAAGGGGATGGTTTGGAATTGGATTGGATTTTATTTGTTGGTAATCGGTGTATTTGAGAGACTAAGACAGTCATCTCCCTTCTTACCTACCCATGTTGGGTCATCCGCATAAAAGACTGGGCGGGATGTATCGGTTTATGAAAACTCAGCCATGAAGCTGCAAGACAGTAGCTCTCATTCTCACGAAGTCAAGAATTTAGAATATTATTACACTTCATCCACATTGTGCTTGGGTTCATCAATTTATTCCCGTGTTGTATTGGTTTGGTGAAGTATAACTAACTTAACAAACATGCTCAGGAGGCGGCACATTACCATCCCTGGCTCCCAAGTCGGTCTTGAGGACGCGACCAAAGAGTTCTAGGAGAACCTCGAAGCAAATCTTGGTAATGGCAGGATCGTAACGGCCCTTGCTGAGCTCGTCACGGACGAAGGCATGCTGAGCCCAGGCAAACTCGTAGAAGTTTGTGGCAACCCCGGCTTCACGGAGCTTGGCGCGAATGAGGTCACGACCAGCGTCAGGGACATGAGTGTCCTTGACTCCAAAGATCATGGCAACCTCGCCCTTGAACTTGTGGAAGGAGTCCAAGGTGTGGTTGCTGTTGGGTGGTGCCTCGGAAGAGGTGTTTGGCGCGTCGTAGGGGCCAAGAGTGCGAGAGTGAATGTCGGTAGCAAAGAAGGAGACGCAAGCAGAGATGCGAGGGTCAAGCTAGGATGAAAAGATAAGTACGACTGATGAAGAAAGGTTTCCATGAAATATCAAAACTTACAGCAGCACGGACGGAGAGATGGCCACCAAGACACATTCCTGTAGAACCGATCTTGCCTGTGCAAGTTGGGAGCGAGAGGAGGTAGTCGACAGTAGCTTTTGAGTCGGCGTCGTAGGACTCGAGGGTCTGTACATGATTAGCTGACAGGAACTCAAATGGACGATGTGTGATATGGAATACCTTTTGGATCTTGTACTTGTTGCCCCGATCAGTGTCTTCGGCGTCGTAGGCGAGGGGCTCAGGGCCGGTGAAGTCGTGGTAGGACGAAGGTGCCGCGACGATGTAGCCCTGACCGGCGATCTGACGGGCGAAGCGGGCAACGGGACCGGTCACTGAGAGGTGTGAGTAGATGTTTAAGATTAAGAGAATTCCATGTTCGAGAATGTGTCAAGAATGAAGTTACAGACTAGATACTAACCTTGGTAGATCTCACTGAAGAGAGTTACGCCAGGGAAGCGTCTGGGTAAGATAGTTAGCACCAGGCCATACAAATACATATTGGTGATACTTACGCATTGGGATATCCAGGAATGCTAGGGTGAAAGACAAAGATGCCTGGTTATGACTGTGAGTTTCTGATATCATGAGAGTTGATGAGCTATGTGGGAGAGGTACGCATAGTGGTATCCTTGCCATTGGCAGTGATCGGAACATCGACGTGGGATTCGGTGAACAACATTTTGACTGTAATTATAGACTTGAATTGTAAAAGATGGTTTAAGTTGCAGAAGTCAAGTAGAAGTTGCTTCACATGAATTGCAGTTGATTTATATATTGACAAAACCTCATATGATTATGAGGTTCCCCTCTATGCCCCTCGGCGGGGTGTTACATACAACTCCAAGCGAGACACCTCTGATTGGCCCAAGTCACCATCCGTCAAGCTTCACAACTCATCCGTTGTGGCACCCGGTCCGATCCCGCTGGCTCCCGCAAATAAATGTCCGTGATGTGATGGACATCGGGTAAATACAGTACCTAAAGAAGGTCTCACTCGGTACTCAGTCGGTACCTGTAGGTAGGTGTAGGGTGCAGCTGATGGAGATAGGGCCCATAGGTCTAATGACTACGAATGGATGTCCTGCAGTGCTGCATGCCATAATAACGTGATATGTGCGCACCGCTTCTTGACACCTCAGTCAAAGTCAAAGAAGCATGTATGTGGCAGGGATAGGGATAATAATGCTGTGAACCCCCCAATTAATTAGACAAATACCACTTGAAGTGCATAGGGGGGTTGGTGGGACAGGTACGTACCTTGCATCCCCATCTCGTCACAAGGATCTTGCTGTGTCTAGGTGGTTTCTGGTTTCTGTCCAGGTGGTCACAACTTTTGGTCGTCTCGTCCGACGCTTTATTATTCGCCCCAACAACTTCTGGTTCCTTTTCCCGACTTTTCCAAACAACAAAAGCGAGATAATTCTACTCTAACTATATCGTCACGATATCCTAAACGTCTCGAGGGTCGCCACCCGTACTTTATTGACGGATGCACGCCCTAAGCGTTTAAAGCTTCCACATAAACCACCTTCACCTACATCTACACCTACGCCTACGCCTACACCTACAATATACCTCCCTGCTACACCACAATCGCAAACTATGAACGGCCATTTCTCTGCCGTCGGCGAAGCGCCGGGGGCCGGTAGCTATGAGCATGGCGTCCAGGTTATTGATGAGGATAAGGAGTTCAAGTATGTCCAAACCCTCGTCCCGCCCGCCATCTTGCTCATCATGATGCTTTCCATGGCTCTATGCTAACCGACTACTTCGCAGTGGCCACCTCAACGAATATCTCCAAGTTACCGATGTAGCTGATTCAGGCTTCAACTACCACCTCATCTCCGTCTTCGGCTCCCAGTCGACCGGAAAGTCGACCCTGCTTAACAACCTCTTTGGCACCGAGTTCTCCGTCATGTCCGAAACCGAGCGTCGCCAAACCACAAAGGGTATCTGGATGTCCAAGAACAAGCGAGAGATGAGCGCAGGCACCAAGATGTCCGACAATATCCTCGTCATGGACGTTGAGGGTACCGATGGTCGAGAACGCGGTGAGGACCAGGACTTTGAGCGCAAGAGTGCCCTCTTTGCGCTGGCCACCAGTGAGGTTCTGATCGTCAATATCTGGGAACACCAAGTTGGCCTGTACCAGGGTGCCAACATGGGTCTTCTCAAGACTGTTTTCGAGGTCAACCTGCAGCTCTTCCTCAAGGACAAGCAGTAAGCCACACCGCATATCGTAGTCCATGTATGCGCGATTACTAACACCATCTAGATCAACCCCCAGATCTCTACTCTTCTTCGTCATCCGTGATCACCTCGGCACCACTCCCCTGGGTAACCTCCGAACTACCCTGATTCAGGATCTGACCAAGATTTGGTCGTCCATCTCCAAGCCTCAGGGGCTCGAGACTTCGCGCATCGAGGACTACTTCGACTTTGGCTTCGCTGCTCTGCCGCACAAGATCCTGCAGGCTGATAAGTTCACCGAGGAGGTTCAAAAGCTGGGATCAAGATTCACAGCTGGCCATAGACATGGCAAGGCCGGCTTGCATGGCGACCAAGAGCTCGAGGGTGGCCTCTTCCTCGCCGAGTACCACCGACGAATCCCTGCCGATGGTTTCTCCGTTTATGCCGAGGGTATTTGGGACCAGATCGTGAATAACAAGGATCTTGATCTGCCTACTCAGCAGGAGCTTCTGGCCCAGTTCCGTTGCGACGAGATCTCTCGAGAAGTTCTGATTGACTTCGACGTCGTTGTTGCGCCCCTTGAGGAAAAGCAGAGCGAGGCATCCAAGCTGGGAATCCCGACCGTCTTGCCTGATTTGGGTCTGGCTGGAAATGATGCTCGCCTGAAGTGTATCAAGGCTTTCGAGGTGCAAGCCAGCCGATACCACAAGGGTGTCTACGCTCGTAAGCGACACGAGCTCGAGGGCAAGATTGATACCCGCCTTAAGACCCTTTACCAGGGACAGCTGACCGCTGCTCACAAGGCCGGCGTTATTGCCTTCAGCGAGGCCGTTGCCAACAAGGTCAAGGCTGGGCAAAAGGCTGGAGGCGGCTATGAATTCGCTGAGATCGTCGCCAACGAAAAGCGCAAGACGTTGGACATCTTTGGTGTTGAGGCGCAGAGCCTGCTTATCGAGGGCGTCGCGTGGACTAACTTTGAGTCGCAGCTCAACCTATTCGAGAAGGAGCTCGACGAAGAGAGTGCTAAACTGCGAAAGGAGGAGATGCGACGACTTGCGACCCGTGTCGAGCGTTGGGTCAAGTCCCGACTTGGCGATGCGGTTGGCCTCGAATTCAACAAGCTTGGCAGCGGCCGAGGTGGTTCTGGTGCTCCGGAAACCGGTGATAGACCCGACACTGAGAAGGATCTCTGGGACAGAGTGTGGAAGGTCTTTACCGGCATTGTTAAGGAAGCTGAGGTCCGATTTGCCGAACGAGCCAAGAGCTTCGACGCCACCAACGAGGAGGTCGAAATTGGCACATGGCGACTGCGCCGGAAGAGCTGGAACGCCCTCCGGGAAAAGATCGAGGAAGAGGTCATGGAGGGCAACATTTTGCTCAAGCTTCGAGAGAACTTCGAAGACAAGTTCCGATACGATGAGGCCGGTGTCCCGCGGATATGGCGCCCAAGCGACGATATTGAGGGCATTTACACTAAGGCGCGAGAGTCTACCCTCACCCTTATTCCTCTTCTTTCGAGATTCCGACTTTCGGAGACATACGGCCCTCCCGACCTGCCAGGCTTTGTTGGACCTCAACCCGTTGGTGTCCAGGCCAGCGACGAGGAAGATCTACCACCGATTGGAGGTATCGATGAGGAGGATGGCAAGAGCCTCGAGGAGGAGATGACGGTGCTCAGCGAGGGCAAGCGCCAGGATCTTGTTGTGCGATTCAAGAAGACAGCTGATGGAGTATACGTCGAGGCCAAGCGTGGAGCCATTGGTGGAGTTGCCCAGATTCCGTGGTACTTTTATGGTTTGCTCCTCGCCCTTGGCTGGAATGAGATTTTGACAGGTAAGTTCAACTCGAATATGTCTGTCCACTATACTTGTGCTAACACACGTCCCTTTAGTTCTGCGAAACCCTTTCCTCTGCCTTCTTATCCTGGTCATCGCCGGAGGTACATATGTGGCATACACGCTCAACCTACTTGGCCCGATGCTCTCAATGGGTAACGCTGCCATGACCCAGGGTGTTGAGATTGCCAAGCAGCAGCTCCGTGACTTTATCGCCAACTCGGATACTGCACGACAGGCGGTTGGTATGCCTGCGCGCGAAGACAGCGATAACATCAGCATGGACACTTTGGATAGCCGAGGGAAGAGGGCCAACAACACGACTACTGCCGAAAACGACGACATTGACGACATTTAATGGTAGAAAGGCTGTGTCTGAGTATGAACAGTGACTCTAGACTTTGCCGGGTATGATTAGCGAACAGGATATAATGTCTACTTGTAAAATATGTTCCATACGCCGTAATGTGAAATCCCTGGTTCCCTTGACCCAGTATTCATTTCTCTTCAGATTATGAGGATATCTAGAATGCTTCCAAGCCTGTAGATGTACCAAACCAATTGCCCAATTCTGATGACTCCTTATCTTTGTCTCCCGAAACAAAGAAATCGGTAACTCTGCTCGTCTCACCATCGTCCTCTGGTGGCCACTCAACCCTGACGCCGTTCCCCTTTGCCTCAAGCATATCCTTTGCTGTGCCCCAGCTAAACCGACACTCAGAACCCCATCCAAACACAGGGTGCATGTTACCCTTCATCCAGCCAACACAGCGCCCATCAGATGGGTAACCAGATCCCCAGGCCATACCCTCCCCATTCTTCTCCTCTTCATCCGCCCTCGCCTCAAATAGCACCTCAAGGGCAGCATCACGGGTGACCTTTGCGCATACCGACGCAGCACTGACACAGGCGTAGAGACTATCTGCCTTCTTAGCAACAGTGATCTTTGCTGTGGGGAACACACGCTGTAGCTTGGCCTGATACGCTGCAGGTTGGCCGATGGTATCGACGTAGATCTCCTGGACATTGACGCCAAGCGCATACACAGCCTTTATAAGGTCTACTGTAGCATCCATGGCTTGAGCGTTGAGGTTATACGCATTCGTCGGTCGAAACATGTTTGCGCCAATGTCCCTAGCCGAAAGCGATGCTGTCGCCCAGCCGCACGACTCGAAGAGATCAGACCCAGGCGCGCACAGGGTGCGCATGAGATCTGAACGAACGGCTGGCGTGAGGACTTTGGAGTCGTCAAAGTGGTGTGTCTCACGAAGGAGAGAATCGGAGAGGGTTATGGGGAGAAAGAAGACGCCGTAGACCATGGGGCCGAGGACGGGACCACGACCAGCTTCGTCAACGCCGAGGCAGCATGGTGGCGCGGAGGAGGGATCGGAGGGGTCGGTGGGGAGAAGAGACTGGGGGATGGCGGAGAAGTGGTTGAATGATGCGCCTGAAAGGAGGGCTGAGTCGTGGACAGAAGGTGGGATGTAGGTTGTTGATGTTGAACGGGAGGTGTTTGTCTCGACGGGGACGCCGTCGGTTGGTGAGTCTGTCATGATGAGAGTGCGTAGAGAGTCGATATTAGAGGGTATATTCGATTATGCGTCGTGAAGAATCTTTGGTGATTAGGATTATGTCAATTGGTAGTTATGTCATGGAACACTTGTCATATGAAGAGCAATGAAAGAAGAAATTGGTTGCTGTTGAGGATAAGATAGGTCAGGTCTGTTCTCGAGACGCGTCGAGACGCGTTAAGCACTTGTCTCCACTTTAAGTGTAGTTACCTACCTTACCTTAAGTGTAGTCGTTCTCCACGAGCGAGTGTGTAAGCCACAACCTATCCAATCCAAAGTCAACAATGCGATCTGATACGCCTCTACTTATGATCATGCAGCATTAAAAAACGGTTTCTCATTTAACTATGAATGATGTCTACTGCTCATCGTGTTGAATTTATTGAAGTGTCAGGCTTTCGAAGTACCTGAGTACTTAGTAGTTGTGCCCATTAAAGGTGCACAAGCCACTGGCGACGCGCCACGGCAAGACAAGCCACAGACAAGCGCCAACGCTCAAAAGCATCGACTTACAGAGGCACTTATCTACGTAAGTATCAAAGAGTAATCAACTATTAACATATACAGCATGTTTCTAAAGTCTTCGATCATCTAGTATCTCTGCCAGAATGTCATTGAATACTCTATATCTCATTGTTCTCTATCGAGAGATGCAGTAACCGCCTTTAGCTACCATGAATAGGTACCTAAGCCCACCGTGCTCGCCCAGCATTTTACTGGGTCAGCTTAACTAGGACCCTCTAAACACGCCCCCAGCTCCAGGCGGGCACCCAATTAACTAAGGTAGACTGACTGATCCGTCCCTTCGCGCCGACTAAAAGTCACCAAACAACACACACCAACCGCGTCACCAGCCGCGTTTTCTATTTCTCGTTATATCCCACTCGTACCTCGGCGGCGCGCATTTGACAAATTAAGAAGACAAGCTTAAACAGAACAAGGACATTGTACACACTCCAGCGAAAAATAAACAAAATGGCCCCCCGCGGCTCAAGGCGCAGCGAAGTTGCTGAGCCGCAAGCCTTCCATCAGCTCGGCATTCGTGGTCGGTGAGTATGCGCGTCTTGAATCGCGAGATTCCCTCAATGCGCATCAATAAACAGAAGGCTGACTCGTTTCCTGTAGTAAGACTGGTGTCGAGTTGGTAGACACGGGAGAGCGCGACGAATATGGCATGCAACCGTTAGACGATCTTCTCTCTTCGCCAGAAAAAGAACCTCCGAGACCTGATCAAAGATACGATGACGACGAGGAGGACGATGATCAGTATGAGAACGAAAATGGTGATGATGAAGACGAGGATGATGAAGGCAGTGAGGCCATGGACATTGAAACAAGTGCGCTCATCGAAGCGTGCAACGAAAGACCCATTGACTAACACCACTTCAGGCGCTGGACCGGGACCTCAGACGGTGCTTAAGGGGCGAGGCCTGCAGTATCCCATTCCTCGCAGTCGATCACCCGTCAAGACCACGCTTATGTCTTCTCCACGAAGAAACCCACACCTCTCGTCCCCGACACGGCAGCCTTTCCCCAAAGAGCGCGACCCTACCGTCACACGAAAACTCGATTTTGGAGCCAAGCCTCCAGGGCGCGGAAAGGGCGCGACGAACGGAGTCAATGGCGCAGCCCCGGAGGAAGACGATGCCGATGAGACGGAAGACGCGCCTGAGCTCGATGACTACGGAGAGGGAGATGACTCGGATCACATGGAACTTCTTGAAAAGTCGTTGCAAATGGTTAAAGATATGCATGGAAGCTCAGAATCACCTGAACCCGAGCCTGAGCCTGAACCTGAACCTGAGCCCCAGCCCCAGCCCAAAGTTACCAAAACATCAGCCAAGGCTGGCGTACAACGGGCAGAGGCCGATTCTAAAAAGCCAGGGCGACGTGGAAGGCCACCAAAGGCAAAACCAGTGGAGGAAGAACCCCCGGAGGAGCCACCTGTTGAGGAAGAGCCCGAAGAGGACAACGAGCCAGTTAAACCTAAACCTCGACGAGGACGGAAACCGAAAAGCCCTGCTCAGCCAAAGGAGGCCAAGGCCCCCGAGTCACGAAAACGACCAGCCCCGGAAGAACCTGAAGAGCCTGAAGAATCCGACAACGAAGCAACAGAACCAGAGCCGGAACCGGAACCGGCTGGCGAAGAGCCTCCCAGGCAGACCAAGAGACCACGCACTGATGCCCCTAAACCATCAAAACCGACTAAGCCGGCTCCAGCCAAGACTGCGCCTGCAGCTGAACCAAAACCTAGAGGGAGACCTGGGCGAAAACCCAAAGCACAGGCCGGAGGCGATGCTGGAGAAGACGTTGGCGAGACATCTTTTGCTGCCCTACAACGTGGACCACCCCTACCCAAGAAGCGCGGCCTTGTCTCTGTTCGTCACGATGCGGACGAAGTGCGGACGACAAGATCTGGAAGACACTCGTACAGGCCGCTCGATTGGTGGAGAGGTGACAAGGTTGTCCAAGAGGAAGAAGAGTTTAAGGATGTATCTGGCCGTGATCGCTTTGTGCTTTCAACTATCAAGGAGGTCATCCGCGCCCCTCAAGAAGAGGTGCGCGCAAAAGCCTCATCTAAACCTAGAGGCCGCGGAAGGGCGAAGTCAAAGCCCGTGCAGCAGGTGGAAGTGGTCGAGCCTGAAGAGTGGGAGATTAACCCTGGTGTTGTCAACGGCGAGGTTATCTTGTGGGAGCCTGAGCATGAGATAAATCCTCCAGGAGACGAGGAGCCAGTCGAGGTCATGGAGGATCGCGTAGCCATCTCTGGCGATGCCATCCAGACTCGTGACATTCTCAACGCGTCGTTTCGTATGGCCAAGACACTCACAACGCCCTTCATGGGCGCGGGTGTTGTCGACCTGCCTCCTGGTTCTGAGAAGCGGCCAAAGAACTCTCGCAAGATGCACATGGTCTTCTTCGTGCACTCTGGAAAGGTGCTCGTAACAGTAAATGAAGCTTCATTCCGCCTCAGCGCTGGAGGCATGTGGTTTGTTCCCAGAGGTATGTCTGTTTACTTACCCATTTAATACGCAGCAGCTAACCGCATGTGATGAATAGGAAACTACTACAGCATAACAAATGACTACGATGTCGACTCGCGCATCTTCTTCTCTCAAGGATGCGAGATGTCAGCTCAGCCAACAGAGCCAGACCAGTCACAACATTCCATGATGGCTTAAGAAAAGGACGGGTAAACTGGCGTTGGTGCTGTGAGACGTAAATACTGAACCGTGCCGCTCGTTTAATTTTGTGGCATAAGTGATGGGAGTTTTTGTTGAAGCAGTTTCTTGTTCGGAGCATCCCTCGGAGGAAAAGCATGGGAATGGGACTTATTATGTCGAATCTTGCCTCGAAGGAGGTTGTCTTGTTGGCATGCTTTATGATTTATGTGCTGTTAGGGCGGGTTTAGTTGTATACCATTCATGACAGATGAAATTTCTATTCGGGACTGTTACAATCTGCAGAGAACATACCTAACTGTTATCAGACTTTTAACTGACGAAAAGAATATGAGGGATGAAAAGGAACTTATTTATCTATTCGGGAAACACTAAGAAGACCACGCGATAGTGAGGAAAACTCGAGACACCAAACCATAGCCTAATGAGTAATTTTACTTAGGCTGAGGTTCTTATCGCAGTTATATATCTCTTGGATAATTTAAATATTTCTTTCTGTATCTTTGAAAGGTTTTATATTTTAGAGGATATTATAGTTACTTTAGGATATTTTATCAGGAAACAGGTAACTGAAGTGACTGCCATACCGGACATCAAATGAGTCAGGCAATGAGCAGTGACTGCCCCAGACCAGCTGGAAACAGCACTGTTGCCAGTCTACTAGAAGCCCAAGGTAGGACGTCACCTAGGTAGGTTGACTACCAGGTAGTTAAACAACGCAGGTGTGGATGGGTTTATCACGAATTATATTATGGTTGAATTTGCTGAACCCGGGCGCCCTGTTATCCTCAAACATTGCTGAGCACGCTTTGAAAAACCTGTGTTGACCCTAGGCCCTATCTATATACATTATTTCCCATCTGGCGCGAGAACCAACTAAGTCAGCTTTGTGACTTGGACGGGCACTTGCCACGACTTTGGACGCTTGCAGACATGTTTGGAAAGACCTCAGTCACAAATTGCATCATTGTCAAGTGTAGAAGCCATAGGAAGGCAATAACTGCTCTCCGATGCCGAGTGTTCATCATAGGTCGCCTGAAGAGTACAGCCCCCGTGTCTATGCAGAGAAAGAGAGCAGTGAAGGATTGGAAAGAGTTAATAATTGATATAATATTGACAAAGTACTGACACGGTATCATGCACTGTGGTGGCCAGGGAGTCATTTGATGTTTTAGGTTACCCAGTACACATGGTTGTCTAGGAGGCACTTAAGTACCTGACCGATTTAGATGCCCGTGTCTCAAGCTTTTTACCACCACGTGGAAGGGTATCTGGTGAAAACTTAGGTGTACATGGTATTCTGCTACTAGATATAAATACACACATCCAAAAATGCAAAATGCATGTCTTAGCCGTATATAGCCCATTAAAACTCCTCGCTGAGAAGCTTCTTTAATGCAGTCATCTCCTTATCCCATTTAGCGATCTTGGTCTGACTATCCTCAAGCTTGCGAAGCAAGAAGTTGATACGTCCAACAGTCTCCCCAGTCTGTCGAGGCAGGCTACCCAGAAGAGCCAACTCGTTCTCAACCTTGTCGATTGATTTGGCCTCAGCCTTGGATGAATCGTTCAAGACATCATAGTCCATCTTGGCTCGAAGGACACGATCATGGAGAAGAACAGAAAAGGCAGCTTGGTGCAGAGGCTTACCAGCTATGATAGTCATCGGTCGACCTTGATGTGTCTTGACGGCGATGAGATCTGCGCTAACAAGACTATCAATCGCGGCATCGGCGTTGGAAGCAGCGGCTGGTGCGGCAGAGGAGAAAGGTGCTGAGAGAAGGACTTCATTATAACGCAAATTGGGGTTTTGCGCAAGAGACTTGATAAGATGCCACGCCTGCTGAGGAGAAAACTTCTTCTCCGCAATCTCAGAGGGCTTGCCCAGAAGGTAGATACGAACAATGTCGGTGGCTGTCTCAGACACGATCTCATCCATGGCCTGTCGAGGAGACTGACCAGTTCGCAGACGTCGAGCCAGAAACTCCAGATCTGTTAAACGGCCACCCAGAGTATCAATGCACTGATCAAGCTCTAGCATGTTGGGGCGCGGGATGGGTGATTTCTCAACTTCATCGTCTCCCGCTTCTTTTCGTGCCTTCTCGGCGGCGGCGATTTGATCTCTGAGTCGGCTGAGGACAAAGTTCTTTGCTACTTCGGGTGCGAGATCACCAAGGGAAACAGTACGGAAGAGTCGATCAGGCAGGGCCTTGTCCAGGGGCTTCGAGTAGGCCGAGTCGGTAGTGAGGAAGATGACATGGGCAACGTTGTTCTGTACTACAGTCGCTGCCCACTCGGCTATCTTGTCATAGATAATGCTGTTCTCTTCACCCTTGTGGAGGAAGTTGTCGACGACAATGACAGGTCTGCGTTCAGGGTGAGCCTCTAGCCATGCATCCTCAGACAGCTTGTAGTCGCTGTCCTTCTTGTTGCGCGATGCAACAGCAACATCTTTGAGGGCTCCGGTTGTCGTTTGCATGATCTTGTTCAGCTGAGACTCAAGAGTTTCCGAGAAACCGGCTTTGACGCCAGTGGTGCTCTGCACAGCGAGGTCGATCATACTGCTCATGCTGTTTGCCCAGGAAAAGACAGGACGATAGCCAACAGCTGTCGCTAAACGCTTGATGGTACCCGCCTCGCCCCTAGCCTCAACAATGCGCCTGCAATCAATTTTGAGCACATTCTTGCGGCCTTCCAAAGCCTGGTCCATGACCATTTCGACCTTGCCGGAGCCTTTGGGCCCAGTGACGACAATGAAGGTGTCAGATGTCTCGTCAAGCCAGCCCTGTACTTGGACGATTGCGTCGCGTCGATGATTCCAGACTTCCTCAAGACCGTCGGCTCCCTTTGACTTGCCCGATAATCCTAGGTTGCCTGACTGCTTCTTGAACCATTTGTAAATTCGGGAGTCCTTGAACTCTAAGGAGTGCTGGACGTGAAGCTTGATAAAGAATTCGCGGATAGGATCAAAGATTAAAACTGAGAAACCGGCAATCAGGGCAGCAAGGACAGGAACAACGATACGTGGATGGTTGGTCAGCCAGTTCCAGATGCTGTGTGCCTTAACACGCTTCTCAAAAGACAGACGAAGCTTGGTTCCTTTGTCGCCGCCTCCTAAAGCCTCGCTCACAATAAAACCATGCATACAATTTCGAGCCATGATAGCGTCTCTTACTACAGGAAACCCAACGTGGGCATATCGTGGCGTGACCTTTGAGTCGGTTGGCTGTGGGATGATATCTGCAATCTTACCATATTTTCGAAACAAAGAGTAAAGTGTCTCTTCGGGAAGTTCTTCAGGTGTAATACCAGGAGTTGGAGGAACGAACTCGATCTTGACAAGACTGGTAGGATATCTGTACAAGTCCTCCAGCCAAGGTGTGCCTTGAACGAGACGGGCGTTTACGGGACGAAAGATGGCGAACCATGGTTTTATAGGCTTTTCTTTAAGTCGTTTGGAGAGTTGTGCTGGTTGATATAGAGTTAGTAGAGTGACAAGGCGGGCTTTGGTGTATGATATACCTTCAATTTCGGCGGGATCTATGTTGGCATCATGCATGAATTTGACATATGCACCTCCATCTTTCAAGCGCGGTAGAATTTCTGTAACTCTTATAGGAAGATCTTCTGGAATAGCTGTTTTGACGAGGCGAATTGGGTCTAGTATACCCAATGAAGAGCTCTCGAATTGTTTGAGCAGGTCGGTAACATCGTGGTCTGATTTCCAAGGCCGGACGAGCACGCTGCTGAGTTTGAGAGGAAAGATGTCTACAAAGTCAGCCCAGCTAAATAAAACAGTGACACTAAGAAGCACTCACTATCGAAGAAGAGAATTGCCTCGTTGGATTGCGTGGTGATGTGCCCACTCTTGTCGGCACCCTCTTCAGAAGCAATTGGAGGGACTGCGGCTGCATCTGCAGGGTTTACAGTTGTGCTCTCCCAAGCACGGCTCATAGGTCGCTGTATCGTATTTTGATTAAGCCGTTGTCGGAGAAATGACGCTGCTGCGAAATTACATCCGAGGGATCGTGAGGTTGATGTGAGGGGCCGGCGCGCAGCAAGAAGCGCGGCCGTCGCAAGACCTCGGCTAGGAATCATGATGCTTCGATCTCAACAGCGCGCATACTGGTGAAGGAAGCGGCTGACTGAAGAGAGTGATTAGGCGTGATCGTGAAGAGTCGAGAAGTTTTATTAGAGTAAAGAATTGTTGGCAGAGAGGGATAGAGCTATCGTAGCTAGCTTCCTCAGTGCTTGCCAATGAGGTCATCGTTCAATAACGGGCAGCTGAAATCGAATCCACTTAGAGCAGGGCTCGTGAAGATCAACCCCACTAACAGATGGAGGAGAGACAACACCTGGATTATCATATCATAGCTCACGATGATGATTTAATTGCTTCATTAAACTTTTTGAGAGGGACTTTGAGCTATCTCTCAAGTGTATTAGACGTCCAAGGATAATCAGACCCTTCCAGGTTACATTCAGCAGCTCTTATAGCAACCTTGAAGTAACAAGGATATGGCTTAAATCACAAGACAACCTTCCCGCTATGATCCAGACGGTAGGCCTAACTATCCTTCAACTCAAATAGTTGCACATGCAGTCACGGTTTGTGTCCATTCGGTGCTAGATATGGCTTGCCTTTAATTTATCTATTATTTTTCAAACTCTTACGAAATCGAGGGTTAAAGAACTCTTTTGTACATCTCCCACTGGCATCCGGCATTGTGTCGGGAATCCGGCAGATCTGTTTTTCCCGACGCATCCTTGCGGCGCATCTTATCACCAAATCCGCGAAAATCCAATGAACAGCCCGCGCGCTGCAGAAGACTCAAGCAAGATTATATCACATCAATCACCATTGGACATCCAAGTCTGTACTCGTCACAAGGCCAATCCTTCAGCTGCATCGATACGCTATCATACGATTGCGACAAAGATCTTCTTACCCCTCTTGACACTTATTTCTTGTCATCTTGAACTGAGAAGACAAGCCTCACAAGAACCTTCAACTAGAGGCATCACAATCAATTCTACACCACTTATACAACAACATCGCAATGGGCTGGCTATGGTCTTCATCGCCTCCCAGTGAGGATAAACCTTCTGCGCCAACCAAAGAGACACCTCCCACCACATCACCAACCTCGACTTCAACCTCAAACCCCTCCTCCGACTCCAACACCGATCCCGAAATCCAAAAGTTCCTCGACCTCTTCGAATCCGAAAAGAACACCAAGCCCTCTCCTCCCACACAAGAAGAGCAGCAACAATCATCCTCCTCAATATCATCATGGCTCTCACTCAAGAAGTCATCTCGCCCCTCCGCCCCTACACCTTCTGAAATCCCTCCCCGCGACACCCTCTCCGAAGCCCTCCTTCCAACCGATATGTCCTGTCGACAGGCCTTTGATCAGGCGTGGGCATGCAACTCGATGGGTGGCCAATGGAACGCTGTGTATCGATACGGCGAGATGCGCTCGTGCAGCGAACATTGGGACGACTTTTGGTTCTGCATGCGCACCAGGGGCTACAGTGCTGAGCAGCGTGAGAAGGCTATCCGCGAGCACTATCGTGCAAAGGAGTTTACAAAGTATGGCCCGGGGAAGCCGAGCAGTGAGGATGTGTGGGAGAGTAGGGAGGACAAATTGCCAGTAGGGACGACATTCAATGAGCCAATTGAGTAGGGAATATTGAATCACCCGTTCATTCATGTATTAATAGAAAAATCTCATTCTTTGTAATTGGTAGCATTTCAAATTGAGTATCTGGAGCTTTTACTCAGAACATGCAAATGACACCACACCAGCTACTACCAAAACTCCCTACCTTAACTTCATCTGCTGGCAAGCTGAGTGTTTCTCGATCTTGGAAAGAGTACTGATCAACACCAATGATGCAAACAAAGTACTTCTAGGATAAATTGGTCTGAATTTATAACAATCCATTGCTAGACTACTCTGAATATATTATGAATCTTAACATATCTTTTCAAGTTTCCTCATGTTCTATGGTCTAATCTCGGACAAGATCAAGCCAAAGTTACAAGTATTCAGCAAAATAGTCGATATAGCAGTGTAATACAGGATCACGATAGCAAATGGAAGATAGGTCTTTTTTGTGAATGTCTTAATTCATTGATTCATTAAAGTACAGATTTGGCAAAAACCACCAAGCTTTTCATAACCGTAAACGTCGCAGAAAAACACAAGGAGAAAATCTAATCGCATCATCCCATGAGACCCCTAGCCTCCGCATTGTATCCTTAGACACTTGACTGTTCTAGAAGTCGAGACTGATGTTGTTGGGGTATCAAAGAATTTAGTCGACCTCCTCGACGGTGGGACCATCGTCACCACCAGCGCCGGGAGCACCACCAGGGCCACCAGCACCAGGGAAGCCACCGGGACCGCCAGGCATGCCACCAGGGGCACCCTCACCACCAGCTCCGTAGAACTTCATCATGATGGGGTTGGCCTTGCCCTCGAGCTCCTTCTGGTGCTCCTCGTACTCCTCACGGGTAGCCTGCTGGTTGTCGTCGAGCCACTGGACAACCTTGTCGATCTCGGCAGTGAGAGTCTCCTTGTCACTGGCCTCAATCTTCTCCTCGACCTTGGGGTCGGAGAGAGTGTTGCGGAGAGAGTAGGCGTAGGACTCAAGACCGTTCTTGGCAGCGACACGGCGACCCTCAGCCTCATCCTCCTCCTTGTACTTCTCGGCATCGCTAAGCATGCGCTCAATCTCCTCCTTGGACAGGCGGCCCTTGTCGTTGGTAATGACAATCTTGTTGGACTTTCCAGTGCCCTTCTCGACGGCGGAGACGTTCATGATACCGTTGGCATCAAGATCGAAGGTAACCTCAATCTGGGGAACACCACGGGGGGCAGGGGGGATACCAGTGAGCTCGAACTTGCCCATAAGGTTGTTGTCCTTGGTGCGCTGACGCTCACCCTCGTAGACCTGGATAAGGACACCGGGCTGGTTGTCAGAGAAGGTAGAGAAGACCTCAGACTTCTTGGTGGGGATGGTGGTGTTGCGGGGGATGAGCTTGGTCATCATACCACCAGCAGTCTCGATACCGAGGGAGAGAGGCGCGACATCGAGCAGCAGGATCTCGTTGGTGGCCTTACTGGAGGTGTCACCAGACAGAATCGCAGCCTGGACAGCGGCACCGTAGGCAACAGCCTCATCGGGGTTGATGGACTTGTTGGGCTCCTTTCCGTTGAAGTAGTCGGTGATGAGCTTCTGGACACGGGGGATACGGGTAGATCCACCGACGAGAACGATCTCGTGGACCAGGGACTTGTCGATCTTAGCGTCGGTAAGGACACGGTCGACGGGCTGGATGGTGGATCGGAAGAGATCCTGGCAGAGCTCCTCGAATCGGGCTCGGGTGATGGAGGTGTAGAAGTCAATACCCTCGAAGAGAGAGTCGATCTCGATGGAGGTCTGGGCGGAAGAAGAAAGGGTTCGCTTGGCACGCTCGCAAGCAGTGCGGAGACGTCGCAGAGCGCGGACGTTGGAGCTGAGATCCTTCTGTTATGAAGTTAGTATATGGTTCTCAAAGTTTTATGATAAGCTTATGGTGTGGGGAAATTTAGGGAAGGAGTTATGGTGGGGTTAGAAGATATCATGATGAGGAGGGGTGGAGTTTTTGACGATATCGCCAAAACTCAGGATTTGATGTTTGAAAAAATCTTCAAAATTTACAAGAGATAGGGAAAGAGAGGTTCTTACCTTGTGCTTCCTCTTGAATTCGTTGACAAAGTGGTTGACCAGACGGTTGTCGAAGTCCTCACCACCCAAGTGAGTGTCACCGGCAGTAGACTTGACCTCGAAGATACCCTCCTCAATGGTGAGGAGAGAAACATCGAAAGTACCACCACCAAGATCGAAGATGAGGACGTTGCGCTCACCCTCAACCTTCTTGTCGAGACCGTAGGCAATGGCGGCGGCGGTAGGCTCGTTGATGATTCGGAGAACATTGAGGCCAGCAATGAGACCGGCATCCTTGGTAGCCTGACGCTGAGAGTCGTTGAAGTAGGCGGGAACAGTGACAACGGCGTTGTTGACAGTCTCGCCGAGGTAAGACTCAGCGGTCTCACGCATCTTGGTAAGGATCATGGCAGAGATCTCCTCAGGAGTGAAGGTCTTCTGCTCGCCCTTGAACTCAACCTCAATGACGGGCTTGCCAGCCTTGTCAATGATCTTGAAGGGGAAGTGCTTCATGTCGGCCTGGACCTCAGCATCGGCGAACTTGCGACCGATCAATCGCTTGGCGTCGAAGACGGTGTTCTGGGGGTTCATAGCGACTTGGTTCTTGGCGGCATCACCAATGAGACGCTCGGTGTCGGTGAAACCGACGAATGAGGGGGTAGTTCGGTTACCCTGGTCGTTGGCGATGATATCACATCTGGGGAAGAATTAGTACTTTGTTCAACAGATATAAAGCGTATCGTCAAAAACTTACCGGTCCTCGCGGAAGATACCCACGCAAGAGTACGTGGTACCCAAATCGATACCGACGGCGGGAGCCATTTTGTGTGATGTATGAGATGTGTAGAATTCGTGAATAAGGATTATGGCGTAGAGAGAAAAAAGGAAAAAGAAATCGCAGTTGCTTCAAAGAGAGGTCGTGATATTTGAAGACTTTTGAAGGGGTATTTGAGTGTGATGATGTTGTGAGAAGAAAGTCGGAATTCGTTCCTGCCGCGCAAAGGTTCTAAATAAAGGCAGGTGCCAAGGTTCGATGCGGTTCTGCGCTGTTCCAAAGGAGCCCACTTTGGAGAGCTTCTCAAGAGTTGCAGGGGGGTCTACCACTTTCTGGGCGCTACTAGGCGTTACCGGGGGGCGTGTTTGGAGGGGCAAGGCCGCATCGGGGGGTCTGAAGAAGCGTCTAGCAGCTGCGAGCACCTGGCAGATCTGGTGCGCCCCATAAAAAAAACTGCAATATGCAGCCGTTTCCTAGACAATGGCGAAGAGATGGATCTTGCTTGCTTCTGGGTGATTCTTGAAGGCGATTCTATCTCTGAAAATCTCCACTGCAAGAAATTTAATGTTTATTCCCGTAGCTTCCGTCTGTTGTGTCTTGATCTCACGGCTCCTGGAGCCTGTGCTCATCTTACTGATGTCATGTCCTCATAAAGTTTCTGCCCTTCATCGCGGGGCATCCGAGCAGGGGTCAGCAAGCTTGAAGTTTACAGTACTTTCGCTGTATGCGAGATGTAGCCTTATCGTTGTGTAGTCTCTACTTTGCCCCACCAACGACCTCATGTTGAACGGGTAGCTCCCTCTTTGTGCCCCTCCTCAACTGGCGCTGCTCTTTTTTTCTTTGTCGCTCTTCTCTCCCTGGGGTTTAGCACTGCAAAAACTCTAGGTTGCCTCCATCATGGAGCGTCATAACAGGAACGAGATGGTTTATTGTGGCAATCAATAGGAAAATTCTGATAATCTAGCGCTACAATCAGATTGTGTGCATTATCTGCCCCGGACAACTACGTAAGTACAGTAGTAGCAAGTGAACAAGAAAACATGGTCGTCATACGACCTCGCTGCCATCCATTGTTGAAAGGCTGGATGCCTTGTCTTGCTGTCCAGTATTGTGCTGTCTACCGCTACTTTGGATGTATGCATGCATTGATTGGGTTGATGGGATGCATTTTCGATGCAGTATGCCTGTTTTTCCTACTTGGTGTTGGTCCTCTTGGCTACACGCGAGCAGAGTGCAGAGAGCATAGCCATGTCCACGTAGCTAAGGAATCTTATCCTAAGAATGATATTGCTGTTTCAATGCTTACTGGACCGTCATGAAGCTACTGGTCTCAAGTGTCAGGCTTAGAATCTCCATTTGATCGCATCAGTCTATCAGGCTGAAATCAATGGAACCCTAACTACAATTGAGTTCAGTTACCTGCCTGTCATTATGTCAATGAATTGATGGATCTCGAACCACCTGCTAGACCCCCTATTTCTTTCCGGTGTGGATCCGGCTCTCCATGCTCTTCCTTTGTTGTCTTTTCATCGCCTCGCTGCGACGACAGTATCACCTTTTTTTTTTCGTAGCGCTTCCACGACTCTCTGCGCATCCACTTGGGCTCACAGGGCCCGGGGCTGAAGCGTGGCGTAGCAGTCCAAGGCTCTTGGGCCCAGTTGAGTGTCACAGTCTTACCCAGGCAACCGGCAGGACCCTTGAGGCCCTTTGGGTGTTGTCCTGGGCAGCTCCAGGTTGCCTTGTGTACCTATCTTGTGTGGTTTTGTGGTTGGGTTTTTAGGTTTCACTGCGGCAGCCTCTTCAAGGCACCAAATCGACGATTCGTGTACCTTACAGCTGGCAGAGCTGACATTGATCTCAACCGAAACAACTTATCTCCGTGAGAAAATCGTGGTTCCAATTACATATTCGCCTCATCTTAATGTCTACCTTATTCTTTCCCTTCTCTACCAGGCAATTGCCTCTCGGCTTCTGTTCCCAAACATGGAGACGACTCCAGGCAGTCGGATAGCATGTGGGGCTCCATGTCGTGATCGGCTCCACGCTAGAAACCGGCTTTAAAATGGCGGCTGGCGGGTTGAATACATGATTGGATCCTAGCCTTTTGCTTGCATTTACCCTGGAGTTTCTGACGTGCCCATTTTGGGGAATTTAGACGGCGAATGCTCCATCATGATGAAAGTCTTCTCCATGTCTGTCGATTCTGCTGCACGATACACCCTAGCAAGCGTTAGATCGAGATGCTATAGCATGCAGGCGAAATAAAACTATCCGACGGGGTCGATAGACTTCCACATAGTTCACCTCAGGATAAGTACAAGATTCGTCAAGTTTATTACGACATTAAAAAAGCATTTCGTTGACTTGGGACAACTCTCTAAGAGAATTTACCTTGAAATTAGTTGATCTACTGTAAATACAAACATATAATCGGCAACTACACAGTATTCCTTTAGACGGGTCTCTATACTGGTTTGTTGGATTAAACGTCAATTCGAGCCTCAGCTAACCCAAAGCCTCCATCAACGAAGCGAAAGAGAACATAAAATCTTGTAGTTGCTATGAAAGGCGAGGTTTTTATGTTATGGGAGAGTTCCTGTGCCAATACTAAAACTCTGGAAAGAGGTGAATACCTCTTCATTTGATATCCGGTTGTATGTTCCTACTCGTCCTGGAGTAACTCGTGTTCTTAGCCGTTGACATCTTTCAACGGGTTTCACGTTGACCCGCCCAGTATACATTGCCAATTCGAGCATGATGCTCAACATGTCTATCTAATCGGTAGCCTAAGTTCCGGTGATTACTCTAAGCATACTTATGCGGTGAGGAAATCTGGCAAGGACTTTAGAGACACGGGGAAGGGATCAACTAAAAACAAAAGAAGTCAAGATGCAGAGATAGTCTAGCCATAGTAACTTACCGTCGTTATGACAAGGAACTAAAGCCCCATAACAATAGCTACCCACTTAGGTAGGTATGTAACAAACCTCAACCGTCCATATACTGTTCTAAGAAATTAGCAAATAGGTGGGATGAGGACTATTTATGGTGCCAATGTCTAATAGTTCTCTTGGTACACATGCCCTGACACGTTTCGGTTCGTAACTCGGTTGCTTCAACAGCGTTTCTTCTCCAATAGTCTTCAATACTTCAGAGTGATTCTTGAGTCTAGAACGGTATAAGAAGCACACTCTCCCAGGAACAAGTGTCCAGCCATCACACAGCGAGATATCATGGGCGAGTATATATACCGAAGCAATATGTCTAATAGTATTCTTCTCTTATTGTATTCAATCCTCTTCCGTTCCCAATCAATGACTTGCCACGAACCCTGCCAAGTCATGCTCTTCGATCATTAACATCTCCTTATCTGCCATCTTTGGACTCGTCTTCCTTGCTGATCCGCCCAGAAAACCATTCCAGATCTTCTGCATCACGTTATCTGTACTCAGTAACTTGCTTCCCTTCAATGCCTCTCCATCTCTCTCGCCTATTGTCATTAACACTCTTTTTGCCGCAGGAAACATATCGACAACATGAAACAAGCATCCAAACACCTGATCACTCTCCTGTTCTGCGTAGCCTAGCTCTCCAAGCACGCATGCTAGGTGCTTAACCCTATGTGCGTCCTCACGCCGCAAGAAGTACACCATCGCCGAGTTGAATCCATAAATGTCATATGGCTCCAGTTCGCCCACGAGGTACACGGCGTCGAGTGCGAAGTTGAACCAGACGCGGGGCGGCGCTGATACGGGCGTATCTGAGAAAAGCTTTGAGATGCGCCATCTAAAGGCAAGTTCATAATGTTCCATGGCTAAGTAGCGCGACTCGCGATTAATATGCAACAGTACGGGCACTGATCTACCATTCGACCGCTGATTCAACTCGTAAAGCCTCTGGTCGAGACGCTCATCGCGCTGAAGACAGGAGACGATGATGATGCGGGGTTGGACAAGATATGACCATATTCGTAGACGTAGCTCAGGCGGGAGTTGTGCGAACTGAGGAAATGCGGTGAGAGTGGATGACGATTTGACAGGTGAGGAGAGGCCATCATCAAAAGTACGAAACTCAAGCCAGAACCTTGGGTTGGGGCTTTGTTCCTCTTCAACCTCAATATCGCTCATAGTGGCGGGTTGAGAGCAAGGGTAGCCGTCAATTGGCTCGAGGATGGTTACTATACCGTAAAATAATTGATTAGAAGGGCTTCAAGAGTAACGTAAAGGGGATTTCGATATTTGGTGGGGTTAATGAAGAAGAAAACAAAGGCGCATTCGTGTTTTCCCACAAGATTCCTAGACCTGAAAGTCAGGCGATTATCGTTTCGGACTTACACTACCTACCACAGCTAATCATTGCCCCCGAATACGCCCAACTAACTGATCGCCGCGGTAACAGATTCACACACACAACGAAAGGCTTATACAACAATCAGATGTAAGTCCTGAGCACTACTTGGATGCCATTGTTGATTCTTTACTACGCCTCTTGATTTAGTATTACTATCGAATGTTCTCCATGTATCTTCGCTCAATTGGGACAACAGCGGAATCAGTCGAATACATGACAAGTAAAGTCTATTGGTATCTTCAAAATTCAAACACTTAATAGGGGATCTAATCTTGTAGTATTCTCGTCTAAGTACTTCGTTCCATCGTTTCAACCTCAGTGGCTCAAACCTGCTGAGCACCTTGCAATGGCCTCGAGGCATTCACGTTCTCATCAGAGGCTGCGCTCGCTGACCACGCTCCACTATGCGAACTGTCGAGCCTGTATCCATTTTTCTCAATCTTCAACTTCTCTTCACCTCGTAGAAGCTTGAGCATATAAGATCCCTTCACGACAATATCTGTGGGGCCTTCCTCTCCAGGAGGACCCTGACCAAGCTTGACATTGCCAATGCAGCAGGAAAATGGAAATGCCTAGAATAAAGTTAGTTACTATGCAAAAGATCATTGGCTGTTTAAGAACTCACCAGTGCGACGAGAGGAGTAATAGCAACAAACGCCCAAACAACACCCATCTTTGCGTTGTGAACAGCCTGTTCCTTTGCATCGCCTGAGGCAGATTGGACACTGCTGAAGTTGCTGTCACTCGAGTCGAGCCCAGAAGTGTTGTTGAAAACAGTAGACATGATAGTCAACCCGATGGTACCGCCAAAGGGGATAGCAACTGCCATGAGTCCAATGACCGAGGCGCGCAAGTTTCGAAACAGACCAATGCCGTGAAGTGGCGAAGCCATGAAGCGCATACCACTGCCACAGCCAACAAGGGCCATCATGCCGTAGATGGTGCTAAGCTTATCGGCCCAGATAGCCCAGGCGAGCACACCTAGACCAATTGCTTCCGTAAGTGTTCCTAGAAAGACGCAGGGAAAGGTCATGCGAGGCCAACGGTTGCACAAGCAGGAACAAATATAAACACCAACTGTTCTCGTATCAGCACACCATCCCAAATTGTTAACATTGCATAAAGTACGAACCTCCAAGTCCAGGCACAAAGTAAAGAAGTTGCACACCAGCTTCGTCGGAGTCATAACCCTGTAGCTATGGTCAGTGTTGGGTAGTTTGAAATGGATATGTTCGATACATACCCTGACAGCGATGAAGTAGATGTTGCAGAAGTAAAGAACCTATCTTAGTTAGAAAAGAGGCAGTCAGAAGTACAAAATGACACTCACGGCATAAATGCCAACTCCAGTGGCACATTCGCAGTAAAAGAGGAGGCTAATATCTCGGTTCGAGATCAGGATCCAGGGAATCATTGCGCGCTGCCAGGGCAGCTTTTCGGCCATGGCATTTCCGGGGGCAAGGAGGTACTCCCAATAACAGAAAACACCGGCAAAGATGATTCCAACTACCAAAGGAATCAGGACGGCAGGCGATGACCAAGAGTAGGTCACACCACCCCAGGTCAATGCAAGGATGATGAGACCAAAGCCGAATATGAACAGAAACTGGCCGCCAAAATCAACAGTCTTGAGTCGTGCGATAAACTTGGTCTTCCTGCCAGTTACTACTGTTTCGTTGAGCTCGGGAATGGGCTGAGGGCCGAGGAGTTCTTTGCGTAACATAAAAAAGACCATGATCAGGGCAACGGCAGCAATGGGCAGGTTAATGCCAAAGCACCATCTCCAGTCTGCTCTTGTAAGGTATCCTAGTATTCTGTGTCAGCTGTTTCCCCCCAATCTTATTTCTTCAAGCACTACTAACCGCCAATAACAGGACCAAGGCCATATGAAATGCCTGCCACGAGCGAAAAGATAGCCCAATTCTTCGCGTTCTCTTGCAAAGAGACCTTGTCGGCAAGAATGGTACGAACAACAACGTTAAGTCCGGCTGCCGCGATTCCTTGGAATGCACGTCCAAGAAGAAGAACCGGGAAAGCATTGGTTGGAGCTCCCGTACAGAGAGCGCTTCCGATGAGCATGAGAATGATGGCAGCATTCAGAGAGGCGTTGCGGCCGAAGACATCAGCCATTTGAGCCCAGAAGGGAATAAAGGCAGCTGATGTGAGGTTGAAGGAGGAGACAATCCAGTTGAGTTGCGATATTTCTCCAAAATCACCGGCGATCCAAGGAAGGGCACTTGCAATGCTGTTTGGAAGATATGGATTAGCTTTTGGTTTGGGATTGTTGAGATTCTTTTACATACATTGTTGAATCGAGTGCCTGTAGGGCAAAGGGTGCCATGAGGCCGAAGATGATCTTCCATCGATATACTCTCGCAGTCTTCTTCTCTGAGACACATGAAGCACAAGGACCAGTTGAAGGCGCATAAGCAGCCATATGTCGACATTGTGATTGTTGCTTGGGGGTGTCGGGACGTGTATCCTGTAGTTCTATAGGCGATGGGCTTAATTGTGCCTTTTTACGTTGTTGATTTGACTTGATGGCCTTTCTGACCAGAGAAATCATGATTGCGTTGGTATAAGTAACAAGAGTCGAGAGGGAGTTGTGTATTGGTTAAAGATCGAGATATTATCCCCGTTCGAAGTTTGTTCGGTATGTAGGAGAATCAAGGAATGGTACGAGGCTGTGGAATAGAACTGAAGAACAAAGACCTGGAGAAGACAGTATTATATTTAAATTGGAGGCCAAAAGAAGAGTCTTCTACAATCCTCGTAGCTGACGTTCCCTCTCATGTCCATGGTGACAGCTTGCGTAGATCCCAACATTATGAGTTATAATGGTCCACAAGGCGAAGCAGCTCAGCTCCTCGAATTTGAGCATTCGAATGAGGTTTCCTATTTCAGAGAGTGTTTGAGGGTCAGAGCCAATGAGGAGCTTCTAAAAATTGCTTTCCGAGGTGTAACGCGGTGAGATTATCCTCCGAGGCTTGGTGAAAGATCCTGATGCGAGAGGTTCATAGGGCTGTGCTTTGGCGAAACGACCTCGAATGGCTGTCCAAAAGAGGCATAGTAGGAAGGGCCTCGAATGGTAATCCAGAACGGGTTAGTGCGACTGCGCTGACAGTTCGAATCAACAACCCAGATGAGGTAAACAACGTTACACGGAGGGGTTCGGCAATTTCCAGACGAGAGCCTCATAAAATATTCGAACCATGCGAAAGGGCTATACGAGATTGCAAGGGTTGCAAAGCGATCGCATTCGAGAAGTCGCATGCGTCACCTTCTTAAATTATCAGTGATCCCTTCTGAGTTGTAAGAGGATCTCCCTGTTCAACTCTATTGTTCAACTGCCTTGAGTGCCTGGCCATGAAAATGGAATCATAGCTCCGACTCAACGCAACACATTCATCTCTTTTATACCCTACAGCCTGTAGTAATGTGATTGACTTGACAACACACTGTAAGAACTGTAAACTTGCCATTAGCAGGCTTACTGTTGATCCAACCAACTGACCTGCGGTTCACCAATGCGAGCTGGATCACCATAACTTGCGGGTTGGTAGTGGCAGACCTTCATGAAAATCAACCCAGAACAGCATAGCTAGGCTGGTAATAATCTTGAATGTATATAGATAAAGGGGCACCTGGATTGGGACTACTACCATGTCTCCGATTGTGACGGGGCCGAAGCCGGATCCCAAACGCCAGAACCGGAATCCGGGATCGGGGGTTTGCACACGGACAGCCGAGGGCAGGGCCGGGCATCCGGACGGCCATGACATCATGTCACGTGATGAGCTGGAGTCTTTTGCAGAATAGATAGGTACCGTAGACATGGCTGAAACTTTGAGCATGACTGATGTGAACGATGGAAGCCCGATATTTTAGTGGAAAACACGTTTTGAAGAGAAGAGTTGCATGTTCCATCATCACCGTACTTACCAGCTAGAGACTGAACAAGTAGAAGCTCTTTGTGCCGAGAGATGCCCGACTTGGAGCAAGGGCTAGACAAGGTACGAGGTGGCAGGCACGGAGAACGGCAAAGGCAAGACAGGGTTACCCCGCGAGATCCCCATTTTTCCCTCTCCAATTATTGTCTTCAAACATCCTCCTTTCAATCATCTGCAAGCCTTTGATATTTCGAGATCCTTGTAGGGCCGCGGCTCACTATCGAAAACGCCACCCAGTCATCCCCTGGAGGTTTCGTCCACTCGGACTCGCTCATCACACTTTGGGTTGTGGCCAGCCCGCATTTGATTGCTGCTCGCTCTCCACTGCGGGAACCACGGTTTCGGAGCCGTGGCGATGACGAAATAAGTTATTGGCGTTTCTATCCAAGGTCTCTTTTTGGCTGCCGTCCCTTGGACCGAACCGAAACGGGCCCTGGCCTTCACCCATCGTTATACCCGCCGTACTGGTATCGTCTGTACTCTGGCTTATCAGAACGGAGGCTATTACAGCCGGCTCCGTTGGCCCTCGGGAACGCCAAGAGAACCCGAACTATTGCCCATCCCGGTTCGAGTGCAATTCTGCTCTTGTCGGCTACTTTGCCCATAGCATGCCCTGTCTTGGCTGCACACCAATAAAAAGCATCACAACCTTTTTGGGCAGCTGTCTTACATGCTTTCCGCTTTCACGGATGGCGCCGATAACAAAGGATGGGTGAAATTTTTCAAGAGGAATCGTTTGCTAGTCACAAGCAAGTTCAACCCAGCTTGAACAGTTTTTAAACCACCATCTAACGTGGTTCACATAGGCAGCAATCTTTAGGTTCAAAACAACGAAGCAATAATATCCAGGCCAACCAAACCACAAGTGCGGCACATGATGCTGGGGTTGCCGCTCACCACGGGCCGCCCACCTTAGCTCTCCAGGTCTACCAGTCAGTGATGGTGTACCACAGTTTTGAACGGCACATGAAAGACATCAGACCATTAGGCTGCGGCACTCGACTATTCTTTTGGTTGCTTTGAGAGCGCGTGCATACAGAAAGAGAGACAAGCAGCCACAGTACAGTGGGGGTTTTTGCCACGTGAAAGAACCCCAACTGGAGGATTTCCCCTCATCATCGCAGGCTGAAACCTGGGGTTTGGGGTTCATGTTCAAGGCCTCATTGTCTTTGCACGCCGGGCACTCTCCGTTATAACCTTGCGGAAGCACTGGAGAACTACAATATTCAACCAGTCAAAGGCTGTCTAATTACCTCTAACTTTCTGTCAAGGGTGGATCCTATTCGGTCTAGGCTTAGATCCATCGACTACTCGTCGTCGCGGCTCTGTGCCTGGCACCCATATTCTGAACATCCTGTCGTCCGAAGTTCCATTCTTATCACTATCCTGCTCGGAAAACGTCCGCAACGGTAACAAACTCAAGCCGGATAGCACATCGTGGCGAACCGTTCGTGGCTCTTTAGTCTACTACGTAGCCAGGTACTGCACCTCTTCCACTTCTGCATGTCCCCCAGTTGTCCTTTTAAAGATACATTACTGGGCAGCCTCATTCTGTTCATCCCGGTCGTATCCTGTTATAACCACTGCGATACGGACTCCAGATCCGGCACCGACATTGTCCTTACCGGCTCTCGTTACTCGGGGATTTCTCGCTTTCCTGCACTAGACTGTGTATGCCATTCTCGGTAAGTTACTGTGCCTGGACCATTTTACCTTGATACTCCCTGAGCCCACGTTTCGGCAGTGAGCACGTCTTGTTATCGGACCTGCGGAGGAGTTTCATTACTGCCAACTCCCATTCTAAGCCTCTCTGCCCTATCATAGCCGTCGGCTGTTTTCACTTCCAGGATGCTTTCCCTTATGCTCGGCTACCCCAGTTAATGGTAGAGGGTTCAGCGCAAAGGGTGTGCATGGGGTGCGTGGAGGGTCCACTTGACTCTTGTCTAAGTCAGCGAGGTCACGGTGCTCTACTCTGCTTATATCAGAGCCGTATGCCCTCTCAACTTGGCCTGTCTTGGCTTTTGTTATCAATCACCCATCGTTTCCAATCCAGAAAGCACTTTGTGTAATGCTAGATTATTTTCTACAAGAAGATTGTCATTACTTTTATCGAACCGCACTCCGCGGACTCAACGTTAGCACAAGCGTGTCACCCATCTACGCCTAGACTTCGTTACCATCACCTCCTACTAACACCATGACTCAAGTCCGCACTTTCACTCCTCCTCAACCTCTCGGAGAGAGGCTCTCTGAACCATCTTCTACACCAAAGCCTGTCGGCGTCACTGTCCCTCGAACTCTTCCTGAGATTCCCGAACTTGCTCAACCACGACGCAACTCTCCTCCTAGACTCAACGGCGACTACAAACGCGTTCCAATGGCCACCTACAACGAGACAAGGAAAGACGGTGGCATCACGTTTTCTGGCCAAGACAAACTACCAAAGCTCCCTATCCCTGAGCTAGAGGCCAGCTGCAAGCGATATCTAGAAGCTCTCAAGCCGCTCCAGACAGCCCGGGAATATGCAGAGACGCAGTATGCTGTGAACGAATTTCTCAAGGGCGATGGCCCCGAGCTACAGGAGAAGCTGAAGGCCTATGCCCAGGGAAAGACAAGCTACATCGAGCAGTTCTGTACGCAATAACGCCTCTCCCTGTTCCCACACATATGTACTAATCTTTGTAGGGTACGACTCATACCTGAACTTTGACAACCCCGTTGTTCTTAACCTGAACCCCTTTTTCCTCTTGGAAGATGACCCAACCCCCGCTCGTAACGACCAAGTCACCCGCGCCGCCTCCCTGGTCGTGTCATCACTTGAGTTTGTTCGTGCTGTACGAAAGGAGGAGCTTGCTCCAGACAAGGTCAAGGGAACTCCTCTTTGCATGTACCAGTTCTCGAGACTCTTTGGTACTGCCCGAGTTCCTACCGAGGAAGGCTGCCAAATCGAGCAAGATCCTGAATCGAAGCACATCGTTGTCATGTGCCACGGTCAGTTTTACTGGTTCGATGTGTTGGACGATAACTCGGATGTTATCATGAGCGAGAAGGATATCTCCATCAACCTGCAGACCATCGTCGACGATGCGACTCAGATCCCTATTCAAGACGCTGCAAAGGGCGCTCTGGGAGTCCTGAGCACTGAGAACCGCAAGGTCTGGTCTGGCCTCCGGGATGTTCTGACCAGCGAGCCGGGCTCCAACAACGCAGATTCTCTCGGCATCGTAGACTCAGCTCTTTTTGTCCTTTGCCTGGACTACACTGAGCCTGCCGACGCTGCAGCCCTCTGCGGAAATATGCTTTGTGGTACCAGCGAAATTGAGAAGGGTGTTCAGATTGGCACGTGTACCAATCGGTGGTACGACAAGCTTCAGATCATTGTCTGTAAGAACGGAAGTGCTGGTATCAACTTTGAGCACACAGGCGTCGATGGCCATACGGTTCTGCGGTTCGCCAGTGACGTCTATACCGATACCATCCTTCGATTCGCCCGAACCATCAACGGCCTGGCCCCTTCGCTCTGGGCCTCGTCCAGTCCCGACCCTTCTAAGCGCGACCCCGAGAGCTTTGGCGACGTCAGTGTCACCCCCCGAAAGCTTGAGTGGGACATGGTCCCCGAGCTAAGTGTCGCCGTTCGCTTTGCCGAGACCCGGTTGGCCGATTTGATTGAGCAGAACGAGTTCCAGACATTGGACTTTAGCCACTATGGCAAGAACTTTATCACTTCGATGGGTTTCTCTCCTGATGCTTTTGTCCAGATGGCCTTCCAGGCCGCCTACTACGGTCTTTATGGCCGTGTTGAATGCACTTATGAGCCCGCCATGACCAAGATGTTTTTGCACGGACGAACCGAGGCCATCAGGACTGTCTCGCCTGAAGTAGTCGAGTTTGTTCAAAGCTTCTGGGCTGATAACCCTGCTGAGGCCAAGATAGAGGCACTCAGGAAGGCCTGCCAGAAGCATACCGCAAACACTCGACAGTGCTCCAAGGCCGAAGGTTGTGACCGACACCTCTACGCTTTGTTCTCTGTTTGGCAGAGGAGTTTGGATGACGACCTTGATAGCGGACTCAACAGC
The DNA here is from genome assembly GCA_030411635.1 of Fusarium sp. MBC 119. NCBI lineage: Eukaryota > Fungi > Ascomycota > Sordariomycetes > Hypocreales > Nectriaceae > Fusarium > Fusarium sp. MBC 119. The sequence goes on from JAPERM010000123.1 coordinate 342,789, forward strand.
AATGGTTACTCTAGCCCCGTTGATGGATACTCGGACCATGTCGGCAGTCCTACCAACGATTCGATCCCATCCGTTGATGGCGTTGAGGTGAGACCTACACGAGACCGCGGCTACAGCGTCAACTCTCGGTCGAGGGATCAGAATCCCCTACCCCTTCTATTCGCCGATGCTGGATGGGATAAGCTCAACAACACTATCCTTTCTACCTCCAACTGCGGTAACCCTGCTCTTCGCCAGTTCGGATTTGGCCCTACGTCAGGAGACGGATTCGGTATTGGATATATCATCAAGGACGATGGACTCGCTATCTGCGTCTCTAGCAAGCACCGTCAAACAAAGCGCTTTATCGACACCTTTGAAAGCTATCTCCTCGAAATCCGCCGCATCCTACGCATCGGCAATCGCAAGATGTCCACTGGCAAGGCGAGCCGTGCTCGTGAGGTTGAGATGGAAAGGCCCAAGCTTGCCAGTCGAATCAAGTCCCGCGGACGTCCTATCGCTGCCGTCGAGAGCCTGCGCTCGGTCACAGGTACAACATCGCCCACCAACGAGAGCAGTACCTTTAGCGAAGATGATGAAATGGGTGGATGTAAGTTTCCTTTTCAAGTATTTGTGAAAAACGTTTCACTGACCTGAGTTTCAGATGGATTCTTCGATGCTGGCATGCTTTTGCAAGCTCTCAAGGCTCGCAACGAGCAGTTTGAATCAACCGATACGCGCGCATCAGAGAGGGCTGCCGCTGTGCAGGCTCGTCGCCGTGACATTGGAAAGAAGTTGAGACTGAGTGATTATTGAATAACATTTCATATCGCATTGCATAGCGTGGGTACGGATATTGCATGGAGTTAATGGAGCTTGTATTTCATATCAAGAAATTTGGAGCCTTGTTCTATCTTTGTGTACGAGAAATGGCGAATCTGGCTGTCTGGTGCCTGAAGCAAACTAGTGTGTCAATTATAGGAGTCGCTCATCGATTCGTGTGGCGATCGTGATAAATTTCGGTCCTTGACTTTTGCCATTTCTTATTACCATCAACAACGACCAAGACTTCATCTGCTTATCGCCATCGACGAATTATTGCTTTACGCCGTGCATATCCACATTACTCTGCTCTCAAGTCATCAGCCCTCATAGTTGCACCGAAGAACTGCTCAGATCATCATGGACAGGCATCGTTGCTTGTATCGATCATGCTCCAAGTCCGCTGAAGATACGAACATACATCAAGCACAGTTGTTTGCAATGTCCTGTCAACAAAGAGAAAGAAGACAGGCCCAAGTCGCAATGTTGAAATGACTACCAAATAAATATCCTGAACTCGGCTGATTATGGAATTGGTTGAAGAGATTAGATAGAGCTTTTGGAAACCATCATCCAGAATTTCTTAAGCTTTTTCTTGCATGTCATGCCATCAAGAGGCGGGGGTAGGATACAACATTCACATATTCCAGTTCATCAATATCACATGTTAGGAGCCACAGGAGTATAAGCAAACCCTGAATTCAAAGACCTAGTCTAGATACAGGCAGGGGTGTCATCTTCATCTTTGGCCAGTAACCTGGCATATCCACGAGGATCTTTCTTGCCCCGGGTAGAAAAAGCAATAAATCAACGTTTCCCTGAAATCATACAACCCAAACGAAGTGAGAAAAGGAGACCTTCCTGTCACTGCCCTGCTCAGCAGATCGAGGCATAGCCCTAGCAGCCAGGAAAGTCCCAAGTATCGAAGTGATCGTGCCGAAAGGCTGCCCAATCAACAGGATGCAATCATCCTAGTCAACCAAGGCTATAGTTGCAGTTCACTTTTCAAAGAGAACAGCACTCAACGTCTTGTCGCATGCAAAATCACGTATATCGTAACCCATCATGCTAAAAGCTTGACGTAACTCGTGATGCTGACCTCTCAAGTCACAAATCATGTGTCGAAATTCGCCAAAAAGTATCGTCCCAGAGTCGAAATCGCAAAGAATTGGTGGAAAAAACAAAAAAGTCGAAAAGAACCGAGTCGTCTATGCCGAATGTCTGATGATTGTGATCGTAGCGATCCAAATACATGTACACGCCCCTTGCCGTGTTGCCCGTACCTTCATGTGAGCTGCCGTTGCCTCCAAGCAAAGCACATAAATAGCAGAGACTCTAGGATAAGCGGCTGTAGTCCTGTAGCGCCCTTTAATGTACACACGACGGAGCCTTGAGGGCTGTCGTGTCAATCGCAATGGGCCTGCGCCCTTTTGGCTATGGTTCTGGGACGTAGTAAAACAGATATCATAGGAAAATCGTCAAGTCATGGGGTGCCCGAAGCAGGCCTCCGCAAGCCGTAATGAGCGTCGTTGTACAAGCAGGTCATGTGAACGACTTGTCAGCGTACAAGCCTAGACCCACTGAGTCTCCCCAGTCTCGCCCGCCTTGGTACTGGCGTTAGCGTTGCCATTTGCGTCGCCGTTGACAGGGCCAGCAGGGCTGTTGTTGGCAGCACTACCCTTGGCACTGCCGTTAGTGGTACCATTGGGGACAGCATTCGGAGCAAAGTTGCCAGGGGCCATCTGTCCATAAGGTTGTTGAACGGGTCCGCCGGCGGCAGGGTTATGTGGGTAGATGGGCATGTTTTGGCGCATAGCTGGAATAGGTCCGTTGGGAGAAATAACGTTGCCCTGCAAAGGTCCGCTTCCGGACACACCTCGAGCGTGAGCAGCGCGTAGGGGAATCTGTCCTTGGGTGTTGTCGGCTGGTGTCACTTGTCCGCTAGAAGCAGCGCTGCCGCGGTTGTCGAAGGCCGAGATCTTAGCTTGAATACGACGACCGTAGGGAGTAGTCCTGATCTGAGGCAAGATGGGGCGGATGGCTTCCACAAGGCGGTACTTGTGATGAGGAGTAGCATACTCCAGGGCAGTCTGAATGACATAGTTGGCAAAGGAGTCGCGCAGAAGTCGCTCCATCTCTTGATGTCGTAGCAGTTCATCGACGATCAAGTCCTTGGACGGAGGCTGGGCACAGCGCAGGCACTTTTCGATGACATTGGAGCTGAATTTGTGACGAGATAGCTGGCTGATGCAGTCCTTGAACATGAGAACGATGGGCTCGGTAAAGGTGGGCTCGTTTAGGTCAATGATGTACTGGACCACATAGTTGCCGAAAGGATCCTGGACAAGGATTCGCGCATGTTCAGTGATCCGCCGAATAAGCCACAGCTTCTGGTCACCAGATGCATGGTCAATGCAGCGTTGAAGAACACAGCAGCCATGTCGGTGGGTGCCCACCTCAACACAGTTGTTGCCAACGGCGTCGAAGATGAACTGGGCATCAGGGGCAGTAAGCTTGTTCAGGCACTTCTGAATGACATGGTTGCCATTGAGGTCCTGGATAAGCTCGACAACTCGGAAGCGAAGTGCTTCGATGATGAGGTGAACCTGCTGAGGGGTGCTCACGTACTCGATCATCTTCTGGAGTGCGCGCGTGCCGTGCTGGTTGAGCGCAATGCGAACCATGTCCTGGGAAGCGTTTTGGATCAAAATAGTCCTCTCATCGTCATTGCAGAACTCAAGGAGCTTTTGGCACAAATAATTACCAAACGGGTCCGTCATGAGCTCAATGACGTGCTGGTTGGTTTCGACCCAAATCATGTGAACCTGCTCTGCGTTGCGCTCCTCAAGCTTCTTTTGCAGGTAACGACAGCCATGCTGGTCCTTGCAAAGGTCATAGATCGTGCCCACAAAGGACTCGAGGGGCATGTTCTGGTAGCGAGACATGGCTGTGAAAGAGGTTAGTCCATGGTGCGATACCATCTTGAAGATCAAACTTACCCTCGTTATCAAGCTGTCGGCGGTGCTGGATGACGCGTGCCTGGCTGTCGCGAGGCTGGTTGCCCTGATTGTAGGCAGCAGCATTGTAACCGTTGTAGTTCTGAGGCGGATACATGTTGCCACCGTTGACTCCATTCATGTTCATCTGCTGCATGCCATTCGCAAGCATGTTGACATTGTAGGGGCCGGGCTGGTGGGTAGCACCCTGGGGAGCACCCTGAGGAGCAATACCCTGAGGAACACCCTGGTGAATTCCATAGCCATTGGCAGAATAGAAGCCGTTGTTGTTGTTGTAATTGTTGTTCGCAGCAGGAGCACCGGCTGGAGAGGTGACCATGGAGGATGGGGGCGCGGCAGCTGTGGTGCTAGGTCCAAATGGAGCAGCACTGGCCTGTAGCGCAGACTGGATCGAGGGGTAGTTGGCCTGCTCGCGGGTCACGGCGTTGTTGTCGGAAGAAAGCTCGCGACTGTGGCCACGAGGGAACGCACCAGCAGGGATGCGACCCAAGCTAGCATTGTGGTTGTGGAAGTGCTGCCGGGCGTGGTTGTTGGCATTGGAAGACGAAGCCGCGGGGCTCTTGACAGTGGGAATGTCGTTGGAGGAGAACGAGCTTTGTAGCTTGGGAGGAGTCGACATGTTGGGGTTTCCAGTCGGGGACATGTGGGAACCAGTTTCAACTGCGTTCTCAGAAATGTACTTGAGGTCCATGGAGTGACGAAGCGAAGTAGGTCGAGAGGCGAGACCCACGAGATCGCTCACGATGTTGGAGCTTCCGTTGATCGAAGATAGACTCTGCTGAGGGCGGTGACGGTTAACAACACGGCTCCAACCTCTTGAAGACGACGTCGCCTCGGGGTTAGGAGATGGGGATAGGGCAAGATCTAGGGCGGCCGAGGATGCAGAGAGCTGAGTGAAACGTTGGGTCAGATAATGAAGCAACAATAGTGCAGCTGTATAGGTCTTGAGGTGGGGCACTGTGCAAACAATCGGAGCCTCAAAATCTTATTGTGCTGAAGAGAAAAAATAGGGAGGTAGAGAAGAGGATGCGGCCTATGCAGGTAGGTGGAGAGGAAAATTATGCATGGGAATGAATGCTGAAAGGCAGTGAATGAATAGTTGAGGGAGAGGTTGAGGTGAAGATGCACCTCCGGGGAAAATGTGGAGCTCAAGTGCGAGTCTTGATGTAGGAGAAGAGCTATAAATCCTGAATTTAGGAGAATCTCACTATGAAGCAGCCACAAAGCCAGCTCTGGAACGGGGTGAAAGGACAAAATATGACATGAGATGAAAGACAGACGAGATTGAAGATAACTCACAATTTGATCGTCACGGCGAACAAGAGTCGGGAAGTTTTCGTCGGGAATACTGTGGTTCAAGGCGTTCGGTTCCTCGTCGCCAAAGAGGAAACGAGTGGTGTTGGTCTGATCAAGGCCAACGTCGTACATTCCGGTCCGCGAACGGGTCACAGGCATTGAGTAGCGGTTGATGCTGTTGTTTGATGCCATGGTTAGCTTTGTTCGACAGTTTTCTTAGAGAAACACGGGGAGATCTTGGTTGAGTTGGATGATAACGTCCAATACCGCAATTCAGGCAGGGATCAAGATAAAAGCTTATTCTAGCAAATGAGTCCTTTTTCGATGCCGAAGATGCAGCTTCAACGTTTGTAAAGGGTATTGTGTAGTAAGTAAGTGGAAAGCGGTATTGAAAGGCCTGTGTTGGTTGTGTGTTGTGAGTGTGGTGTTGGTTGGAAATCAAGCAATGGCTCAACTCGAGGATTTTATATTCCCCCCAGATTGAGATCTAGAGTGAATCACTGCTTGATTTAACCATCAACCTTTAGCTTCTCCACTAGAGAAAGCTTTCACAGTTGAGATAATCCCAGCTTTGATCTCAAGGCCAGAATTTCACCCACGATAACAATGTCGAACACAGTGTAAGCAGTTGCAGCTTTAACCAAATCCTCAGACCATCATCTGTGACTGGTTTGTTTCCAGAAACTGATGTTTTAACGATGTTCTTCTGGACGTCTGGAACCTGCAAAAGCTCGAACAGACAACTCCCGCTTGGGAAAACTTAGGCTCGGAAAGCAGGAATATCGGCGATAGGAGCCTGTCACTTACGCATTGCCCGAACGGTGGCTGCTAGGGTCCTGTCGAACAGCCTCCTCCTTCTCATCATCGCTGTTTCGGCGCGTAGTCGGGACAGAGCGAGAAGGCATCTGAGGCGTGGTGTCCTCGAACCCGAAGCGTGTCTGCATGATACCAGACTGGGGAGAAGCGAGTTGCGAGCCGGATCGAGCAGGGCGGTTGAAGAGGCCTGGAGGGGAGGTCAAGCTGGACATCGAATATCGACTCGGTCGCGACAAAAACGAGGGGAATCCAGAGTGGTCTCGGTATTCGGGGGGTGTGGTCGGCTCAGACTGGTGACCACCCAATCTACCCACTTCCTCTTCCATCTGGGCAAGTTCCGCAGCTTCCCGCCTCTGTTGTTGGTCCAACTTTTGCATCTCGAGCTCGAAGCGCCGCCTTTGTTCCCGGATTCGCTCATATTCCATCTTCTTTTTCTCGATCTGAGTCTGCTATTGGTTAGTTATCGGGCTCTCCAATCAACGAATATCGTATCGCTTGGGAGTTGAGCGCTCTGGCTCAGCTTATACGATCGGTGGGCTCTAGGATAGAAACTAGACGGGGAATTCGGTGTTCGAGAACGTACCAATTGCACCTTGTGCATCGCCTGCTACCGAATATGTTAGCATCTGCTGTTATTACAAAGTTGGCAACCCGGATATCTCGACGCGAAGCCGAGTTATCAGAAGCCTCAGGAGAAGCCAAACAACTACATCTGTGATATTTGGATTACTCACGTTGTAGTCCTGGGAAGACTCAGGTACTCGTTGAGGAGAAGCCATAGCATTCAGGGAGGATAGTGTCGGGACTCGCCCGGAATCAGTCGTAAAGCGGCGAGGAAGGCCAGATCGATGGTCGTGGGTGCCAACGTGAGGGTTGACTTGAGGGCCAGGCATTCTGGGAGCATTGCGAGAAGGTGAGACAAATGAATGCATCTGATCGTTGCCCCGCGGGGATTGCTGGGAGCGAAATCGTAGTTCGTCCATGGTGGGCTAATAGAAACAAGATGGTACACGCCGAATTGGCAAGCGGTCTCAGTCTATAACACTAAAGACATGAGAGAAACAGATCAGCATCAGCAAATGCGCCTGGACAAGGTGTGAGATGAGGTAGAGGAAGAGCAAAAAGAGACGAAGGTGATGGATGGAACGTTGTTGAGAGGCGGGGTGGTCGTGGTCAGTGTGGGTATGGCCCTGTGCCTTGGGGGGTGTCGTTTGGGGCCGTGCTACTTCAGGTAGCCCAGGGGTGTTCGTGGACGCTGGGTTTGGTGCACCTCAGGCTAGAACAACTGGCCGGTGGACTTAAGGCAGAGTGATCATGGGCAGCGGGTACCTGTGTCCATACTGTACACAGTACACATGAGGGTATTCGAGATGGAGAGAAGGATGCAGAATATGGATAGATGGCTGCTATGTAATGACGGAGCTTGAAGCCACACGGGACACAACGACTTCGTGTACAAGGAGGCAAATGCCTGGGGGTTGAAGTATTGGATTTGGAATAGTGCAACTTGGAATAGTACCTGTAGTGTGAAACGGTAGGGTTGTGAGGGAGACAGTGATATTGAAGATGACAGTAATGGTTTGGTTTGGCTTGGTTTAGGGAAGAGAATAATAGCAAGAATCAATCTGTCCTCGTGTTCTATGTCCTGAGCCAGCAAAAAGGTCCGTTTGCAAAGGCAACAGGTATGGCTTGTTTGTTTCGCCGTCTTGTCGGAATTAAGGTAGCATGGGGGTGCGGTCTATGCCCAGTAGGCGTGCGTGATGCGATGTCTGCTCTATGTCGCCGCCGGCGGTGGGGGATTTGTGGTGTGGAATGGATGTCGGGTCGTGTTCAGGGCAAAAGACGAATGCCGCGCTATGCTGAGGCACCTTTGGCTGGAGACAGGACGATAGGATAGGACAGGACAGAGTGAGAATGCCATTACAGACCACAGCGCCTAAAGCTGTGGTCTTTGTCTTTCAAAGAGGGTACGAAGGGGACGGGATAGTGGAGAGGGAGGACGGAGGTTGGTAGAGCTGTTCCCGTTCCTCAGGTGTCTCGACGAACCAGAGACGAGAACCAGTCTAGACAAAAAAGATGAACCAACCTAGATGTGAAATCGCACTCAATGGGCGAGTGTAAACAATCGTACAGGATGGGACACTCGGCGCGTGTCGCGGTGATGGTACAATGATTTACACACCTTCTCTCTCACAGCGCGCCCTGGAAGGCCAGGAGCGACAAGCTGGTTCGGAGGAAAGGGAGAGAGGGAGCAAGATGCGATTGATAGTAATAGGTAAGGGTAAAAGAGAAGAAGGAAAAAAACTGTCCAGTCGACGATGGGACCAAAAAGGATGGGAACCAAACGCGGATGTTTGGCGCTCGGCTTAGACATCGGCGTCAGCGTGGGGAGCTGCGCGTGTGTTGTGGACACGGGTACAGGGCCTAAGAGGCCAAGTCCTTGAAGCACCGAGACGCAGGGTTCAGTTACAGGTCAAGGATGAGGCATGGACCAAGAATGCGCCCCAGGAACGGCAGAGTGGATGGCAAGGTTTACATTGTTTGGGGAAACCAAAGTTTCTTTTCTTTCTCTGCAGCTTGTGATTCAAGCCTTCAGGACACTTGGAAGACATATGAGAGCTAGTATTGTCAAGCTAAAGCAAGTATTTTGTTTGGTAGATAGGGTGCAAGAGGATTGTTTTGAGCCACTGTCTCGCTGGCATTGACCCATTTACTGCTAAATCAGATTTATGTATTCTCCGTTGCGTCTCAGTATACTCTGTAAATAAGTCATAGGGTCGCAGACGCACGGGTGCTTGGCAGATAGACATACGCAAGACACAAGAAACTTTTTTAAGAGACAGTGTCTGTGCCTAAGAATTCCACTAACAACCCATCAGTGGAACCCAAGTCAGGCACCCGGCCATGAAAAGCAAAATTTCCAGGGGACGGGAGGGAGGGAGATGTCCACTTGGTCCTAACGGCTAGGTACAGTAGTCAGCATCAAGGAAGCGTAATTGGTCTGTATGATTTGTTCCAGAAACAATTGAAGGGTTCACTTTGCATTATCATCAAGGTTGTAGGCTCCTCGCATGAACGGGCTTGATTTTCTAGGACTTGTTAGCCTTGACCGTACCGAAAGTCCAAAATTTGTTTACTATAGATAATGCAAAATGCCTCGGGCTCTTCTCGTCCGAACCCACGCAGTATCTTTCGAGGTGGGTTGTGGCATCAGCAAGACGTAGTACAGACAGAGCCAGAATATGTGCTGAGGGACCCGTCGTATGTTGAGACAGTCATTTTCAGCTAGCTAGGCTTTTCAGTCAGTTAAGTTAGCCAATCCAGGCAAAACATTTGTTGATATAACTAGATGCCTTTTAATGGAAGCCAGATTGAGCTGATTGATAATACATTGGATCGTACATACAATAACTCCTGTCTAAGCTATGACGACCTCGGATCGAATCGTGCATTGGAGCGCAGCCTGACAAAAGCATGGAGGGTTGCAGGGATTCTTGCATTGGGGCTTGTCAAGGTCCCTGGCAGCGGCACAGTAACTAGTGCTGTTACAACACAGAGGCCGAGCACTTGAGGAACCTCCACTGCGTGGCTTGTGGTGTTTTCCTCGACCTGAGAGCCTCTACGAATAAGGTCGCCGGAGTTTTCTTTCCTCCTGACCTGTACAGATATTAGCTGGTTGCACTAGACAATAACTCGCCGATATTCCGAGGTAAGTACGAATGCAAGCTGTGAGACATGGATCCGCTTAGAGTGGGAAGGTAGGAGTGAGATAGTTGTGATTGCCATTGGATCGTACATTCAGCTTCTCCTCCCACAACAGGAAGCTCCCAAGCTTCGCGCCTGCCAGGGCTTAATTAGGTTTGCAATGGAATTCGATGATACTGTGGCCAGCCGCTGTAAGCTGTCCTTAGAATGTAAGGTATCTTTCTCTTAACCTCCTCCAGGTCCAAGGAACCCCACGGTCTTCTTAACGAGAACCCGTTCCTAGGTACGGCATGGTGCAGCTCAATAGTTTCTCCGTGTCCACTCCCGAGGTAGGCAGTAGGCGGGGGAGATGGCGAGATCTTTAGCAGCCAAGGCATCTACGCTCCAGCCGAACGAAAATCCAGCCCCGATCGCGTCAACCGACCCAATCTTCTCCCTCTCGGGATGTCGAAGCGATTGATATCGAGCCCCTGGTCTCCAGAGGCACGCAAGACCTGGACCAAGCGCATATCCCCGTCTCTTCGATATACGCCGCCGATTGGCTGATGTTGCTGATATTGCTGCACGTCACCCAAAAGCCATATTGAGCTGCAGAAGTCAAACTAACATGTCCCCGGATTGCATTTGATGCATCGACCAGGAACGCCCAGACGTATGAGCTTGCTCAGACTGACAGGTCTAACTTAACCATGATTTTGTCACAATCTGATAGACGTCGGCCCTCATCTCGCCACTCCGTTTTCGACAGCATTTGTGTCCAAGCTGTCGCCAGCCATCCGCCACAGACAGTTGACACATGACGATCCATGGCCTAATTTTGTTCACCGCTTCTAGGAAATCATCCACGAGGCGCTTCATGAACTAAAGGGTCACTTGCACTTTTGACTGGCATTGTTGGGAAACCAATTACACGAAACTCGTGGTGGCTGGCCATGGGATCCAAATCTGATGGAGCCATGGCTCTTTGGCGATTTCGCATCCATATTTGCTGGATGGAGCCAGACCAGGAACCGAACGTCGAACGGCCATAGCCTTGGTCCGTGTTGCGCCTGGCGTGGTGCTTCCCTCTGATTCTCGCGCAGTAGCGTCTTGGTACTATTGCCAGCATGTCAGCCAATTGGCTTCTACCGTTCTGGACAAAGGCTGAGAGGCGATGGGAGGATTGGCTGTGGAATCTACAGGACTCTGAGGGGTACAGAGACCCTCGGCTTGGTCGGTACGAAACCCACCCTGCACAGTTGCACATGGGGTAGCTACTAGTTTAGCCACTGCCGATGGGTTGTGGTTGTGGTTGGGTTGTCACCTAATTGCGAGCCGCGACGTCGTTTATCAGGAACCATTCCCACACAATTGCAAAGCGTCACGGCATCACAGGCTATGAATATCACTGCTGACAATGGCTCGAACCCTTCCCTGGAACCGTATACTACGTGCCCACCCTACCATTGGGTCATATTCTGCAGCCTGTTCAACCTGAAACGTTTCCAACAAAAGCCTCAACGATTGATGACTTGAACTATGACAATACACGTGCTTTACTAACAACCGAACGAGGGATGTTGAGATCCTCCACTTACCTCCTCCCTCTCTTCTCCTGGCTGGTGCCCGCTCAACTTCCCCCTCACTTTCAAAAAGACTCAATCCCTTCACCGACTTTTACAATCCGCCGCTACAAGTGGCCCGTCAAGCTAGTCAGGTTGCCGTCCCACCCTACTACGTCGCAACTCAGAAGTCAGGGTCCGATCAACTCGCGTTAGGGGGCTAATTGCCAGCGCCAAGAATGAGGTTGCTGCTTTATCCCGCTTTGCCCGCTGCGCATTCAGTCTGGATTCCAATCAGGGCCCTGCTTTCACAGGCCACAGCTTGATCTCCCTGTGGACAATGGCCGTTAACTCTTCCAGTGACGCACGTCAAGATTGATCGTTAATAGATAGGCGACACGCTTAGGGTTCGCTGCTTAATGTATGCGGAGACGCAGTAAAGACGTACGCACAATCAATTGCCATGTCTTGTAAGTAACCTGAGTTAGGTGGAGGGGTATGCTGAAGAACAATCCCGAATTGTAGCCAACTGAAATGACATATCTGAGCCATTGTAGCTGGGGCTTGATGGAAGAAATGACAGTATATTCTTTTAGGACGAGGTCAGGCCGAAATATCTACCTAACTAAGTCAGCCGACGAATAAGAAATGCAAACCGTGGGAGTTTCCTTTTACTTGCTAGTGTTCTGTAGCTGATTAATACGGCCCGGGTCACCCAAAGGTTTCGATGCTATATGTTGTCACTGCTATACTGAAGTCCCCCGAATATCGTCTATTTAGGCCCATATATGACGACAGAGTCGTCTTCACTGCCGATAATTCTACTTCAAGTTGCCACTAACTACACGACACTCGACCAGCATTGTGCCCCTCGCGATGCAGAGGCGAAGCCCTAGTGAGTTGATGATTTAACCAGCCTACTTTGCAGTCGAAAAAAAGGTCAGGCCGAATAAGAACTCTTTCCTAGTAGCCTAGGATAGCTGACTCTAGCTAGGAGAAGTAGAAGTCAGATAATAACAGTGTAGCATAGACAAGGTTTCACTATATTGATATAAATTGTGAACATTTTTAAACTTGAGCTTTACGCACCTCCCATTGCTCTGCCGTCCATGACAGGTTCAGTATTGTTTTCAACTTGTCCGCGATAATACCCGTGTGACGCCTCTTACAGGACATATCCTACCCTGGAATCACTCAAGCCGCAGGGCCACGCCAGATAACTGTACCACGGTAGAAGACAGATAGATCTAATTGATAAATATGTTGTTCGTCTCTTGATTTGCTTGATTAGTCTATGATGAATCAATGATTTCTACAAAGCCTCGTTGGATTTACATGAATAAAGTAGTTAGGTAGTCAGCCCTTACAAATGACTAGTCAGACACCAGTCATACACTTTCACAAAATGACTCGGATCCTCTTCCCCTGGCCATAGGGCCAGTCATAATGAATATTCATTTAGGCTTTATGGCCTAGACGAAATAGCATAATATGTTATAGCTTTCAACGGCTCCCTTTAGGATCTCCAGGTGCACAGGGTAGGCTCCCCAGCCTAGAAGGTTAGTCACCCCCGTCGCTACATGTAAAGCAAGGAAGACATTTCTCGATAGGCAAGCAGAAAATCACTGTAGAGACTAAGAAGTCATAAATCATCCAGTATATATTGTCTTAGAATAATATGTTTTAACCCAGGTGTATGGTTCTATCGTTATCAGAACGTTGAAGTGCATATCACGTGAACCCATATCTTATCGCGACGCGCTCGTCCCCCACCGTGGCGCAACCGAACCAGCCGGCTCCACCTATGACCGCGGGGCAAGAACTTTTTGCGAAGCTATCGCAAAGCTGTCGTAGAAAAAAAAAAGAGTACCCAGTCAGTGCAACACTCATCCGAATATTCCGTTGTAGATGTGCGCTCTTAGGTGACATTCAAGATGCCTACGGTCGACGATGGCTTCGAGGCTCTCCTAGAGCCATTCTACAATGGCAAGAAGCTCACCGATCCTATTTCCACCAAGGAAGACAAGTTCCAGCTTCTACCAGCCTTCCTCAAAGTCAAGGGTAAGGACGCCGATCAGCCGTGTGAGCCTTGTTGCTAATTCTATTGCAGGTCTCGTCAAGCAGTATGTTTTTAATTAGCGCATGGAAGTTTGGCTGTCATGTTCCGCGAATACTAACTTGAGGTATAGGCACATTGACTCATACAATTTCTTCGTCGAACAAGAGATCAAGGATATCGTGCGCGCCAATCGAACCATTCGAAGCGAAGTGGACAGCAATTTTTGGCTTGAGTAGGTGCACAAGGTGTCCATAGTCTGTCAGGCTGTACTAACAGTTTCCCAGATTCACCGATATTCGAGTAGACCGTCCCAGACGTCAGGATTGGCAAGATGCCAAGTCGCATACCGAAGTCACTCCCATGGAGTGCCGTCTCCGAGATATGACATACGCCGCACCAATTCTTGTCGACATACAATACATTCGAGACAAACAGAGGATTGTGCGAAAGAACGTGCCACTAGGACGCATGCCAGTTATGCTCAAGAGCTCCAAATGTCGCCTCGGTGGTGCGAACAACACCCAGATGGAGGAGATGAACGAATGCCCGCTCGACCCTGGTGGTTATTTCATTATTGGTGGAACAGAGAAAGTTATTCTCATCCAGGAGCAGCTGAGCAAGAATCGTATCATTGTCGAAGCGGACGAGAAAAACAACATCATTTCAGCCTCGGTCACCAGTTCTACACACGAGCGAAAGTCGAAAACCTACGTCACACTCAAGAAAGACAGAATTCTCCTCACACACAACGTACTAGTAGAGGGTATTCCAATCGTTATTATCCTCAAAGCTCTTGGCGGTTTGTCAGACATGGAGATCATGCAGCTTGTTGCGGGATCCGATGGAAGATATCAGGACGAGTTCCTGGTCAACTTTGATGAGGCAACCAAGGTTGGAGTTTTCACTCAGCACCAAGCTTTGGAGTATATTGGAACCAGAGTTAAGATGGGCTCGCGAAGAGGCCAGTTCGGTCCTCAGGTGCGCCGCAACCATGTGGAAGAAGGCCTCGATGCCTTGGCCAACCTGGTGATTGCCCATGTACCCATTGAGGGTCTCGACTTCTATCCTAAGGCTATTTACGTGGCTATGATGACGCGAAGAGTTCTCATCGCTGCCCACAATCCCAAACTGGTCGACGACAGAGATTTCGTGGGTAACAAGCGACTTGAACTTGCTGGTCAACTCCTCTCACTCCTTTTTGAAGATTTGTTCAAGCAATTTACGTCCGGAGTCAAGATGTCGATCGACAAGTTTCTGAAAAAGAACAACCGCGCAGTACCTCTCGATGCTGTTCACATGATTAGCAATCATGCCAACAACATCGGATACGGAATTAACCGAGCGATTCAGACTGGCAACTGGAGTGTTAAGCGTTTCAACATGAACCGAGCGGGTGTCACTCACGTTCTCAGCCGACTCAGTTATATCGCTGCCCTTGGTATGATGACCAGAATCAGCAGTCAGTTCGAGAAGACGCGAAAGGTCTCCGGTCCTCGCGCGCTTCAACCGTCGCAGTGGGGTATGCTCTGTACTTCAGACACACCCGAAGGTGAAGCCTGTGGTCTAGTCAAGAACTTGGCTTTGATGACTCATATTACTACCAATGTCGACGAAGAGCCCGTAAAGAGATGGATCTTTACGCTCGATGCTGGTGTTGAACCTATCCGCAACTTCTCAGGTGCTGAGATGCACCGGGAAGGGAGCTACATCATTCACGTAAACGGTACGCCATTTGCGTTGACACGGTACCCGAAACGGTTTGCGCAAAGGTTCAGAACGATGCGCCGAAGGGGTTGGATCTCCCCCTTTGTCGGCATAAACATCAACACCCACTTCAACGCCGTACACATTGCTACTGATGAAGGTCGTATTTGCCGACCTTATATCATTGTAAAGAATGGAAAGCAGAAGCTCAAGCCCGAACATCTCCGACTACTTCAGATGGGCAAGGCAACGTTCGACGATTTCTTGAACCGCGGAATTGTCGAGTACCTCGACGTAAACGAGGAGAACGACGCCCTTATCACCATTTACGAAAATCAAGTCACACAGAGTACAACGCATCTGGAAATCGAGCCATTCACTGTCCTGGGAGCTGTCGCAGGGTTGATTCCTTTCCCTCACCACAACCAATCTCCCCGTAATACTTACCAATGCGCTATGGGTAAACAAGCCATTGGTGCAATCGCATACAACCAGTTTAACCGTATCGACACCCTTCTTTACACCCTCGTTTACCCTCAACGACCCATGGTTATCTCCAAGACCATTCAACTTATTGGTTACGACAAGCTGCCTGCAGGCCAAAACGCCACCGTTGTTGTCATGTCGTACTCTGGATACGATATTGAAGATGCTTTGGTTTTAAACAAGGCGTCAATCGATAGAGGATTTGGTCGTTGTCAAGTCTTCAGAAAATACACCACAGAACTGCAGAAGTACCCCAATGGACGCAGGGAGCGAATCGGAGATCCCGAGAACGAAGGCGAAGGCAAGGTCAAGCATCGCATTGCAAAACATGAGGCTCTGGATGACGATGGCTTGGCTATCGTTGGATACAAGGTCAACAGTGGTGAGGCCATGGTCAAGAAGGAGACACCGCTCGACCAGACCAGCACTGGCATTGGCCTAGATCGTGGGCCGGGCGAGTTCCGCGATTCATCAGTTTCTTACCGTATCGCGGACCCGGCATACATCGACAAGGTGATGATTTCTCAGACGGAAAAGGACACCACAGTGATCAAGGTCCAGACCAGACAGACTCGACGCCCCGAGTTGGGTGACAAGTTCTCGTCTCGTCACGGCCAAAAGGGTGTCGTTGGTATCATTGTTGAGCAGGAGGACTTGCCCTTCTCTGACAGTGGTCTGAGCCCCGATATCATCATGAACCCTCACGGTTTCCCGTCTCGAATGACTGTCGGTAAGCTGCTCGAGTGTTTGACGGGCAAGGCTTCTATCGTTCATGGTCGTCCTGACTACGGCTTCGGTGATGCTTTCCGCTCTCACCCGCTGGAGGAGATGAGTCAGGTACTTGTTGACCATGGATTCTCTTGGGAGGGCAAGGATTACTTCACATCGGGTATCACAGGAGAGCCTCTGGAAGCATACGTCTTCAACGGACCTATCTACTACCAGAGACTCAAGCACATGGTGCAAGACAAGATGCACTCTCGATCTCGAGGTCCTCGAGCCATCCTGACACGCCAACCCACAGAAGGTCGTTCGCGAGACGGTGGTCTACGTCTGGGAGAAATGGAACGTGATTGTCTGATCGCCTACGGTGCTTCCCAGCTTCTGCTGGAACGACTCATGATCAGCTCGGACGGCACAGAGATTGACATTTGTCAGCAGTGCGGTCTGTTCGGATACAAGGGTTACTGCCACACATGCAAGAGCACGAGGGAGGTGACCAAGATGACGATGCCGT
Source organism: Fusarium sp. MBC 119 (assembly GCA_030411635.1). Lineage (NCBI taxonomy): Eukaryota > Fungi > Ascomycota > Sordariomycetes > Hypocreales > Nectriaceae > Fusarium > Fusarium sp. MBC 119. Next base: position 359,451 of record JAPERM010000123.1, read on the forward strand.
ACGCAGCAAAGCTGCTTGTGCAGGAACTTATCAGTATGAATGTTGGAGTACGACTCCAGATGGATGACGAGTTTCCCCATCCGAGGTAATGGGGTTACGAAATGTAGATATGCATGAGAATGGAGTTTTGGAACTTGTATACCTTACACATAGCATAGTCATTTAAAGAGGTATTTAGGTAGTTAGAGGTATTACATGGTTTGCTTAAGGTCTGTGTCTATGTGTGTATTTACAGTAGCAGTTCGTTCCCTTAATCTGCCATGATCCATCCCATCGCAATATAATTAATTATTGTACACATTTCAGCAGTTATTTTCTGTGCTACGGCACACTACCGCTTAGGCATTGCTATTGGCGTTTCACCTTTTGAACCTTTATAGACTTTAACCCTCCCATCGTAACCTCAAACTCAATTGCTCCGTGTAAGCCTTGACCCGTCGAGGCCGTATGGGGCGCAAAGACAACTTTCATCCACCTTCGCCATCCTCTGAGTGTCGGGGCCGCCAAGTCTGAGTCGTCATCTGCAGTCAAAGGCGCCGCTTGCCTGATACGACCATAAACGGGACGCTTGAACAGTGCAACTCGACAAGCAATCTGCGTTGACCACACAAGACCCAAGCTGGGCGTCTTGAGCGAGTAAGAGGCATGAGGATCATCACCCCAGCCCGTAAACCAACGCTGCTGATGATCGAGCATCAAAGCAGGCAGTGGAGGAGGACCATCGGGATCTTGCAGGGCAAAGGGTAATGATGATGAAGGCGTGCTGGGTAGATTCGTAGATGAAGGGGGAGGCATACTTCTTGAAGCTAGGGGACTCTCATAGACGACACCGCTGCTTCTAGGGGGTGCATGTCGCGGAGTAGAGCTGGAGGAGAAACGATCGGCGACTTGATTGGCGACGACAACGGCGAGATTATGCCTCCGAGCGAGGTCGCGGAGAAGGGCGCCTAGACGAACGAGTTCAGCGCTTCGAGCGGCCATATTAGAGCCGTGAGAGCCCTGACGCTCAAACTCGGCGCGATAGTTGGCGGCCACGGAGTCGAGGATGATAAGACCGATTCTGTGACGGGATAGAAGAACAGGGACCTGAAACTCTAGGATGTGATCCTGGGTTTCTAGATCTGGCGTAACAGCGCTGTGAATGGCATCGAGTGAAGGTCGAGAGTCTGGGTCGTCATATTGTTGTATGATAGGGTTGGAATTAAGCATTTGTGCAAGGCGGCTTGTGGCGAGAGCAGCTTCAGTTGAGATGTAGAGAGCTTCACGGCCGAGACCATGAGGAGGAGGGAGTTGAACGGCGAGACAGAGAGATAAGAGAGCCTGGGTCTTTCCAGCGCCGCTTTCACCAGTGAACTCGGTCACGACACCGACGGGCACGCCGCCTCCCAGCGCGGCATCGAGGCCATCGTCAAGGGTGCTGATAACTCTTGCCTCTAGCTCCGGTTCCGGGGTAGACTCTGGATTAGGCTCTGGACGTAAAAGCGGTTGTTCTGGGGCGAGATCATCAGATAGTGAAGCCTGTATAGCTGCTATCAGGCGCTTGAGATCGAGGATGGGGAGGCGCGTCTGCTTGGCGATGTCGGCGGGATGAAGAGTGAGAAGGTCTGTTGTTGTGAGAGCGTTTTGCTCAATGGTAGGGAGAAGAGCGGCGAAAGGGCGGAGGGGAAAGGAGGGGAGAATCTGGAGGAGGTCTGTCATGAGGACGATGGTTGATGAGACATGGGTGTGTGTTTGTGAGGGTGTAAGTGAATGTGGGTGGTGTTGAGGGTGTGAATCAAGGGGACGAAATACGTCTGAGTATCGTGGTTTAAGAGCCTACTAATCCCTTTTGAGCTCCAGCTGAGATATTGAAAGTAATTAATATCTTGCACTCTTTACAAAGACGCTTGTTCTCTAGATACTCTGGTTGATTGTCTAAGGTATATGACGAAAGTGACAATGTCGTTGCACGGCACGCGTTAAGTGACTGCGATAGACGCGGTTAGATACATGACGCGCTTAACTGGCTGGCAAGCCACAATGTGAGAACGCCACACATAGTACTTCAACTACCAATGTCTTCACTCTATGGATGAATTGAATGAGTCTCAGTAGGTTCATGAATAAACAGACTCATCTCTATAACAAATTTAACCTCGACTATCATAGCCCTCCAAAGATTTGGAAGTTGATCCTGTGGATCAGCGCTTAGTCTTAAGAAGAACAATGAGTGACTTTTCATTTCTTTATATCAGAGTTGCTTGAACATCAATGGTACATTTATGAAGGGTAACATGGTAAGTAACTTCTCTTTGCATCTCTTGAGGTGATGATGCACCTATATGAAGTAAGAGCAGCAGACTGTCTGTGTGGACGGCAAAATGAGAGCATAGACCAATCACTCAATCAACTCTCTGGCTAAAACAGAGGTAACTAGACCACTTAAATCGGCTTTCTTCCTATCCAATGATTGACAAGAGTACTCCTATTGAAAGACCTTTGCGGTGTGGACCTTTGACGGATCCACAGGTGCAGAAACAATTTTCAACCCCATCGGTCACTCAGGGCAGTAAAAGATATCAGTTTTCTTGAGACGACAAATGCCATTTGAGAGAGGGAGTTACGAATACCGTAGTATTACAGAGAACTCTTTGGTATACCGTGATCGATACCACATTACAACAGCAAATCACAAGAGGAAAGGATGCAGACATTCACATTCACATTCACATTCACATCCACATATATAAAACAACAAAGTTCAGCCAGGAAACCATATTCTTAATCTTGATCATGAAATTGGAATTACTTTTGATTCCATTTTTTGTGCTACCAAATAAGGTTCCTGACTCCCCAGAGTCCAAGCATGCAGTGCCAAAACCAGACCCTCCCAAATCGCGAGTACAACCAGACAGCCGTGTTGCGAAAACAATCGTTCCAGCCAGCTCCCAAAGGGGGCGAGCTGTTTATCGGTATCGCCACAGGGACAGGGTGTTGTGGCGCTTCCAGGTCTTTCTGCGGCCAGCCTGGGTCTTGTTGTAGCGGTGGCCCTTGTTGAGACCACGGGACTTCTTGCCGGTGGCGGTGAGACCGCGAGCCTCACGGTGCTTGTGCACAGGGTTGACGATCCAGTTGATACGGGGGTCGATGCGGATGGCCTTGTGCTGGGGGTCGACAAGGATGACCTCGTAGTACTTGTAGGTAGAGTCCTGGTTGATCCAGTAGGAGTTGAGGACTCGGAGGTTAGCGCAGCGGCGGCCGACACGCTCCTCAGCGGTAGCCTTGAGGGATCGCTGGTACTTCAGCTGGTTGATACCCTGGTTGGTGGGCTTGCCTGTTTGACGTTTGTATTAGAAACCAACATTCCTCTGCTCAATCGAGAGAAAACGTACCGTAAGTGGCACCCTTAGGAGCAGGGCGCTTGCGGCCACCACGGCGGACACGGACGCGGTAGATAACATAGCCCTGCTTGGCCTTGTATCCGAGACGGCGAGCCTTGTCCAGACGGGAAGGGCGAGAGGCGCGGTGGATGACGTTCAATTGACGGAGCTATATTGATGCACTCTCAGCAAATGTTCAACGAGTGTATAGCAGAGACGGGGTTAAAATCAACCCGCTTCATCTCGAGTTCTCATCGCTCATGTCCATGCGTACACATTGTTTCAAGAATGTGTTGATTCGTCGTTGAGAATTTTCTTCCCAGTGCCGAGAATTGAAACGCACAAAAATCGACCGCATCGGACATGAGTGAGAAAACAAGAGAGCGAGAGCAGGTTGGCCGCCGTCCACAGGAGAGAAATTGGTGCATATTTTGTGTTTGGTGGTTTAACGTACTTCCCAGCAGCGAACTCGGAGGAGGAAGGCAACGACATCCGACTGCTTCTTCTTCTGAAGCTCTTCGACGTACTTGAGGGCACCCATCTTGGCTGTTGTCGGGCGAAACGGCAGAGGTTAGCGAAAGAGCGGCTTGGAGAGAAATGAAAGCGAAAGGTTGCAGAGAGAAAGAATACTCTGGAATGGAGCGAAGGAGGGGGAATGGGGGTACACGTACCGGCTTGTGTCGAGGTATCCTGCCTGGTTAGTTTGAGGAGTGTCGAGATTTCTCACGAGAAGGAAAAGAGCAACTCGACAGAAGTTTTTTTAGGGCAGGAGTTTGTGGGCAGAAGCACTCTGTGGGTTGCGCTTGCCCTGGTTTGGCTTAGTTTCTAAGCGACTGCCCCTCAGCCCTCGCTCGCTCTGTCCCTATCATTCTGGCTGAGTCAGCGCATGCTCTTCACCGAGACTGGTCTGTGCGCTCGCTGATGTTTTCGGTGAGTTCGCAACACACCGAAGATGTTTGCACGGTAGCCGACACAGTGAGATTGACGTTCATAAAAGGGATCTGGTATAACATCTCTACGCACCCTTTAATGCTCTTTGACCTCAGTACAGATGCCCAAAGCATAGCCATTGCTTCGGGGCTCCAAAGCCATCAATAAACTCCCCATGTACCGTAATCCCAGACGTTGACACCGTTGACCCATCGACGCTGGACTACTCCTCGACCGGGAGTAGTCTCAAAACCTCAGTAAACGCCTTCAACTGACCCTGCGCAACTTTTCCCCATGTTTCATCAGACATCTTTAGCAGTGCCTCCTCAATCAGATCCCACGCCACATTTTCAATGCCCGTGGCGCTTTCAGCAGGTTTGGCCGGAAGTCCGTGTATGTCAGGCATAATGACATGGTTGATGATCTGTGAAGACATCTCCAGACCATGCTGGCTCATCTCATCCAAGTCTTTGGCGTCTTGCTCCCAGCGCATCCACGCCGGGGCTCTGATGTCGGTATCGTGTTTGACCAGTGCATCATAAGCGTCGACGTGACCTTGCAGTTCGTCGAGAGCCTTTAGCATCAGCTGCGGGTAGCTTTGGGTATTCTTCCTCTGTAGAGCTGGCGAAGAACTCATCCAGGGCAGGACACAGGAAAGCTCCGAGGAAAGGTTTTTCGTCAGTACATCGCCGTCGACTCGGGGGCTATACGTGTTAGCAAATTGATTGAATGGGGAATTGGGACATAACGTACAGGCGTGCCTTGATCTCGCTGTCGATGGATTTGACAAGGTCGCTCCCTTGTTTCTGAATCTGCTTCTTGGCATCACTTGCAAGCACCTTTCGTTTCTTCTTGGAAGAGCCGTTCCCCTCGCTCGCAGCGTTTTTGCCTCTTCGTTGGTTCGTTGCACCCGTAGCGGTCTTTCTCGGGGCCCGGGCCGTTGTCTTCGGGGCTGCATCTTCGTCACCGTTGCTCTCTGCTTAGGCCTTAGCTAAGGCGAGCCGTAGTGTGCATCTGTTTGATCTCACCAGTGGCTGATGCCTTTCTCTTTCGCGTTCTTGGGGGCATGTTGAGTAGGTGGGTGGATGTTGCTGCAGAAGTAAAGGAGAAATGCGCAAAAAGAGTGTTAAAAGGAGTGAGTATGATTTGGAGAGGATTCTTGATCTAGCTGTGTACCAAACCGATTGAGGGTGAGAGTAAGGTGATCTTCTGAGTGTACGGGTCGGTTGTCATTCAAGGAAGGAGTGGAAGGTTGCCAACCCGATCTCGCTCCTCCTCCCAGAGGCAGCCACGACGGGAGTCACCCCAACCACACACTACCAGCATTTTCGTATCAAAAGATAATCAAACGCTTTGTTACATGCCTATATGACTTGGAATAATGCGTTTCTTCCCACTTCTATGTCTTCACTTTGCAGACAGCAGATACAAGCAGAACCTTGAGCTCCAATTTAATCTATCACATAAAGAGTCTCTCTCATTTTCGTGCCTCAAACCAAAGAACCCCTCAGAAGCAAACCCAACTATTGCACGAAGAAGCAAACGAGTAAAGGAAGTCTTTGTCATACATGAGTCCAACTATATCGCCCAAAACATGTCCCTTTTTTGATCGCATATTAGTTACAGCCGTAAATGCGAGGCCCTCGGGTCTTTCTGTCTATAATCTCAGCCTGTAAAAGCAAAATCCATGCCATCGAAGTCATTCGTCTTTCCCTCCCCCTACTCCCTGTCGTGAAAACGGCCGTTGGATCATGGATCCTGAGCAAAGCGTTGGTGAAATGTAAAAGCAGCTATTGAACAATCTCATAATACTCGACTGTCGAATGAGAATTGCCGGTAAACGCCAAGAAAGATAAAAAAGGAAATGATGAAATTCTCATGCGCGAAACCGAAAACACACAAGTATGTAACCACACCACAAGCCACTTGGGCGGCTGGTTCTGAATATGATAGTCTGGGTCGTTGACACCATCACCTAGACATCAGCTTTTTTTTCTTCGGAATAGAATCTGCTATAATATGTCTTGATGTAAAGGAGTGGAACGAGAAAAGCCTTCTCAAGGTCGCCAAACGTATGTGAAGACACACATTAATGAGTGTTGAGTGACAAGCCCTGGAATGATCCCACCCAGTCATTCTGAGGACCCAGAGGTGAGGTGGCTTGAGTGTGAGGTGCCGGGCTTGGTCCCGACTGGGGGTTTGGGAATCGCTGGCGCATAGATTGGTATTCTCCCAGCTGAGGGACTCCTCCAGGATAGCCCTCCATTGCGGGGACACCTCCACCACCGTAGCCAACGTTGCTTCGGGGGTTACTGAAAGGACTACCAAACTGCCCGTAGGGGTAGTTGGAGGGAGGATAGCCTGAGGGCTGCGCGAGACGACTTTCGTTGCCAAAAGGCTGGCTGAAAGTCGGGCGGTATCCGCGACCATCTCTGGCTCCAGCAGTGAAAGCGGGCGCCTGATGAGGCTCTTGACTCTGCTGATTCTGGCGCCGGTCACCGCCGCCCGCACCGCGGTTCGTGTTGACTGCACCAGGGCCGATGCCGCTAGGGGCCTGAATGCCAAGAGTTGGACTGGCGAATGAGGCTGGGTTGATAGCAGACATCCAAATTCGGGTCTTGTAAATCTTGAACAAATCGGTGACAAGCGAGTTGAAGTTAATGTACGAATCAGCGAAATAGTAAAAGGTCAACTTCTTCCAGTCCCTGTAATAAAGAAGATTAGATGGTTCAAACTGGTAGGCGATCCAGAACACTCACATCTGAAATTCAGCGTCGAGAATTTCCATGTTAAGGCCATGCTCCTTGACCTTTTGCATACAAACGCGCTTCGCCTTTGCCTCTTGGCCTTCCTTGTCCCGCAAGGCATGCACTTCATGGCTCTGGGCAAGACGCTTGATAAGCTTGGGTCGAAGTTCGCCGGCGTTAGGCTCCTGCGCATGGTGCTGGCTTGGGGGTCCCATGCCTCCAACCGCACTTCCCTGGAGACCGGTGGAAGAGGCGAGAAGACCTCCGCTGGTTCCATCCTGCGCAGCAGCAGCACCCTGGGAGTACATCATGAGCCACTTGTACTGCTCCTCGGCATAGTGCTCCTTTAGATCCTTAGCAGTCTGCCAATCGACGTTGTCCTTTGCAACAGTTCCCAAGTCAGTGCCGCGATCAGCCTCAACGATGACCAAATCTCCTGGTTTGACAGTGAGACCAGTTCCCTCTTGAATGTAGAACACATCAGCTCTCGCACACTTGAACAGCACGATGTGCAAGAGCTGGTTGTGACGAGGTTGGGCAATGCTGTAGACGTTGCGATGAGGAGATGGCGCGCGATTCCCATAGGGGTTCGGCAGTCCGTAAGGAGATGCGTATTGATTGGCGAACCCAGTCTGATACGCATTTCCGATGTTGGCAGCTCCACCAAAGTATTGGCCTGCTGTTGCATACGTTAGCTAATGATCCAGTGCAAACCTCAAGATTGTGCACTCTGACTTACCATGAGCAGCAGCTCCAAATGCGGCAGGGTCAGGATACCCAGAGGGGTACTCTTGAGATTGCTGCATATCCATTACGGAAGGCTCGAGTGCGGAATCGGGTATAGAGCTGATAGATCCTTGGCGAGTTGGCATGTTTGCGAAAGAATGTCGTCTGCTCTGAGAGATGTCTGAAGCAGGAAATCCGAGAGAACTTGACCACAGTGCCTTCTTGAGGTTGGCGTTGTCAGCCTTGCGATTGTCGCCAAACGGAGAGCGCAAAGACCCCGGTCCAAATTCACTCATCCGCCGATTCATTGCCCGTTTGGCCAACATATCGCCAGATTCGTTTGCTTCATCAAGCTCATCAATAGCGTAATCAGATTCCTCCGGGACAGTTTCCCGGAAAGAATAGCCGTTTCCAGCATACGAAGACCCAGTAGCTGCGCGAGGTCTGATGCGTGCATTGTACTGTGTTTGCTGCTGACGAAGGATCGCGTTTTCACGGGCCAACATCTCGATTGTTTTGGCATCCGACGAGTTTTGGTGGAAGGAATTTTGCAAGGATTCAGTCGGGCTTTCATCGTCGTCATCCTCAACTTCCTTGACCTTCCCAAGCATTGTGCCATCGTTCGCCATCTCACTCAGCATACTGGGGCGCGAAGGACGATGCTGAAGTGCGGGGTGACGAGCACGGCCTAAAATGGCCGAAGAGCTCATGGCAGGTGGAGCGGCCGTCGTCTCAGGATCTAGCTGCCCAACAGAATATGACTGCGACCTGTATGTTTTAGGAGTAGGGTGGAGTGGAATGGCGAAAGGGATCTGAGAGTTAGGTCCGGGATCGCGCGAAACAGGAGATGTTTGTATCTCGGAATTGAAGAATGAGTTCCCACCACCCGGGGGCATGGTTGAGGTAGGCGAAGGCAGAACTTCGCTGAGCCTCGCAGGAGGGTCTTTGCGATCCGAATTCCAAATTCCTGTACCCCATGGAAAGGTAGGCGCGCCTGCTGGTCGACCCATCACAGATGACGCCGAGTGAGATCCCCACGCCCCTGCACCAGTCTCACCAGAAGGCGTACTGGGGTGAGAAGTAGTTGGTGACATTGAGCTGCTAGCAAAGGATCCTTTGCGAGGTCGGCCCAAGGTTTGAGAGGTTTCGTTCAACCACGATGGTCGCCGAACAGGTTTTGGCGGTTGAGATGTGGACTGTGCAGTTACTTGCGCGGATTCGTGGCGGTGGTCGCCTTCGTCGTCTGAGCTAGCGAGAGCTTCTGAATCTGGAGTAGATGTCCTCGCATGTAACTTGTCAAGAAGAAGTGACTGGTTGTTGCCTGGGGCCGTAGGATGAGATCCTTGGCCAAGTCTGGAAGACGGACCTGTTTTAAGCGGACCTGAGCTCATCGTCCAGGACAAACACTGCCTGAGTTCTAATCTGGAACGGCAGAGGCAGGTGGTTGATAGCGGTTTGTTAATTGAGAGTTTTGAATTTACGCCCGTAGAACGGCAAGGTGGAATAAATTTGTAGACTGTAGAGAATTCTTCTGAAGAATGAATAGAAACGAAACTGCAAACGGTTAGCTGACTAGTCTCATGATGAGTGCTGGGTGCTGCTTAAGAAACAGCAGATAAGCGGCTCTGTGACACTGGCCAAACAGAGTGGAAAATGAGATGCAGACAGTCGCAGTGAGAGATAGGTCCAGGTACATGGACGACAACCTGGAATATGAGGCAAGAGCTCGGTCAAAGCAAGACAAAGATTGACTGCAGTTGCAATGGTTTCACTTACCAGAGATGTAGATCTCACGTATATCTAAAGACTATGCCGTCACACGTGCCAAATTCTAAATCGTTAAAACAGAAGAAACGGAAAGAAAGAAATATTGATGCTGTAACTAGGGCCGAGGAAATGTGGTCTCGTGAAGTGGCGAATCTGGATCTGTCGCAAATATGTAGGCGATATACCAGATGTTCGTGCGGCGTGAGCCAAGGTGGTCGATTAGTGTGAATGAAGGCGACAGAATATCTAAACACCAGCGCGTCTAACCCAAGGCGCAAATAGAAGATTCAGGTTGTCGGATAAGAGTCAAGGGCGCAGGTAGGCACCCATTCGTGAGTAAGAGTTGTGGAGGGAACTGGTGTAAGCGGGTAGAGAGGTCCAATGCTGTAGCGACAAAGGAGACTTAATCGTGGCCCATTGTCAGTGAAAAGCTCGCAAGCAGGCGCGCAAAGTCCGACACCAAGAGAGTGACGCGGGGTTGGCGCTGCAATAGGAGCGGCAACGAGGCAAGAGACGCGGCGGCGGTGGCGAACAGTTAGCGATCACAAGGCCAGTGTCTTGACTCTCAACTCTCAGTCTGCGTCGACCACGATAACGTCAACAGCAATGTGGGAAATAGGTTGACGAGAGGTGGTTGATCGCGAATGATGACGGCGGGCACACGGTGTGCAAGTCGAATGAGGGAATGGGGAGACACCGAGAGAGTTTGCGAATTGCAGTCGGAAGGCGGGGGGAAGGACAGCGGCGCGCTGCAAAGAGATGGTAAGTGGATAAGAAAGGTGGAAGAGCGTGGTAGGAGGATGATTTATGTCGCGTGTCGCGGAGCAGCGTTGCAGTGTGCCGTGCTGTGTCGCGGGTCGATTGTTGCTTGTCGTGGCTGCTACTGCTGTTGGGCTTTGCGATGCAATGCGATGGATGCAATGCGCCGAGTGCTCAAGTTGTGTCGAGATGCGGTTGCCACACGAGACCAGGTTCTAAGTGGTGCTGAAGAGAGTCGCGGGCGGTATGAACCTCCAGCTAATACTGCCGTTCCTCTGCGGGTACTAGGGTGGCGCGGGAGCTTTCAATGGGGAAAGCTGGTAGGCGGCGCAGCAGGGGAGGGGGTCCTTGCTGTAAGCGTACCGTCGCGAAAGGTTGGCTGAAGAGGAGGGAAATTGACCTGGAGTCGTAACAACCCTTTATGATGAATGAAAGCGTGTGGAGCGAGCAGAAAGTTGTGGAGAGTACCGAAGTGGGGAGAGGAGAGCCGTACCATGTAGAGGCACAAGAACGAAGAGATCCGGGATGGAACACAATGAGGAGACTGATGTGATCTTCTGATCAGGGGACTGGCCTGGCTGAGGGGTAGGCGAGGCAGGAGACTCTCTGTCCCTAGTCTATTTGCCAGCCAAACCTGGAGAACGATGCGTTAGCGAGAGCCCTAGAGCAAGGTACCGATACATCTAGTGACCAGAGCTTGCTTGCGGAAAGCTTGGGAGTCTCAGTGGCTCGAGCACCACGAGCACCACGAGCTACATATTGAGCACAGTGGAAAGATGGTCGGGGAATCAAGACAATCAATCATACCTGTAAAGTCTTTGGAAATGGCTGTAGAAGATCAAATGGCTGATGTTGTTGAAGAACCAAGGACGCGATATCGATTCGGTAAGATGGTTGATTTAAGGCGCACGTCGGCGCATTCAAGGTACAGCAGGGTAAGATATGTAGCTGCGACGAGCGGTGGTCTCAGAATGGCGGCGGGGACCCGACGATGATCTGGGGAGAGCTACTAGTTCGGTAGCGGTAGCGTTAGCTGGGCGATTACTTTGTCGCCTCGGCAGCCCGGTAGTCGACGCTAAGATATTTGGCCCAAGGCATACGATGACCTCGAAGCTCTGTAGGCCAGGCTGGATAAGACCCAAAGAGATGATTGAATGAGAGGGGGCAACACGATATTGATATGCTTTTCCCACGAGAGAGGGGTCCTCGAGAGATGGTGTCAGCCAAGTGAGGGTGATACAGCAACGGGGTGGTGATGGTTGAAGCTTGCAAGGTAAGGTAAGGCAAGGCGGAGAGAATGGATGGATGGATTGGAGGGTGGATGAGACTTCCAATTCAAGAATGGATGCGGAGGCAAGACAACCTGATGAGATGACACTGTTTGGCTGGGGTAATGGGGCATCAGGGCACTGGCGGGTTGGCAGGAACCAGCGAACGATCCAATAGAAGTTTTTGGGTTACCTCGACTCAACTGTCACGGTGGGCTAATGTCTGTGTCTGTGTCTATGTCCATGTACAGCTACGATAGTTGGTGGTCGTGGTCGTGGTCGAGGTCAAGAGAATGATGCCCCTCATGAAGGTAAGGTAAAGTAAAAATAAGATGGGCCTAGACTTAGACCTAGACACGCCTCTTAGGTTAGTGCCACTGCCATCCACCACTGATCTCCCCCAGGACGAGGCAGTTGGACCCTGGAAAAGGGAACGAGATGTTCGACTACCGGTAGGTGAATAGTGACTGGTATCCTTAACTTGTTGGAGAATATAGATACCCCTGGACTATTCAGGCAAAGTAGCTTGTGAGGGTTTTCCTAGATACGTGGGTAATTTAATAGGTCAGGCAATTGATGTTGGATGCCCGCGAGCTTTCAATAGGGTCTGGTCTAAGCTTCAAGAACCATCAGGCCATTGGACTAAACGCCCGGTAATCGTCGATGAAGTGCTGCTTATTTCTGTAGGTGCCCTTTACTGGCACCTGCGGATCTTGGCTTGGCTGTCCGGGCATAACGAGGTTGGCAGGCTCGTGATGTAGAGTATCAATGGGGGCTGGCCTGGCTGGGGCTCGACGCGCAGAGAGCCCTGGGTTTCGTTGCATGCATCAACCGCATTCGCAAGGGAAAAGCGCCTCTGACGTGATGCTCTCTGGACAACTCCCACTCACACCAATTGAGCAACCAAAGTGTCAAGAGGGTATGGGCGGCTCCTGAAGCTACAGTACAAAAGAACACCACCAAAGACGGACACTTTTTGATGGTGGATGGTCCGCATGATGGATAGCAAGGTGGAGCAGGACAGACAGAACAATAGAAGTCTTGTACTGGTAGTATTGCTGTTCAATTTGGCTTGATATAGATTTCACAGCTACCTTACCAAGAAGCTGTCGTACAACAACCTAGTCTAACATGCATCATCATATCGGAGATGCTGATGCAATGATATCTGAAGTTCAAAGGCCTGTCCTGGCCTGGCCTGATGGTAAGTGAGTGGTGTGCATGTCCCTTCACCTCCCTGTACTTACAGGGCTTTGGATCCAAGTTAGACGCAGTTACAGTGAAAGCGGATTGGACGCTCCACACGGGCATCCGATATGCTAACTCGGAAGAAGCTTCATCGGCCCCACCGATGTACCCCCCGACCAACCGAACATTGAGTTGAGTATCAGAGCATCCATGGATCACATCAGGTGAATTGGTATGAGCGACGTTCAGAGGAAACAGGATGCCGAGGACGACGTAACGTAATGATACAATGCCTCTATCTTTGCATGTACATACTATATCCATGCCCGGGGAACAGGAGATTCAAACATGAAGACTCGACCTCGACTTACAAAGACCCCGCCAACACTGGGTCCCAATGACGGTGCCTCTGGTAATACCCCTCGGCAAGTCTTTCAAATTGACAAACACGAGCGTCATCGTGTGTAGTAGCTCAACCAAACCCAACTATCGTGTCATGTCCTCGTGACCTGGCTTACCAGGATAGACCCATTGGTAATGCGATCCAAGGGACTCCCGGATCAAGATCGACTCTGCTTAGCTCTAAGGTAGGTTCGACTCCGCTTTTTAGCTTCTACTTTAAGGTAGGTAATTCGAGCTTTCTTACTTGCTGCTGCTCACGTCACTTTCCGGAGCTCTTGAACTGCTTGACTTTCATATGATGATCAACAACATGAGACTGAGCTCTTTGTGTGAAGCTAGGGATAGCTCTTGACAGTAGATATTGCAACCCACGCACTGACTATCATGAAGCGACTCTGTCGTATGTTGGTGTTTTTCTATCAGCATTAGATTCAATACATAATATCACTTTACAAGAAAGGTCTAACTCGGAATTGAGTTTGGTTCCAGCGCAAAATATTACCCCGTGACTGAACCATACCTCAATGGCTTCAATTGTCAACATCCATGCAATTCTGCCACTCTCAAAGGACGTTGAAGCCAGTTTTCATGCATGTTCTAACACGACACAACATGAGGTTTTCCAGGACCATGCCGTAATGAAGTCAATACGCTATGCGGCCCGCTTCTATCAAAATGTCGATCTCACGAGTAACAACGATCATCGCTTTTTATTCGTTTCTGCGGCCCAGATCTGTACTCTATTGGGGTGAAAGTGCATCTTCATTCAGTGGACCATAGCTCAGGTACTGTAGATCGTCTCCATAGTGAGCGTACTCAACTTCTTTGTATTCTGCAAGGGTCTTGTCTTGTGTTGATCTTGACAATATTCTTCTCATTCGAGACATTGTAAAGCTGGCTGCACCGCGGCTGCAACACGTCACGCGCCATCGCACAGCAATCGACGTTACGTAGTGAATGCTTAGTATGGTAAACCCGTATCCGAGATTTGATCACATACAAACATTGAGGGTAAAGGAAAATAGGCTATTGCATGAAAGAACATGGGCCGAGCGTAGTAGTCCTACAGACAGGGCCCATAGAAGATACATTGATATTCAGATCTAGATTCAACTACCTTGTTGGAAGTGTCTATGACATCGCTGAACAATGGGGAGCTAATATTGAAAAGATACCGGTCAAGGTCTCATCGTCGCAGCGAACGAGAACTATGGAGTTGTTTCAGGCTCGACGGGTATTGGATCATAGCAGAATGAAGAGGCTTCTCTAGGTTGGTACGACCGATTGAAGCTACAGTTTCAAGCAGGTCATGTTCGCGTATTGCAACTAACGATAGACCCTACGACAAGTATATACCGAACTCGCTCTACCCATCAATGAACATCGTCAAAGGTTTCCTGTTGATGTTGCCTCCGAGCGAGCGTACGGCCGAGAACGCGTCTGGTGTCGTCAAGATCTGGTTGCTATTGACCCTCCATAATGTTACCCGTGTTGTATACGTTCAATTAATCGTCATCATTGCAGATCATCATTTGTGTTGCGATTTTACCACTCTAACAATTATTGTTACAATCCCCTTCAGATCTTCTTAGGACTTTCGTCCCATCTTTTTGCTCATCATCTTTGTTCGCCATTAGACTCTCAATTTTGTAAGATTATTCAGCTCATGTAGTACTCTTCCCCTTGATTTGAGTTTGCTGGATTTTTGGCGGCTACGGAGACAATGTGGTTACCCTTCAAGTGATATTTCGTTCTGCCAAGTCACTTATGAGGATTGGTGTAAGCCTTCCATTCAAGTTTGCCACTCATTCCTTGCCTTCTGGAAGCTTAGTCGGACTCCACGTATGCTCTTCATTGAGAATGTACGATAGGGCTTGGGTTTGTGGGAGCTCATGAGGATTTCGAAGCGCTGAATCTCATATCTGCATGGCTTGCAGCCAGCTTCTGAGTCGGAGTAAATGTTAGAGGCGAAGTGTTTTGAATATCGTGAGGACTTTCTGCTGAAACCATGGAAACGCCCGTTCTTATAGGGCTCTATAAACCTAAACGTCAAAGGAGTCTTTAACTGTCTGCTCTGTTCTGCTAGCAGCGCCTCGGTGCTTTGAAATGGCCTCAGCCCGGATATTACAGAATCATGTCTGAACATGCCAGGAAAGCAAGCATCGAATGATTGTAAGTCGAGTATCTTGGAGTTTTATGTGTAATAGAAGTTTGTCTAGTATACACGTATGCAATCACACTCATGCATGATGGATCAAGATACTGGGTAGCCCTGATCCTGGCTTATAGAATGAGTACGTTGTCTTTAAGCTCATACTTCTTAATTCATTCATCTTTGCTCACCTCTTTGGTCCTTTTTCGTATCCTCTCGTTCTCTCCATCCAGCATTCTTCCCTCTCACCACAAGCCAACAGGGTGGCTTGTCCCGGTAAGATGTTAACACTTCTTAGTATGCATCGAATATATCAAGAATCCCTACTTGCGCACTCTGATGAGAGAAATTCACGACGAAAAACTATAGCCGATCGCTCTGGCCTTGCTCGATTGAAGATACCTTCAAAATCAGTACTTTATGACCAGCAGCTCTCTGGGAGTCTAGAAAACACCAATGTACCAGTCTTGAAGATGAGAGATCAGAACCTCGGTGTCCCCAAGTATATTCACTCATCGTAAAGATTTGGTATTTCAGGGCCTGCGGATTGAAGAGGTTGAACTCTGCATATCATTGCTTGAATTTGAGAGAAATCATATTGCATTCAGCTCATATCCTGCCTTATATCTGTCCTCTCTGATTGATCTTTCCATTGTTCGGCCGTTCGACCCAATCTCTGCCATTTTGGTCCGAGCAACAATGATCTTCTGCACAGCCTCGCATGGCTGGGTTGGTTGATGATCCTGAGATATGAGAAAGGAAGCTCCCCATCAAGCCGGGAGCACCAAGCCCCATCCTTCAAAGTCGTTCTTTTATGAACAGTAGGATCGAGGATCAAGTGGGTATGCACACGTCCGAGATTGGGTGACTTGGGTTCGACCGAATGCTGTGTCTTAAATCCTGTATTGGAGAATAAGGTCGAGTTCGCTTCATAGCCTTCTTGCGGCTACCATTCAAGCCCCAAGGCATGTATACATTCGAGTTCAGTGGTGTGTATTCGTAACTTCGTAAATCTTAGGTCCGGGTCAAAAGAGTTGTATATTTTATTCTCCAACTGAGATGACCACATCGCCTTTGCATCTGCCATATGAGCAACACTCTGACGCATCCATGTCGCCTTTGAGAATCGCATCGACCTTCGACTGAGAAATTCGTTAGCTTGGGAGGTATTTCTTGGTAGATAGTACTTACATCAGGGCACGGCCCGTTTGGAGAAATTGAAGACTGTACAACAGGATATGCTGTGGTCATGGCAGCAAAAGCAGCCAGAAAGAAGGTGCACCACTTCATTTCGATGGTATAGATGAAGAAAGGAAGTAAAAATCGGTGAGAGAGTGACAAAAGGAACGAATGACAGTATCTCAGTTGAGGTAAGGTAGTACTAAAGGAAAGGATCTCGAAAAGGTCGCAAACGGAGGGGAAGTTGGATTCGGAGGATCTTGGCTCGGTTTATATGGCACGAGTACCTTGGCATATCTCATGCTTGGCCATATCGCAAGGGAGAAGGAACGGGGCCGAATTAATTATTGATCGCACCTTCTTTCGGAAAGCGGCATGTTGCAAGCAGTCCATGAGTGGAGTGTGGAACTGGAGACTGGAACTGGCGTGCAACTGCCAAGATCGAGCAAGGCGCACCTTGTCATCTTTGCATCCGGTCCTTACATTAATGAAGTGCCCAGCTCTCAACCCGCAAACGATGGACTTGACAGGGACAGTCCACCTTGAGTGCGTGCACTAATGCAGGTACGGGACAGGTCCCACCTGCGTCATATTCCGGGGGTCACATTGGCTGATGGAACTTCATTATCGACTGTAATCGTCTATCATCTTCGTATTCTCATCTGCCGAAAAAGTCTTTTTGGGCCTTGTCTGTAATACCTTCTCCTAGCTTTTAACCATGGTAGGTCTTAATCCCACGACCAACCAGTAGCCAGTGTGAGCACAGCTTGCCATAAGCACCTATCTTGAGACAGGAGAACAATGCCGAGACCAACGTCGTACTTGGAAGAATGCGACACATTTCCGGCATTCTAGTGCTCAATAGACAGGTCCAGGCTTTCAGAGAGACATGCAGGCCAGAGTGGAAGGAAAAGAAAAGTGAACAGGGTAGCGTGTGGGACTGTCAACTAAGGTTCACCCTGGCTAATAAGACAAGACAATCGACAATTAAGACAATAAGCGGCATTCCTAGCGTTGCCAGAGCATTGTTTACAGTCTTTCGGCTCAGCCCTACGCTTTCCCTGTATTACAGTACCTGGTTGGTGTTTTTGACTAGGAAGTGCAAAACAATTACATCAATAGATTCACTATGCTCTCAATAAATACACAGACAAGAAACACCAATGGCTCTACTAACCACTAACCGATATCTGCCAGAGCCATCAACACCCTGTCATTTAACACCCGAGCGGCCAATCGCCAAATCCCCGAAACGCCATGAGCGGCTGTTATATGCCGATTGAGACCGTTGGAGAGTCTAACCAACGCAAGGGATTACCAGATAGCTACCATCTAATGAAAAAATATCTTGGCATTTCTCAACTGCTCCACATCCGCATGATAGATGCCGAGCCAAGCCAGAATGTTTGACTTACGCACGCCTCCTAAACAATCGACCAGATGGGAAAACCTCTAGGATTTGTTTTATTCAATGGTAGGTGGACATTCTAGAAAGATTACTGGAATACATAATAAGTTTCCAGATGGTTTTATGATAGTTTATATCTTATCAAGGTAGGTATAGTAGTTTACCTGTTCACATCGTATACCTGTCTATGCAAAAATGCTATGTGCCTTTCAGATGATCTACGAGACCAGCTCCAACGATGTTAAAGAACACAGTTTTTCACATTCTAAACTCGACATCTCGATGCTCACACGTTGACCGGCTCAATTCAGTATTTATTGCTGAAAGAGTGCTAAACAAGGTAGGAACATGCAGACGCTTCTTCCTGCAGCCTCAAAGCATATCATACAAGATGCATATTTTAACCTTCCTTTTTAAACTTTTCCCAGGCAGTATTCAATCATAGCCATCTGTCCATATTATCACAACTTCTTCATCCCGTTACACGCACTCACCCATCCATATATCACTCGACCACATTCTACACAATCGCGATACTTCTAGCTTATCTCTATTCATAATGTTTCGTCCCATGACACTTTTAACACGCCGCCCTCCATGCAAAGTTCCAAGCCTCTCGGTGCTTCATCAAGCGAAGGCACACCATACAAATCTCCTACCTCTCAAAACATCGCGGAGTGCGCGTCGTCGGGCAGCAGCTCGAGCAGCAGCCCGTCAAAAGATGAGAAAACAGCACAAGGTCCTACGTCAGGAACAGCTAAAGACTCTTAAACACACAAGAGTTACTTTGAAGCTCGTCAGGGAACACGTGGCCCAGCAAAAGCGGGACAATATGGGGCTGATGGAGGGACTGTTCGCGGACTTGAACTTGCCTTGGTTATCTCAAGTTTTCAAGGGTGTATAAGGAGTTTCTTCCGCCTTTGATACTCTACGTATTTTGTCGCTTCAGGGGAAAGCGCTTGCATGTTGCTCCACTCAAACACCTTACACATTATGCGGTTGAAGGAATAGTTACTATGCTGTAGCTACCTACTTAATCAACTCGAAAATTTGACGCATTCTGGACAGAATTCTTAGTAATAATTGTGTTCCCCAAGCTGCGACTCTTGGCCCCACTGGTCCGCAAGACACCAACTCCTTGGCCTTTTCTGGGGAGAATAGCTTAAACAATCGCCTGGGATCTAAGTAGAGACCGCGGAAGAAGACGTGAAATGCAACGCATAGCACGAGAGGCATAGTCGGGTTGAGAGTAAAATGACCGTCTACCAATTCCAAGAGTCTTTCTATCTACCATATATTCTAATCCTGAGAGCTATCTCGAATATCACAAGAAACTCCCAACCCCGCAAACGCCATGTATGAACTAAACTACCACGACCACACCTCAGCACCTACTCCTGCAAGTACAACCTTGAGTTTTCCGTCGCCCTCAGCGTTATCGCCACTGTTGTGCTTCCCTATGATAGCGATATCGCCTGGATCAGCTACGCCGCTATATGCATCGGCTATCAGTTTCACATGGTTTGGTTGGATCCTCCAAACTTTGACCCTTTGGTCGTTACTAACGCTAATGCCGAACGTCTCTTCTCCGCGAGGTACGAGGACCAAGCCGTTGATTGCTGCTGCGTGGGCCTTACGCACGATACCGCGGCTAGAGGTTGTGTACCTGCGGTTGCCTGCGTCATGCGACATAGGTACAAGGGCTGTGACGCCAAGGCCGTTGTCGTCGCCTCCTGTAAGGACTAGGAAACCCTCAGGTGTTGACTTGAGATCTAGAGCCTTGATGCTGCTTTGGTGGACTGGGGCCACTTGAACAACGACATGGCTGGAAACTTCACCACCATCAATGCTTGCTTCCCAGGTAGTCAAGTGTCCGTCCGTAGAAGCTGTAAGTGCGGAAAGGCCGTTTTCGTCCACTCCGAGATGGCGAATCTGTGTAAGGCAAGCTCCCGTGTACGACATACGAGCTAGGAGGTGAAAGCCCTCTCCTGGTGTGTATCGATATGTTTTCAAGGTTGAATTAGACAGGACCATAGTGATGAGGATGCTTCCATTTTCAACCCTGCAAGCATCAAAGTCCATGATTCGGAGATCGGAAGCGGGACTCTTGTCGTCGAGAATGCCTTCGCACATGATACCAAGTCCTTTGTATCGTGATTCCAGCCTTCGTACTGACCATACGAAGAACTCTTCGAAGCCGGCACTGCTAAGGAGGTAATCTTCTCCTACCCAATGGATCTTTTGTAAGCCTGATATGTGTAGCTTCGTAGAAGCAACACATCGGAGATTGCCATTTCCTCTCTGTTCGGAATGTGACTCTTCGTACTCCCAGACACGCACTGTCGTATCTTCAGCGCCAGTTGCGATATATCGACCATTGGCACTCAAAGCTCGAATCTCTCTACCGTGTGTTCCATACCTAAGCGGTCGATGCATAGGTGTGTGTTGCGAGAAGACATAGAATTTGGTTGCCCTTGTGTATCCGAAGCGGACACGGTTGTGGTCGATCGGGTCGTGAGCAAGTGTAAATGTCCGATGAGACCCTCCACAATCGATCGAGGCAATCTCTTCCCGGCGTGTTTCGTTCCAGACAATAAAGTTTTTACTCTTGAAGCCGTAGAGGATTAACTCGGGAGAGGCATCTTGGGTGAACCAGCCTCCTTCTATGTCGGCTCCGGATGGAGCAGCGACTTCGTGTTGAAGGTGCAGCTGTACCTCCTCGCCGAGGTCTTCGACCTCATAGATCCTGTACTTGGTATCTCGGCTTGTCGCCAAGAAATACAAGGGGACCTTTTGGTCATCAGTGGTTGGAAGAGGTACCAGACCAGTGATGGCATCGCGTGTATTGAACCTGAAGTGCAAAACAGGACGGAACTCGGTGCCAGTTTGTCTCAAGAGCGCAAGGAATCCATGCCGCGAACCAAGGGCGATCAAGTCACTCTTGAAACGGGCAGCAGACATAGCAACAAACCGGCTATCAATACCACGGATATCTGCCGTGGCTACAACGGCTCCGGTGCGCCAGTCAATGGAAAAGTACTGAGAGTCTGAAGTTCCATGGAGGTGGACAATGAGTTCCGTTGGTCCCTCGTCTGAGGCAGATAGGAGTGAGATATTGAAGACCTTGCCAGGCACAGAGCCGATAAGGGTGACTCCCTGAGCTTCAGAGTAATAATATAGCTTCCCGCTAGTCGTACCCAGGATAGCTGCTCCTTCGCCAATTGTTTTCAGAGTATAGCATGTCTGGAACTCAGCATTTAGGTCGTCGTCCAGGTCAATTTCTTTCCAGTCAAGGCTGGAATGGAAAGTACCCAATATGAGCCGCCCCCAATTCGTTGTCACCAACACACGATCTTCGGAGATAAAGTCGTAGCGGCTAAAGATCTCACGGCCACGAACACCTTTCAAGGTACGGAGATTGGGTATACTAGCCGCGATATCTTGAAAATCGAGCGAAAGTAGTTCATGAGTGGGCGTTGAGGCAGCATCAGACGCCAGAGAGGCGGGTTGTGTGATAAGCGAGATCTTGCTGTCAGCTCCTCCTGTTGCGATGAGTGTTTTGTCGCCGCGGTTTGTCACAGCGTGTGCCCAGAGATGTTTACCGTCGTGCACAGCATACGTCTCCTTGTGCTTCAGAGAACCAGATACTCTTTCGGGTGAAATATCGAGGTTCAGTTGCCACCGCTGGGCTGTAGAATCCTCTCCGAAAGAGTACAGTGACAAAGGGCTTTTCGGGAGTGTATGGCCTGCCGTGAGCTCAGCAAACTTGATACCCCAGATTCTTGATAAGTGGCCCATGATTGTCGCAATGGGTCGTAGCTCTTCAGCCCTGGGCCCATCATCCAAGCCTGCTTTTGATCCGAAACCTGTCTCTCTCGGCGCTGCGAAATCATGTTTTTTCTCATGTGATCCGTCTTGTCCTGTAATGTTCCAGATCCTGACAGTACGGTCATCACTGCAACTCGCAATAAGTCTCAACTTGGAGCCGTCTTCACAAGAAAGCTCTTCTGAGATATCGACGCCAAAGATAGATCCCTCGTGTCCGTTCAAGATAGCAAGCAGTTCGGACCGGCTCTGCGAAACATAGCATCTCCATACAAGGATCTCGCCGAAGATTGTGCCGCCGGCCATGAGGACAGAGTCTTGATCCAGCCACCTCAGTCTCGCAGCGTAGAGGATCGGTCTTGAAGGCGAGACGACAGCGCCAATAACTGGAGCATTTTCACCTTCAAAGTGTAGTTGAACAACTTCGTTATGAGCTGTTGCAAGCACCGCAGAAGAGTCATCATATGGTGAGGGCGCAATATCATAAATCCAGTCTGGAGCAGCCGTCTTTTTCACAACCACGTTTTGAACATCTGCCGTGTTTTCAAGAAGTACCTCGATATTCGAGATCACTGCGATTTGTGCAGCACCCCAGGCCAAGACACGCCCATTACTCAATAGACGAATTCCATGGATCGGCTGCGCTGAGAAAACACAGACGCTGGCTACGCGTACAGCATGGCCAGATCGTAGATCATAGACGGTCAAGTGAGTGTCCTCTCCTGCAAGGAGATATTCCGCATCACGGAAGAATGCGAGTGAAGTAATCGGACCCTGGAAAAATTCCCGGGTGAGACGTGACTATAATGTGTGAGCTCATGTCTGCTCGTGTGTCCCCCATGATGGCGGGGGAGGGGCATTTGCGATAACTAGACTCACCTCTGACATTGCAAAAAGACCTAAGAAACAGATATAAAGAACGATCCAGATAAGTATTCACTCACTTATACAAGACATGAGTGTCGCCTCAGTCTATCGTAGTTTTGATGTCAAGTGCGGCGAAGGAGTGGAATATGCACTTGCTTAAGTGAGGTTTTGTGTGTGGATTCTCAGTCAGCCATGGGCGAAAATTTTTGGACTGGTCAGTATTTACTCATGGACGACCCATAATGAAGCTTCAACTCTACAACACGTCACTTCAACAAGACCATCACAGGATAAATTAGACAGAATAGTAAGTGCATTGTGTGTATTTTATTGCAACGGTTAAATAGTCATAACCAGGCTACATATGTTCATCCCATCGCCGAATCAAAAAAGAATAAGTACGTCTGGGTATCATGCCGTCCATGGCATCTTCCCATCACCAATATTTCCCAACTTCCGTTGCCTTGCCATAACATAAATAAGAATCCCTTTCATGACAGCGTGAATGCGATAGCAAACAAGATCCTGTCATTCAATCCGAAATACCCAATTAAAAACCAAACGCCGTCAATGCAATCATCATCAAATGTCAAGTATAGACTTTAAGAATCATGTCGTAAGAGCTCCACGCGCACCAACTTAGGCGCGGTGAGAGTAGGGCTCGTAGGCGAGGTCAGAACGGGCAGTACCGCTAGGGTAGCGAGGAGCACCGTACTGGGACTGGGACTGGTTGTGGTTGTAGTAGCCGGTCTGCATCTCATGGTCGCTCTCAAGAGGAGCGTAAGAACCGTGCTTGTTGTTAGCGCCGCCGAGGAGCTTCTCGCCATCGGATCGGCGGTTCTTCTTGTCGCGGCTGCGGTGCTCAGGCTTGCAACAGCAGATAGTGCACATCCAGAAGATACCAGCAGCGAGGGCAAAGGCACCGGCAAGGGCGACACAAGCGAAAAACTTGCCGTTGATGTGACCCTGAACGCCGTAAAGCTTGGCTGTACCCTCGACAGCGCCGACAACGGTACCAGCCATGACACCTGAGACAACAATAGCGCCTATAACAAGGACGGTAGCAATGCCGGCGACAATCCAAGTCAAGCACGAGAAGATGCGAGAACAGTTGGAGAAGATTCCAAGGACGATCTCAACGGCGAGAGCGATAAAGGCAGCGATGTAGACGACCTCGGTCCACTTAGTAACAGTCTTGAAGGCCTTGAGAGCGGATTGGATCTCGTCGGGCAGTTCAATCTGGACGTTCTTGTCGGTACCAATGAGGTAGGATGTGTTCAATTTCTTGGTGGCCCAGTCAAACTGAGGCTTCTCGCACTTTCGCTTGCCATCGTCGTCGATTCTGCAGAAACCCCAGAGGTTGATGTCGTAGTACTTGTCGAGACCAAGGAGTTCGGCGGTAATGTTGTCCTTGACGGTGTCTGCGCGCGTCTCGAGCTGGATCTCAGCACGGGTATCCAGCTTCAAGTCCTTGAGGTCAAGATTATCGATAACCTTTCCAACATCGTTACGGCTGATGCTGAGGTCCTCAACATCGATTCGGAACATGTACAGAGACTTGTCGGCGACACCAGCGAGACATCCGACTAGTAGGAAGATGATGGAGGCGATTGTAAGCGCGAACGGCAATAGCACGCAAGCGAAGCGACCGACACCCATTTTGGTGTGTATATTGTGATATGCGATATACGCTTTTTGGTTGTTATGTTGTTGTAGCGGTTTTAACGTTCCTTCGGAAGTCGAATCGGGATGACGTAAAGTTAGCAACGAACGAGTGCTGTTATAAGCGAGTGACTCTATTCGAGTTGTGAGTAGTAGACGAAACGCGACAAACAACGACGCGTACGCAAAAAAGGGAAGATGAGATGAGGAGTAAATAGATGGGAGAGAGATTGTCACCAGAAGGAGAAGACGATGGTTTTATAAAAAGCTGAAGGTAGGCTGGGCTGGGCGTGAGCACTAGTAAGCTATTGTGCGGTACACAAGGGGGGGTTGGATGGAGACGCTTGACGTGGAGGAACAGTGGAGTGGCGCAGCCAAAGGCCCCCCCGGCTCCAAGACAGGCAAGATCCAGCGCGCTCACACTAGTACGAGAGCTGAGCAAGACACTGTGATTCTGCCTTGTAAGCATGGGGGCTTGTACAGTGCGTTCAGTCGACGTTATGCCTTGTTCGCCTGGAGGCGTTGTGCTTACGACTCCAGCCCAAGCCTGGTTGTTACAGCTTGAGGTCAGGTTCCCACTAACAAGGTCACAGTGGGGAGATAGGGCGCTCAGCCACTCATCCACGCTTTCACTCTTTGAACGACTTCTCTAACCTTGAAATGGCGCAGCTCCTCCAATTTGCACTGGTTCAGGCTGTGCTAGTTGAAGCAGCTGAAAAATAGCCCATGCAGAGTGTACTGAACGGGTATGTATGAGCGCCATGGGCTTACGATGGACAAACACTGTAGTTACGGTGTACATGCTCCCAGGTTTTGTCGAGTTGTGAACTTTGAATCTCCCCACGATCAGCATGACGATCATGTCATTGGCCCGGCAGCAACACCTTGTTGACGGGAACAAGATCGTCATGATGGATTTGTTTGGGTGGAAGAGGCCTTGGAAAAGAGAGGGACTTTCCGTTTCGGATACTAACAATCATGATGACCTTTGATTAGATAGAGCAAGACCAGTGGATCTCTATGATTATCACGAGTCCTACCGAGCATGGTCTAATAACTCAAACAAGCAATTCATGAATCTCGACCCAAATACATCATATGGATCCCTACGCAGTGATATCGTAACTAAGGACCCTGAGCTTTTTGGTGCTGACGACACCTGCCGGGATCCGTGATCCACCTCCACCACAACCTCTCGAATTTTTCCCCGATAATCAACAAGAGAGCATAAACGAGAAAAACAAACTCTTTGACTATGTGGAACTGCCGTTCTTAGCAGCAATTGAACGGAACACGGCAGTTAACAGTCATCATTTCACGAATAGTTACAGTTGCACAGAGTTTGTGCAAGATTGAGTTACCGTTGATGGGGAGCGGGTGTGGGATGGAAGCTCCCGTGAGTGCTACTCCATCAAGCTGACATGAACGTTGACGATGCATACAGCACCCTGGACTGTCAGCATCTAGTAGTGTATTGTAAACAAGCGAGATGGAGATGAGAGATGTGATGTGATGTGATGCTGGTCCGCCATTTGGCCACGAACGCAGCCTTACAGAAGACGAAAAGAAGTTCTTCCAAAAAGAGATGAATATTTTCGTTTCCCCTGTTTGGGAAGCAAAGCCTCCATCCATCTTCAAAACACAGCCTTTGCTAGTCCAGGGATCGCTTTGTGTACGTATGTGTGGAGTCTAAATTTAGAAAGCCGCGTCTTCGCTCAGCCCAGCGAGCAGCGACGCAATCATCAATCTCAGGTTTTTCGCTTTTTGCTTTTCTCCACATTATTGAACTGCACCGCCTTGGGTCCGGGCCATTGATACGGAATTATCGACATCTTTTTGCATCTTATCCCGACATTGAAGTTGAATGATTTTCGTAACGTCCGCATGTATGCCCGTAGAGAGCATCCGAGCCGATGTTTTGTCTGGGCATTGTGCTTTGGCTTCTTTTTCGGCTTATTTGCCAAGAGAAATAGAGCTGACATACGCAAGGGCAAGTTTCGGAGCGGCTTACTGAGCTTTTACAGCGTTATCACCAAAGTTCTTTCTTTGATGGAGCCAGTACTTACTACTGATGCTGGCTGATGGACCTAACTCACATTGCATATGTTGTTGGCATGATTCGTTGTTGAACCTCGATATTGGCATTTATACGTAACGAATTTTGAATGGTGATACTTTTGGATGATCATATTGCGTAGCTCATGCATGGCTAGCTGCTGTTGTTGCGTGGGTCCCTATAGGTGCCTCAGGCATAACCCCCACGCCTTCTTATAGCCTGACCCTCTTGGGGTTATCCTAGCT